>PVKZ01000095.1:806409-1235231 GCA_004027375.1 Macroglossus sobrinus | reverse complement strand
AGACAAAGATTCTCAGAATTGAAAAATAACAAAATAACAAGACATACCTCTATATCAAATGAAAATTTAAAAACAAAATGATAGGCCAGGCAGATACAAAGCATAAGACTATTTTCTAATGATAAGCAGTAAAATCCACAAAGAGGATATAATAGTAGGAAACTGCGATAAAAACAGCATTTAAATATTTTTTTAAATAGTCAATATCAACAGAAAACTTTAACACATCTCTCTGTTCAACAATGAGAAAAAAACATTTCTTTTAAAGAATATTTTAAAGATTATTAAGTGGCTATTCTCTTAAAATGTCATATTGAATAAATTATAAATATAAAATAAAATAAATCTAAAACAGTTCATCCTTGAAGAGAATGTTAAAAATGTCATCATAAAGGAGATAGGAGGTTGAACTGTGATATGCAATTATATTTTATGTTTTTAGGGCAGCAAATATACTAAAAATATTTTCTTTTATATGTACATAGCATGTAAGTATCAAATGCCATTATTATATGAGCATTTAAAATATTCAAGTGTATAATCACATTTAAATAGCCTATTTTAAAGATCCTAATATAAATTTATATATGAAATGATTAATTTATATAATTATGTTTAATTAGACATGAATCAATGTTACTCATAGTTAGAAAAGAAAAACTGTGATGTATAATTAACAGCAAGTAGTAACCCCTTCTGTATGTCACCACTGGTCAGCATCTTCAGTGCTATGTTTGTTTTGGAGAATCTCAAATAAAAATCAAAGCATTTTCAGAGGAAAACAATGAGGAAAGGTTTAAGACTTTTTTTCCTGTGCATTATGAGATTGTGATTCATATGTTTACAAATCTTTGAAACAAGATTATTTCAGTTTACATTCAGTTAAAACTAATAACTGTAGGTTAGATACAAGAAAGAAATTTCCTATATATCTTGAGGAAATAACCCTAAGAATGTACACATGTGAATGACGGCCATTACAATAATACCCACTGTTCAGTTCTAGGACATTAGACATACAAATGATCATATGACTGTGATGCGAAAGGCATTTAAATAAGATGTAGTATGATATATGAGTCCATGGAAGATTTACATATTATTTTAAATGAACAAAATGAGGTTACAAAGCTGTATACTATAATCTCGCTTTTAATAAAAATACAAAAAAAAATAGACTAAGACTGAAATAACACACTCTGAAATTTTAGTGACTGAATGGTAGGATTTCAATTTTCTCTGTTCTGTCTATATACATATTTCCAAAAATTCTCTACATTACCAACAATCCTTTAATAGCTAACTCTCACTGAACTCTTGCTCTGTACCAGGCATTGTTCTAGTGCTTTATATGACTTACTTCTTTTCTGCTCTTCAAAGGCCCTAAAAAAAGCTATTACTATATTCATTTTTAAGATAAGGAAACTGAGGCACAGAGAATAAATAACTTGCCTATGGTTTCCTGAGTAGAAACTGACAGATCCTAGATTTGAACTTTACTAGTCTGGTTACCAGGACATGTACCATACTCTAAGCATTCCACAAATAAGAACTGAATTATCTTTCATAATTTTCAAAGCATTATTTTAGTTATATTAAAAATTAAAGAAACAATAAGTTTTGGGTTTGCCATGCTTAGAATTTATCAAGATTAGTTTTGTCTCCTTTTATGCATATTTACAAGCAAAACATGTGCAAATACTCTGCAGCAATGTTCGGATAAAGCTGTTCCTGAAGACAAGAGTTTCTTCTCAACTTTTAAATTTGAGACTTTCCTTTAACAAAAACAAAATATCACGTAGTGGTGTTGTCCTCAGGAGCTCTAAGAAATTTCCTGCCTGAGAAGTAAATGACTGAGGGGAAAAATTATAGGCCATTATGGCATGCTAATAATCCAAATTAGATAAACAAACACAAGCCACGGAAAGGAAGAAAGTAAACGTATTCAGCAGAGAATGGTGATAAAGAGTAATGGACAGCTCATTCTCCATGGATAAAATTGCACAAGCTGAGTTGTCAACGGGAAATGAGTCATCTGGTTCTCAAGTTATACGGGAATCTTACAGAATATTTTGAGTTTGAATAGCTAACACTGCAAGCAATTGAAATAGATTTCCAAATAGCTGATTAAAGTCATGCACAATTACAACTGGTACAGAATATTTTTGCACCTCTCTTACAAATGGTAAAATGTAGGTTAAATTTCCAGTTTTCTTTGTTACTTAACTTACAATGTAGGTATTAATTAAGGAAGTAAATTAAGATATACTTAACTAAATTCTTAGTTATAAAAATGAAATCTAAAACTCTTTATTAGAACATTATTCACTTCTACAATGCTTCTTAATGAACGATTTTGTGCTTTCAATAGTCCTTTTATTTCATATAAATTCTTTAACATAAATAGATTTTCACACCAGAATCTGATTTTAAATCTCTAAAAAATTGGCCCGAGAATACTAGAGTAACTAAATAGAAGAAAAATGAGAAGAGAAATAATATGAGAGGTACTGTACAATTATAAGAGCTAAGAAATATATGAAATCACAGGGAAAATAAAGCCACCAATAATGTCTTCTATAGAATTGTCTCTTATTTTTTCCAGCTTAATTTGATCATGCAAATTGCCTACTGAAAACCATCAGCCTAGGTAATTTTTTTTTATTTCATTGTTATAACTATAACTCTACCATCTGTTCTATAAATGATATATTAAAAATCAAATTAATAATGATTTTTAAATATGTCTTTTTAAAGAATATATTTCCTAGGATTCCTTACCGATTTGCTAATAAAAGAGAAAAATAATTGTCCTCTTTTTTTTTAAGAGTCTATGCAATAAAATAAAACAATACATTTTACAGAAAATAGAGCAAAATAGAATTTTAACATCTTTTCTAAGTTAAGTATATCACTGTTTCATCATTTGACAAAGTAAAGATGTTCAAAAGATAATATTTAACAAAGGAAGTAGCCATATCTAGAGTAATACAAAAGACAAATAAAAGGATATTTTAATTTATATTTTTTCAAAAATATAATAAGCCTCTAACAAGTTATAATTTTGAAACGCAAATTATCATTTGTCTAATTTCCATATGCATATATGTCATTTCGGTTCTGCTTTTTCAAACACAGTAGTGAGAAGTGTTGGTTATGATGAGGCCAAATTAAGATCCTTCTTATTTTTAAGTTAGTGTAATATATCACCTCACTAATTACTCCTTTCACGTACACTATGATGTATTAAATCACCTAAGTATAGATATTACATATAAGGTCAAGATCAAATAAAGGCAAAACACTTGAAAGGCATATATCATCACTGAAATTCAAGATAGAGTAATTATAACAAATATGCAAGAACATTTGGACCTCCCTTTTATAGTCTTTTTTAGATGTTCATATATTAGGATCAGAAAATTTCTGATCCTAAGTCAAACTGAGTATTGGCTATTCCAAAAACCAAACCAGACTATACCTAATTTTGTGATTTCCACAGTGGCTAATAGTCCTGGCAGCAAGGAGAAAAAAAAGTTGGCTCTGAACAAATAAATACAAAAGCTTTCTGTAATTGAAAAGCACTATAAATAGGAAATTTTGTGTGTGTGTGTGTGTGTGTGTGTGCGCACACACACATACGAGCGCTTAATTCAGGCAAGCCAGAACTGTAAATAGAAAGAATTAGAGCTGTTAAAGTCTCCATCTTTGAACCAGTCAAGAAGTGCAGTTATATGATGGCTGAAGAAAACAAAATGAAGAAAAGGGAAAATTAAGAAAATTAGGCAAGTTTTGACAAATATTCAAGGACCAGAGTTAAAAACAAAACTTCATTAGCTAGATTCTTAAAATCAGAAATCATCACATTAAAAACTAATTCTTCAAATTCTGTTTTAATTTTCTTTCTGTATTCTCTTAGCTGTAATAACAATCTCTTATAAGTGTTATTATGTCTTACATAGTGCTTATTATATGCCAGATGCATGGTGTCACATTTTAACAGTATTATTAATATATACCAGTATTAATATTCATATATATTAATATCATCCTCATTTTATACATGAAAAAATAGCACCAGAGTTGAAATATCTACCTAACATCACAGTGCCAGTAATTTTCTAAACCTATTGCCTCATCTTTAAAACGAAGTCATAGCATAATACATGTAATCTATTATAATTATTACTTTATTAATGATGTTATCCAAATCATAAAAGTGGAGTTGTAGCCAACGAGCACTGAAATCATGCATTTTCAAAAAATGTCATCTCCATTGTGAAATTGCATTTTATAACGTCAACTTTCTATCTGTCTTACTCAAAATTCAGCTGATCTCACATAGCAACCTTTTGATTATGAGTTGGCTTTCAATGGATTTCCTTTCTCAGTGATGATGATTTCTCAGGTTAAATCAAGAACATATTTCTGATGATGATTTGATACCCCAAATAGCTCAAACACAGGCGGAAAGTAATATTCATAGAAACTAAAATATTTTGGTACATGAAGGAGTTATTTTTCTCATTGGATTAGTAAACAGGCACATTAAGAGCTATTTTAGCAAGAACTAGTCAGAGCTATTTCCTTCAGATATACTTCAAGTTATTAGTGAGAACCAACTGGCTGTCAATACCCAAACCCCACAGTGCAGAATTTGTGTCCTAACGTCACTTTCAGGCATACAAACTGACACCTGTAGACATAGGTGAAGCAAAGATGACTAAGACACAAGCCCTATCATCAAGTAGCTCAAATCATCTCTGACATCATAATAGAAGATATGGAGATCCATGCAGTTGCATAGCCACACACAGAAAACTTCCTTCCTTAAAAATGGGAAAAAGATTTTCCAAAAGCATATATAAATCTTTACTGTCAATTCACTGCCCTAACCACCTTGCCACAGTCTTTGAAGTGGGAGACTTGGTTTAATCAAGACTTGCCACAGGAGGTGATATGAGTGGTACAAATGCAGAGTAATCACAATTGTTGTGGCCTCTCAGTATGACTTCCATAATGGGGCATGTTAACAGGCCTTCTGCAAATGCGTTGGAGGTGTAACAAGACATACTGATGGATAAACAGTGAACATTTTTTTATAGTGGTAAAAAATATTGAGTCTTATGTACACATTCAAAATTTACAACACTGGAAAATATATTTGATTACTATTTGTACAGGGCCTTCTGCTAACTTCTTAATCTTAATAATTTAAAAAATATCCCATTTGAAAGTTTTTTTTAAATTATAGATTATAAATAATGTATTCCTTCTGTGTTTGATTTTACTGTATATTATTTATATATTTATGCTTTTACATATAATTACATATATGTTTTTATAAGTATAAATATTGTTTATAAATAAATTTATATATTTGTTTATCATATAAATTTACTTATATGATATATCGAAATGTAATTAACTCATTTACCAAGCCCTATCTAGATATCCCAAAATCATCCCTGGTACCACAGTGTGGGATGCAAATATTATCATTATCTATGTGTGCCATAATGTTCTAAAAAAAACAAAAAAAAGTTTGGAAAGTACTACACTAAATGACTCCTCAACTTGTAATGATGGAGAAACCGGCATATCTTGGCAATAAAATCAGTGGTGCTCTCATCAGCTAAATTAATTGTTTGTGAAATTTTTTCCTATAAACAATATTACAAAATATGCCCCCAATTTTATAAAATGTCCAGGTCTTAGGTGTATCGGGGTGAGAAACATTATTCCTGATTTCACTCGGGAACCACAGAAAAATCATAATATGCTCCTTTTCAAGAGCTTTATGCAGAATAATTCCAGATAACATAAAAACTTCTCTTGTTGTGGGGAAGAGGAGCAATTAAGGAGATTGTTTTATGAACTATATAGATGCCTAACCAATGTACTGTATACTTGAACCTAATTTAAATAAATTAAAAATTAAATAAATAAAAACTCAGCAGAACAGTCCAAAGATATAAGCTATCTGATGTTTTTCTTCTTATGACCTAAAACAGCCTTTTATCCAAAGCCAAAATGACAGCTATATTCTATCACTTACTTATAGAACTCAAGAATCATTTTCCTCACTAAAAGACACTATTGGTATCCTGAAAGAAAAAAAATCAGGCTTTCTGCTACACACCTTTTTACTGAATCTACTGAGGCTAAACATTTCTAATTTCAATCCACCTCAAAACTGATACAACATGAAACTACTGGTGTTCAAAGAAGCAAATGAAAAACTAAACTTTAAATGTGAACTTCAATTCTGATACCTGTGTAACTGTAATTATTTAAATTTCATTATTTTTTATTAAATTTATTAGGGTTACATTGGTTAATAAAATTATATAGGTTTCAAGTGTACAATTTGATAATATGTCATATGTATATTGTATTGTGTGTTGACCACCTAAAATTAAATCTCCTTCCATCGCCATATATTTGACCCCTTTTCCCCTTATCTACCTGCCTCCCTCCCTTCTTTCCCTCTGGTAACCACTAAACTGTTGTCTGTATCTATGAGTTTTTGTTTGTTTGTCTTGTTCATTGTTGTTTTCAGTTTTATATCCCACATATAAGTGAAATCACATGGTTCTCAACTTTTTCTAACTTATTTTTGCTTAGCATGATAATCTCAAGATCCATCCATATTGTTGCAAGTGGCAATATTTGATCTTTTCTTATGGCCATTAATTAGATTTGAAATATCTGATGGTCTAGTTTCTAGAACCTTTGTTTCATTAATTTGCATATCTACTATTGCCAAGTATTTGTATTGGTCCTGAGGATATAGTCCTGAACAAAACCGACTGAGCTACTGAGCTACTATTCAGCAATCCCATATTTGGGTATATATCCAAAGGAAATAAAATCATCATCTTGAACAGATCTCTGCAATGTTCACTGCAGCATTATTCACAATGGCCAGGTATGGAAACAAACTAGGTGTTCATTGACGGACGAAATAAAGAAGATGTAGTATGTGTATACAATGGAATATTATCCTGTCATTTGCAACAACATGGATAAACCTGAAGGGCATTATGGTAAGTGAAATAAGTCATTCAAAGACCAACGCCATATAGTATCACTTATGGAAATCTAAAAATATATATATGAAATAAATAAATAAAAGTTAAACTCACAGAAACAGAATAGAAAAGTGTTTGGCAGAGAGAGATTGTTAAAAGGATGTAAATGTTCAGTTATAAGATGAATAAGGTCTGAAGATCTAATGTATATATAGTGAACACAGTTGATAATACTGTAATGTATAATTAAAATTTTCTAAGAGAGTATAACAAATATTCTCACCAAAAAAAGTAAATATGTGCGGTTGTGGATTCATTAATTAACTTGATTGAGAGAATCCTTAGGGAGAAAAAAAGGACATTGCACAATGATAAAGGAGTCAATTCTCCAAGAAGATATAAAAATCCTTAACATGTATATACCTATCAAAGTTTGTGAGGCAAAAACTAATAAAATTGCAAAGAGAAACAGATGAATCCACTATTATAGTTCCACGTCACTATATAAGAAGTAGACAGATCCAGCAGGCAGAAAATGAGTAATGACATAAGTGAACTCAACAATTACATCAATCACCTGGATGTAACTGACATCTACAGACTACATCTAACGATAGCAGAATACACATTTTTTCAAGTTCACATGGAACATTCACCAAGAAAGACAACATTCTGTGCCATAAAATACACCTTAACAGATTTAAAAGAATAAAAAACATACAATGTCTGCTCTCTGATCGCAATGGAATTAAACTAGATCAATTAGATAATGATAAAAATCACAAAATATATGGAGATTTAACTGCATACTTCTAAAGAACACATGGGTCAAAGAAGAAATCTCAAGAGAAAAAAGCTTAAATAACTGTTAGAAAAAACTGCTGATGCTTTTAATGTATTTTCTCCTGGTAGAAATGGCAGAACAATAATGCCTACCATAGAAATACTTCACGAAGGTGATAAGTTGAATGTCAAGTGTTTTGAGTTCCTTGGAGGAAGACATTCTATAAATGCAATCTGGAATTGCTATCTTGATATCACATTTATGATAGTTGACAAATGATTTCTTAGAGCATATACTCTGTCTAGTTTCTTTCCTGACATTAACATTATGTTAACAGACAGAATGGTATAGCTAATGGGCCGGTGAAAGACTCAAATATAATGTAAGTCTCAGCAGGAAAAAAATTTCATCAACATTACTGTTTTCAGCATTTCAGCACTGTTTTCAACATTACTGAATTTTACTGATCCTTCACATGTACCTTCCTTAATGTTGATTCCCATTATTAAAATATCCTTGTTCCTATTTTTAATTAATAAAATATTTTTCTTTACGTTATTGCCCCATGTAACAGTACAATAACATTACTGCTTTGAATCAATTAAGTCAGACTTATCACACTCTGAGTATAGTTAGATCCCTCTTTTGAAAATAAGTTTCTTTGGAAAAAATGATCAAATTCTGGGCAAATCCAGAATAATTTGTCTGATTTTATCTTAGTATTTATAATTTTAACACATCCCTGAAAATATAACATCTTTTCTACATTAGACTTTGACATTAAAATTTGACATATGGCACTGTACTCCTCGGAATTTTTTGGTTGTCTGTATCTGAAACCTGTTTTAGACAGTTTAAGAAAAAGAAAGAGAGACTGTGTGTGAATACAAGAACAATTCGCAAAGCACAACTTACAAAACTCCATGAAGAGCCATGGGCAACCCAGGCAGCTTTTTTGTCTATATCTGTCTCCATCTTCTTTTCAGACTGGCTGTTCTTGCTCTTTAATATTTATGCAATGTGGAAAATAGACACCTCAAAACACCCAGGTTTCATGTTTTTTTTCTGCTCAAACAGCCCAGAATGAGTTTGATCTCTTGTCCCAGACTTCTGGGAGAGAATCTGATGTTCCTGATTTGGTCATTTTTTTCAGTCAGATTCAAATCATCAGAATTAGAATCGTTGTCAGGTGGTACAAACACAGCTTCAAGGGCCCACACCTACACACCTGATAAAATTTGTCTCTGGTAGAAAAGAATCTTTTGGCCAAGGAACGTAAAAAATACAGGGAACTCAATTATAAGAGGTTGTATATAAGACGTATCAGAATATGCTACCCCAAATATGCTTCATAAAATCATTTTGAGCTAAAAGCAATTAAGAAAATGCAAACACAGAAAGCACTCTTTGCCCTCCCCAGCTGCCTAAAAGCTGGAATACATTTCCCTTTGTGAAAGTGTTCCTCTTCCCCTCTCCTGTACCAGAACAAACTTTATCACTATAGACAGAAAGTCGGCACCGAGATGCACAAACAGATCTTACTAAAATAACTCTTATGTTCCATTAGTTTCCCCCACATAGTTACTTTCCCATAATCAACCACCCTAGAAGCCCAAAGCCCTTTTCCTTATTCTTGTCACTTCTCCACAATTTATCATCCTTTGTTAAAATGATATATAAACCTATGAGTCTGTTTCTTTGGGTCTTCACTTTTTTTCTATGAAGGCCTCTGTGCACATAAAAGTAAAATATAAATGTCAAAAAATTGAAATAGATGTTAAAAATTCTGAGAGAAAAAAAAAAGAAAAGATTCCAGTCTGTCTTACTAAAAACTATTGAGTCAAAGCATGACCACGCAGATAGGGTATAACACAATGTTTTTATTAATATTATTAAAGCAACTCAAGGGAGGTAACCAAAAAAATTATTCCGGTTTAAAGGAAACAAAAAATGTAATGCAACTAGAATGTGCTGATCTTGACTGGGTTATATACAAATCCAAATAATTTTAAATTCATAAACTTCCATAATGGAGAACTACGACAACAAAGTTCCACATTGCCATTCATATTCAACTCCAAGTATGTGACTCAAGGAGGATCTTTTTCACTATGGTCGCTGATAGACTAATGCATGCGATATTAATGTTTTCAGTTTGTGAGTATACAGCATACACCAAATCCCAACTAAAAGAAAAGCTCCTCAATTCCTAATCATTTCAATAGGCTCTAATGTAATATTTCCTACATTGGAAATCACGGCACTTTATTTTAAGGAAATCAGTCTGACCAAGTGAGCTCTGTGGAGTGCAGCCTGCACAGAAGTCAGTTCAAAAGATCAGATGTCAAAGTGCTCCCTCTAAAGTCCCTTAATCATCACTCTGATTTGCGCTTGAATGAGACTGTGATTAAAAGCCGGCTGCCATTGTCTACCTATTCAGGCGTCTAGCATTCCACGTGGGTTCCACCGATTAGTGTCTGAATAGTGGAGCAATTAGAAAGACAGCTGCCATTGTATACCCATTTCGGAAAACAGCAAAACTGGCATATTTATTTGCCATGAGCACCAAATAAATGTTTTGCAAAGGTAAAATATACCTTTAGGCTCTAAAGACAATTTAGCTGATTTCTTTTGTTTGGAGCATTCTATTTTCCCATATGCAAAGATATTTCTTATTTGCAAATAGAGTAATATGCTTCATTAATATCTTTTAAAATATATATATTCTGTTTTACTGACTTAGTCTTAACACACATCTGCCTTATTATACAGTATTTATTGACCTACAATACATCATACAATTCCAGTTTAATATTTATGACTACGCATTGAATTTCTGTATAAACAAATCAAATCAGTTTGGTTCCAGATCTTTTAGGTCCTTCTCAATATTATTAGATTAATATGTAATCTATATGACAATTTTTTCTGCAAAGAGACTTCCTTGTCAGACATTGAGAGGAAATATTTCTGAGGCCATTCTAAGAGAGGAGCACATGTCAGGTTAGCACTCAGTACCTCTGCAGGGGCTCACACAAGGGATCATCAGCCAGGGTGGAGTCCCCATGACAACGTAGAGCTATAGCCTGAGATAAAACTGGGCGGGACAAAGGCATGGCACTGAAGCTTTTTGGAGAAGGAAAAAGTGTGGCCAAAAAAAAAAAAACATATTAAGATAATTCATTTCAACTTTACACATATATTACTAGGCAGTGCTCAAAAAATCTGGTGTCTTTCTGTTCCTGTCTATCTCTGTCTCTGTCTGTGTCTGTCGGTCTCTCTCAAGCACGCATGCACACACACACACAATTGGCTGCCAGGAAATTTTTGAAAAACAGAGGAAATGCTGTTTTCCATTACTGTCCTTAGTATCTTCCTATTCATTGCCTCTCCACGTCTTTTCATATTTATTCTGTTCTTTATCCTCTGTCACAATGGACCTACATATGTAGTAACAGAAACGTACCTGGGCATATCATCCCATCAATGATGATAATGACAGGCAACAACACAACACTTAGGGTTAGGGTTATTTATAGGGTCGGGCACTGTTTTAAGTATAATAGGCAAACTGACAAACAACAGTTGTAACAGCTGTATCAGGTAGGTGCTATTATCATCCTCATTTACGGAATAGAAAATAGAGGCAGAAAGAGATTGAGGAATTTACTCAAGGTCACACAGCTAGTAAATGGCAGACCCAATAATTGAACATAATTAGTTTATCTCTGAAGCCTTTCAGCTGACAGGTCATCCCTTTTGATTCCACTATCTTCTTTCATAAAAACCCACCTCAAAGATAAGGAATCTAGCTTTAAAGAGAAAGTTTTCTATCTTTTGCTAATAAAGCTTAATGAAACACACCTTACTTAGGTGAAAGTTTGTTTTATTTCAATTTAAACCCTGACTAGATATTTACACACCATTCTAATTAATGATAAAGTTGGTTATTTAAAAAAAAAAAAAACAGAGCCACCGTTTAAGCATTATAAAGATTTCAAACTAAAGAAGAGCAAAATAAAAGTAACAGAACTGATGCTTGACAATTATAAATGAGTTTAATTTGTGTGTCACATAGATGTGGAGAAAGTTGTGATCAGTCTGAAATAAATAATTAAAGCATAGCTTTCTTGTAAGGGCCTCAGGAAATCAAGAGTTAACACTTTTCTTCTTGTTAGTCAATTAACATTTTATTATATACTCATGCTTGGAGAATAAATCTAAGTGTAAGTGTGGAATGAATTGCCAAGACAACACATACTTTCAAAGAGATAACCTGATATTTGGCAAAATTCTAAATTACAGCATGTAACAAAGATCATGTTGTCTTAGTGAGACGACATACACTTTAATTAATTCTTAACCAGAAAATAGGAATTTCTGATCAATATAATTATTACTATCATCTTCATCATCATCTCTGTTATTGTAATTTGTACTGCTTTCTGCTAATCCCTCTGTCTCATTCCTTGGCACTGTCCACGGGCCACACTTCAGCCACGCAGAACCGAAATTGTTTCAGAACTTTAAGATCAAAATACTCGCTCCCCTTAAGAAATCCCTCTTTTTTTTCCTTCCCTCCTTCCTTTGTCTTTTCACCTTAAATCCTGTTTTCTCAGGGAGGTCAATCTTGAATCCTGAGACCAGATTACACGTTTCAGCTATGATTCCCAGGGTTGGCTATGCTAACAAGAGTTGATGGTGCATGGGTTTAATGCCTGTGCAAAAGACAGGAAGTTATCAGAGTAAGATAAATGTGTGCCCCTTTCCCCACCAACTTTTCACAGTTGTTGGCACATACGAGGTCTTCCATTAACATTTGGTAATTAATGAAATTGTAAAACTCAGATTTCAAGCAAATATTTACATTACGTAAGTCTTAAAAACTAGATAGAAAAACTTATCTGTAGTCATGTTATATAAATATGGAAAAGGCAATGTAACACATTCATTCTTTTAGAGGGCTCAATGATATTAAAGGAACTTATTTCCAGCTACTGGACTGTGCCACAAAATATGCAAGAGACGCTCTTTGGAGTTCATAGGTCATATATGGGCTATGGAAATCAATCAATGATTTCATATTTTAATTGATGATTCCAGGTATCCTTTGTATCCTTAAAAAAACAGATTACCTAAAATTCTTCTGAAATCCATAACTAAACTTTAAGACTTGTACCAAAAGTGCCTTCCCACAAGTAGTATGCCACTATTTAAAAATAACTGCTAGTTATGTGTCAACATTAACACAATAGAAGACTCCATCCCAATAACAAAATAAGGAAGTATACATATGCCTAAACGACCACATGGCAAAATTTTAGGTACAGAATCCCTGTTCTACTTAAAGGTTTATACTTTGACAAGAGGATTTTTAGGTAGTCACATTTCACGGTATATTTTTACCTCTGTAAATTGTTCCCTCTGCTGAACTTGTATTTTCTTTAAAGGGTTAGTTTCTTCTAGTCAATCTATCCTAACATGCATACGTAATATTAATTACTAAATTTATCTAATGATAACTTCTAACATTTGTGAAAAGTATGAAAAAAATTGTCCAATAAAGCTCATTTCAAATATACTTATTTTAAAACTTATTTTCTAACTTATTACTATGTTCTCAACAAATACAGCAGGATAATTGTTTTTTTATGTTCTCTTTTTTATTTTATTCAATTACAGTTGACATTCAGCATTATTTTCTATTAGCTTCAGGTGTACAACATAATGGTTAGACATCTATATAATTTACTAGACTCATTAGTCTAGTACCCACCTGGCACTACACATAGTTATTACAGTATCATCAACTGTATTTCCTATGCTGTACTTTACATTCCTATGACTATTTTGTAACTACCAATTTATACTTCTTAATCTCTTTGTTCATAAAATATAAATGGTAAAGCTATATTATAGCAGGTCCTCAAATAACATTTCATTCAACATCGTTTCCTTATAACAGAAATAAGAAAAAAAGAAAAGATACCCAGCCAGCACCACAGTCTGAGTGGGGTTTGCATGTTCCCCAAAGGTTTGTGCAGATTTTCTCTGGGTACTCCAATTTTCTCCCATATCCCAGAGACGTGCCCATGAGGTAAGTTGGCATGTCTAAATTGTCCCAGACTGAGTGAGTTCTGGGTGTGTGTGCATGCTCTGCAATAGAAGGGTATCTTGTCCAGGTTAGGGTCCCACCTCGCACCCTCAGCCGCCAGGAGAGGCTCCAACTCTGAACTGGAATAAGTAGGTTGGAAAATCATCATTTTGTTTGTACTTATCTTTCTGAAATGTATGAGCTCACATTAATTTCCATGTTTAATATGAAGTGTTTTGGGTGTTCATTTAGGAGTTTGGTGACGTTTTTGTGACCAGAAATATGCAATAGTAACTTAACTCTTGTTTATATCAATTAGCCTCAGGTAAAATTGGTTTCCATATATGTCATTTGGCTTAAAGTTGGTTTCTAAAATCCCAGTGACGACGTTAAGTGAGGGTTCACTAGAATAATTTCAAAAATTCCAGGAATGCACAATGTGTGGAAACATTACTAAGCAGTTGATGTAATGACCAAGGAAGCCCACCCACTTAGCCAGCAGGAAGCTCTGGGGCCACCTGTGCCATCCAAAGCCATCTGAGTCCCTGCTGCAGTTTGGCAGTTGCTACCCCAGTTTAAACATTAGTGGGGACATTCCTGGGTCCTAAGGCTGGCTGTTACCTCCAGTATGGCAGAAGACCTCTGGCTGGTTTTCAGGGCCAGTAGTAAGTGAGGTAAGTGAGGTGCCTATGGCACAACAGTTAAGGAGACACTCACTTCAGAGTCCTGCAAGTACCATCTTAGCCCCCAATGTGAGGTTCTAATGGCCTTCTTATTCTCATCTCCTTTTTCTATAGCGTCTCCCATCCAAAAAAAGAAATTTGCTCTGCACGCTCTTCCCACCTCCACCAGACCTCATTTGAGAATCTGCAGAATGGAGAACTGAAGTAATCATTAATTATGTTAAATTTAAATTAAAAATCACATTATGGGGTTGGGGTAGTTTTGCTATAATCCCTCCTCTTTTCTCTTAGAAATTTACATATTAGGAAGAGAGAGAACAGATTTTCATTTCTTGAGGAAAAGATGTAACTGCTGAAAGCAGAGAAATAAAAAAAGTTCCTATCAAATTTGGTATTTCAGAAGTCAAGTTTTCAAGGAAACTGAAAAAACTTCAGTGAATGACAGTAGATTTAGAAAGAAATGTATTTAGAAAAAAATGTATTTAGAAAGAAATGTAAATAGATTTTAAAAGTAATGTTTAAAATCCTAGTGATGACGTTAAGTGAGAGTAATTCATCAGCCCTAACTTACCATCTAGACTATATAAAATTTTTAAGAATGGAAAGTCAAGACAAGGATCCAAAAGGAAGGCAATGGCCCAGAAATATTGGTAGTGCCCAGTTAGAAACAGGGAGACAGCAAATACTAGCCAGGTGCATGGAACTCATAAGATGGAGAACCTGTTACACACCAACTAGAAGAAGCCTTAAGGAGGTGCCTAGACCATAATCTTCTGAACCCAATGTTAAGGGAACATTAGAATGATGGTCATGTGTTCAAGACTGGCTTTGCAGCAGTAGAGAGGTGGTGGACAGGAAGAGATCTGGTGAATGGGAATGAAGGGGACTCCACGCTGCTCACGATGGTCATTAGTGGAGAGATGTCATGAAGCAACGACAGGGCTCACCTCCCCTACCACGCCTACCACACCTGCCACCAAGTCCCTAGGGACTCAGATGTTAGCCCATGGAAATAAGGCGCACAGGTGGGTGGGTGACAACAAAGAAGAAAGAATCTTAAAAGTGACATTGACTAAGCTTCCACTCTTAGAGAAGCTCAAAATAGAAATTAAGTTCAGTTATAGGAAAACAAACAAAGTTATATTTCTTGCATGCTTGAGTTTCTAGTCTAATATTTGGATTCTCTATACACTATACTTTTCACCTAGTGAAGAAGGTATTAAGTTACAAAGAATGTTGATTTGGGTTATTTTTTTTTTAATTCAGAAACTCCTTCTAATACTGAGCCTGCTTTTGGAAGAAAACTATTGTCAACAATCAGGAAAGCAAGTTCAAACTTGAGAAGTTGTTTTAGAATGTGGTGTAAGAAGAGAAAAGGATACAATAGGAACTGCTTTCGTACTGTGAATCTGGTCAAAAGTTCATTCTGCTTTGGAGTTTAAAAATAGGAATCCATACTGCGAATGTAACAAGTACTAGTATTGGGACCTGCATTAGGTCAAGTTCAACAGAAACGAGTAGCTGGGTTCCAAGCAAGAATGGCTCCACCTTCCTTTCTGAATGAGATTAATTAATTGATAATTTCATTAACTATGTGTATTTTGCCACTTAACAGTTTCATAAACTTGGGAAGAAAAAATGGACCCAGTAGAAAAGGCCAACTATAAGGATAATTTCCAAAGTATAAAAACAACCACATTTGGAAATCTCATGTAAGAGGAAAAACACATTAACCTCTTCTTCCTAGTAGAAACTCCCCCACTATGCTCATGAGGATCTCATCTCACCCCTCGTAGTGCTTCTCAGCTAAATTCTCACCTCTGCTACCCGTCCCAGACAAGTGTTCAGTGCCATGCTGAACCACCCTGGAGCCTGTGGCAAAATGAAGTGTACTCCTAGGTACATGTTTTATAGATTTTTATACTATTTATCTTGATTACTGAGTCTTTTGGTGTCCCTTTATACTGTGCAGTGAGGCCAGTGCCTCACTCAACTCTCCCTAAACTTGTCCAAAGGTCCCAAAGTCCTAACCTCCACTCTTCTCACTTGAACCGTCTTTCTAGACAATTCAACCCATAGGCTTTTAATTACCTACATATACCTACATATATTTAAATATATGTAGGTGATTCAAAACTCTTCACCTCCATCCTTGACATCTTTACTGAGCTATAACTTTCATAACTAAACAGGATGTCCCACAGGCACAAGAAACTCGTAAGATCTCAAACTGAATTCACTATTTCTCTCAATTTATCCCATAAACAACTAAATGTACATATAAAGTCAATTCGCAAGTCATATTTATTTTACCTCCTGCTATGAACTGAATGTTCATGTTCCCCCAAACTTCATATGTTGAAATCCTACCCTCCCCATGTGATGGTATTTGGAGGTGGGGCCTTTGAGAGGTGATTAGGTCATGAGGATGAAGTCTTCGTGAATGACATTAGTACTTTTATAAAAAAGACCTTAGGGAGCTCTCTTGCCCCTTCTGCCATGTGAGGACACAGCAAGAAGACAAACATCTATGAACCAGAAAGAGTGCCTTGCTCTTGGATTTCTCAGCCTCCAGAACTGAGAGAAATAAATGTTTGTTGTTTAATCCACCCAGTCTATGATATTTTTATTACAGGATCCCAAACAGACTAAGACTCATCGCAAACATATTCAAGATTATTATCTCTCCTACATACCCACTGCCTCTCATCTTCCTCATTTGTTATCCAGACTTCTACATTAGTCCCAGAGTCTTTGCCTACCACCTTCCTCCTTAAATCCATCTTGTATACCGAAAGTTAAACTGATTCAGCTGAAGGCAAATCTGACCGACATATTGATAATTAAAACTCCTTTCTGGTTCTTCCTTTGAAAGAGTGTGATTACTGTTTATTAATATTTCTGTCTTCTTCAAAAGAATGTGAGAATGTGGCAAGGCCTATTCCAGTTTGAAAAGTGGTCCAGTGCCTGGTCCATTGTAAATAAGCAATAAACACAGAAAATACTAGTGGCTGAGATCCTGAAACTAACACAGGAGAAAAAAAAAAAGATTTATCGAAATCTATATGTTACTTAGTCATTATCATTGTCTAGAAGGAAAAAAGTCAATGATTTATTTTTATGTACTAATTCAAAAAGTTCTACTGAAAAAACTCTGATGCCAGATTGCATGGGTTCAACCTCTAGATCCACCATTTGGTTGTGAAACTTTGCACAGTTTTCTTAAACTGTCCTGTGCCTCAGTTCCCTCATCTATAAATGGTGATAGAAGACAGCACCTACTTCACAGGGTGGTTCTGAGTTGTAAATAACATACTTCACAAAAAGACTTAGATATGTAACTATAGTTAGCAAATTCTTACTATACTTATGATTAATTCCTATTCTAATTTTTTTTTACTCTGACACCTATTATGTGCCATGCATTTAGAACAAATTAGCTTAAGTTCTTAAAAACATATCTAATAATTGGCTGTCTTTAATGCCTTCTTTATTATTTTCACTCAGGATATTTTCTGATTTGTAACATTTTCAGGTCTTAAAAAATCGCTAATGAAAAATGAGTGCAAAATATTTATGCAATTAGGATGGTTCAACATTTTCAAAAATGGCAAAAATAAACAGCAGTTATGGAAACACCTGCTTAAAAAATACTGGAAATAACTGTTTCGTGCTTCATTAACCAGTATAAACACATTTGCCAGGTTAAATCTCCTACTGAATTCAGAATTTCCAATTAGTACCAGAATGGTATTATACTGGCAAGGAAAGAAATTCCTGACTAACAAATTTCAGAACTGTCATTCTTAGGGGCACTTTCACGGGTCAAAAAGATGCTTATTTTCTAAGAAAATGTCTATTTTTCTAATTTATTTATTAAAACCGTATTTGTATCTATTTTAATAGACAATTTTATGGTACTTATTTTGCAGATTTTATTCACCTTTGGGTAGTATTCAAAACAGTTCCTGAAATATGGTTGCTTCACAGACCAAGGTAGAAAGAAGGAAAAAAGGCAGACAGAGAGAACTATATAACAGTTAAGAAAAAACTTCTTCTCTAGGACTCCAAAGAAACCCAACCCATAAGCAGTGAATAAGTCAGTGATTTTCTAAATCAAATCAAAACAGAATATTGTAAAGCCAAAGTAAAAGAGTTAGAAAATCAAATTAAATTAATTAATTAATTAATTAATTAAACTTTTATATCTGGTGATCAGAGACTTGGCTGAAAATGTACATTTTTGGTGTCTTAAGAAATGATGTAAGATTAATGGTTATAAATGTGACAATCATTGCAATACTGTTTCCCTAACTTTGATATATCTATTTTTTTATGATCTTATTTGACTTTTCTAAGGAGGCCAGGGGATATACTGGGAAGGACACACTAGAGTCAGATGACCAGACTTCTAGATCTGTCCATGATGTTAAATAATTTTAACAAGCTTAAGTAAATTATTTAAGATTTTCAGCATAATCTTCCTCATCAATAAAACAAGGAAACAAATTGGAGTTGTTCATTTGCAAAACAATATAAAAAGGTACTCTGGAAACTGTACCATTCTACAAGAAAATATGTAATACTTATGTCTAGTATGTAAAAAATACATAAAAGAAGGGTGATATTTATTTATGTATTCATTCAATAGATATTTAGTGAGCACTAACTGTTCTGGAAGCTTGGAACACAGCTAATGAAACAAAACACATAATGAACAAAACACAAAAAAATCCCTGTTCTTCTCAACTATATTCTAGTGGGAAAAGACAGACAATAAACAAATTAGTGAGTGAAAAATAGTTTACCAGTTATAAGTGCTATAAAAAAAATTAAGCAGAGAAGTCTAAGTAGAGTTACATAGCGGGGCTGGTTACAGTTTTAAACAGGGTGGCTGGAGAAGGCCTTGCTGTGGTGACAATCGTACAAAGCAAATTGTACAGACTCTGAGTAAACTGGAAAATCACTGTAAGATTCCAAGCAGAGAAATTTTTAAAGGATTCCTCAACTGTATTATTAAGAAGAGACTTTACCAGGAAAGGGCAAAAGCATAGAAACCATTTCAAGGCTATTAAAATAATCCAGATGAGTGATAATGGTGGTATCTTAGAAAGATTGACATGGTTGAAAGATGGTGAGAGAGAATCAGATTCTGTATATATCTGAAGGCATAGCCAGAAGGACCTTCTAATTAATTAGGTATAGAAGGTGAGAGAAATAACAAAATTGAGAACTCTGATATTTTGCTCCTAGTGATAGAATAGATGATGATGACTTCAGGAAGAATAGGTTTTGAAGGTAAGATCATATTTTGGATTTTCAACATATTAAGTTTGAGATGCCTATTAGACATGCAAATTCACAGAATAATCATTAAATACGGTGCTTTTTTTAGTGCCTTTTCATATAACATAGAGTGTGAATATTTTTCCAGATTAATTTATTTCAAAAATAATTTTAATGGTTGCAAATTTTACCACTAAATGGATTTGTCCTAATATACTTAATCGTTACCCAGTGGTTAGAATGTAGAGGGTTTTCCCTTCATGTTTCTATATCGAATACATAATATTGGGACAATCCTCTTTCTACTTAATTCTTTATCTACATATGTAATTCTTTTCTTAAGATAGTTTACTAGAAGATGAATTACTGGGTGTGTTTTTGATCATTTAAAGACATTGTTATGAGCCAAACTGTAGCCTCCTAAATTCATATGTTGAAGTCTTAACCCCTCCACCTCAAAATGTACCTGTATTTGGAGATGGTCTTTAAAGTGGTAATTAAAATAAGGTCATTATGGTGAGTCCTAATCTAGTATGACTGGTGTCATTATAAGGGGAAATTTGGGCAGGCATGTACGGAGGGAAGACCACTTAGAGACACAGGAAAAGACAGCCATCTATAAGATAAGAGAGAGGTCTCTGAAGAAAGCAACCTGCTGACACATTGATCCCAGATTCTCAGCCTCTAGAACATTGAGAAAACAAATTTCTGTTCTTTTACCAGCCAGTCCATGGTACTTTGTCATGACAGCCCTAGCAAACTAACACAGGTGTAATGAGTACTGTCAGAAATATTATACAATTGCTTTTCTAGGAAATTGTGCCAATATATATTTAATGGAGAAAGCCCATCTCACTGCATCTTTGCCAATTATAAAGAATATGATAAAATAAAACTCTCAATTTAGAAGATAACATTATGGAATAAAATGGTAACTTCTACAAAATAATAACAACAATTATAATAAAGGAAGACTCTCTTTCTTAATAAAACTCTGATCACAAATTGTTTGATAATATATAAATGAGACCTCAGAGAAGTCACTGAATTTATCTGAATCATAGTTCTCACACTTTTAAAGTGATATATTTAAACTTAAAACTCTTCAATGGTTTTTAATGTTCAAAAATTACATGATTTTTTTACAGTGCTCTTCAGTTGTTCACACCATTATACAGAATCATGCTTTATAGTCAGCCTATTCCTTGATCTAACATAGACCACATTAGTGTCCTTCCAGAGATCTCTACCAGGATTGTCGTGGAAGAACGCAAAGCTCAAGAACTGGAGGAAGGAAAACAATTTCAAACCCAGGTCTGCTTTTAAGTGGCTGTGTTATCATCTCAGGTCATATCATTTCTCTGTATTTCTATTTTTTGCTTCATTCAAGAAACTTCATTAGGTGGTCAGTGACAGAAAAATTTTTTAAAATCATGTTAAGAAATACCCACATTCACACATACTCTAAATTCCCTCCCTCAAAGAGTTAATACTTTGGAAGGAAGAAGTACATAAAAATAAACTGAAATTGTTATATTAGACAGTACATGCAAAGTACCAAAAAAGCTAATATTAAATAAGCTAATACTATTAACTGTCTGACTAATTAACTTGAGAAAATTAATGTTGGGAAACTTAATTTTAAAAAATCAAGTAAAAGAAACTACTTTATAAATTTAAAGATTTATAACCCCTAAGACAGCATTTTAAATATTGCCTTGGAGGTTGTATTTAATCCCCATTTATAGTTGTACAGTCCTAGCCATGTAATCACCTAATAGGTGTAATTGATTAATATTCTAGCAATGAGTAATCTCAGAAATTTTTGCTCCTGTACCAAACATGGATTATTACATGTCCATATTGAACATCTCATGTCATATGTTCCCCAAAAGCATACTTTATAATAGTTTGTATATACCAGTTCACCTTTCTTCAGTTGAATTACATCTGCAATATGGAAACTTTTCCTTACTATAGTGTCATGCAAAACAATTTTAAGATAAATTTTATAAATATTTAAGAAAAGAAATTTTGGCACCAAGCTAAATTTACATGATGTTTAACCATTTCAACCGGCTTTTTAAGAAGCCAAATTTAGCACACTTTGAGATTATTCTAATATAAAATATATAAAATAAGAAAAAAATCACAGCTATACTTTACACATATTTAATTGTATTTCTAAGTATATGTACAATTTTGATTTACAATGTGTAGGTATTGTAAAGTAATTCTCAGTGTGAAATCATGTATCAGTGGTACTTACAAAGCAGTTCTTATCGAGATTTCTTTTCCAATGCTTCTTGTCTAATTTTTTAGTCGAAGTGGAACGCAGAGTTGCATGAGTTTGTATTCGAGGATTTAAAGCCAGGATACTCTGAAGACAGTATAAAAAATGTATAAACATATGTAAATATGTTGACATTAAAAATTCAACTTTTTCTTTTGACATATACTAAAATATACTAAAGATGTATACTAAAAATATTGTTTTCCTCTTATACTATCATAATACCACAACAAATTTATCTCCACCTTTTATTTATTAGGTGATATCCTAGCTGATTTTATAGGAGTATTTATTAATAATACTACGAAGGATCTGAAAATCGTAACAAATGGCTCTTAGTATTTTTAGATGAGAATATCAGAAAAAGAGGTACCTCATTCTAGATTTGATTTAAAATAGTATAAAAATATTCCTCACTTTTAGGTTTTCAGAGTTTACAAAATGCTTTCACACGCACTATCTAATTTAATTCACATTAACTACTATCATCTCAAAATTTTTGGATAAACCAAATAAATTCAGGGTAGTTAAGTAACCTGCTGGAGATCTCACAATTAATATGCAAAGGAATCAAATTAGGACTTAGTTTTTCTGATTTGAGCTTATATTCAAATATATCCAAAGATAAAATTTATATTTTACTATGACTGTATGAGGTATAAAGTAGAATAGAAACCATTTAAACTACATATGTAAATAATATTATACAGCATCTGAGTAACTCAATAAAGAATTGATTTCAAAGCCCTGTTTTCAGCAAGCCTTTAAAACATAACCATTAGGGGTCACTTCCAGAAGGGTGTTATGTGGACCTCTGTAGACCAACTCCCCAGCAAAACAAACATAACTGATAAAAATTAATAAAATTAAGAAACCTTTAAAGTCTCTAGAAATTGTCTTAATGTCAAACAGCAAATGAAGAAATAATTATTGAAGCAAAACCTATTAAAACCTGGTAAGAATGGTGAGGGTCTATGGCATTTGAAGTACAAGTTGCTTCCACCTCCACATTCCCAGTTCAGCATGACAGAAATTCCTCCTCAGGTGAGTGCGGGCAAAACACAGGGATCCCTCTAGCCCCAGCTTCCAGTAAGGTTGTGGTTTCTCCCAAGGAGGAGTAGGCCATCAGTATTTCTCATCTCCTTCCCCTCTACTGCACCCCTCCCCTGCCACACAGCTACCCACTACACTGCAGCTAAACTCCAGGAATGTGCAACTGAGAAGTCAGGAGCTCCCTTGCTTGGACCAGTTCCCACTAACAAGGAAGACGCTCTACCTCGGGAGCAGCATGCCAACAACTCTGAGGTCCTGATCACCCTCAGCTCAGCTTACTCACAGTCCAGAGTTAGCCACACTAGGAAAAGCAAACCAAAAGCAGAGGCTACTGCCTACACCAGTGCCATGCTCATAAAGCAAGGGAGTCACTCTGAGAGAAATGGACCACTGTCACCATCTCTAGCTCTGGGGCTGTGGCTCAGAGATTTTTCCAAGAGGAAGAGGAAGGCCATAAGAATAGACAGCTCTCCCAAAAGGAACTGACTTTATTTGACTTAGTATGTGGAGAAGTTCAAGCCTAAGGGCACTCTCAAAAACAATAAAGATTTTGACGGCAAAGAACTAAGAGGAGGCTGGCAACTCCAAGACAGCGACAAACTAAATCATAAGGCAGATAGTTTACCAGAGAGAATCAGGGAAAGAAATTGCTAAGAATAGCTCCCCAGGGATCACACAAAAATCTCAAAGATTCATCTCAAAAACTGCCCCTGCAAAGAAACCCAAATTTAATTGAATCTCACTGTGGGGCAATTTGTATCCCAAGGCATTGTCAGAAATAACAGAACAATCAACCAGAAATCAGTGGAGACAAATAGCTGAGTGTGGTATCAACACAAGTAGATAGTTTAACAGAGCAATCAGGGGAAAAGGCATAGAGAGCCCTGTTAAAACCACTGTCTTCACAGTTATTGTGCACATGCCCAAGTCTTCTCCCTATGTGAGTGCCATCTGAGGGAAATAAACTTCCCTGAAATAGTCCATCAATTCGCCAGACAAATAAGCAAACAATAACAAGCCTCTATTTGTGGGGAGGGGAGGAGGTACTAGTATCCAGAATTGCTAAAATTTGTTACCTGAAATGTTCAGTTTTTAATTAAGAAACAATAAGACATTCAAAAAAATAGGATTGTGTGATCCATATAAGGAAAAAATGCGGACAACAAAAACTGTCTTTCAGAGGACCCAGGTGTCAAATTTATCAAAAACTTTAAAGCAGGCATTACAAGGAAGATATGATGACAATGTCTCAACAAATACAGAATATCCATAAAGAGAAAAATTTATAGGAAAAAAAAAATTGACATTCCGGAGCTGAAAACTGCACATTAAATTTAAAAATCTTAGTTGAGGGAGTCAATAGTAGATTTGAACTGGCAAAGATCAACCAACAAATATAGATCAGGAAAGATCATGCAATCTGATGAACAGAGAGAAAAAAAAGAATAAAAAGATTGACACTTAAAGATATGCAGTACACTATTAAGTAAACCAAAACATTGTAATGGGAGGACAAAGAGAGGAAAGAAAGGAGGGGGAAAATATAAGAATTAATGACTGAAAACTTCCCAAATTTGATTTAAAAGAGAGAGAGAGAAAAAAAGAAAAAAATACACTTAAACTATACATCCAACATCTCAATAGAGTCCACACATAAACATGATAGAAAAAAATCCTAAAAGTCAGCACCAAAAAAGAAAGTATTTGGAGGTAGCAAAAGAAAAAAATCCTTCATGGTATACAAGAGAACTCTAAGTTTAACAGCTGACTTTACATGCTTCACATCCGGAATAATAGATGTCATGAGGTAGAGACATCTATTATTTAAAAAATCTACTAAAAAAAAAAACCTGTCAACCAAGAATCCTATGCTCAAGGCAAAGTAACAAAAAAGAAATAGACTTAAACAACAGTCTAAATCATTTAGACCTAATAGATATCTATAGAACACTCCACTCAACAGCAGCAGAATACACATTCTTTTCAAGTGTGCCTAGAACAGCCTCAAGGAATTTAAAAAACTTAAAATCATACGAAGTCGTTCTCCAACCACAATGGAATGGAATTAGATATCAATAACAGAAAGAAATTTGGGAAATTCACATACAACATAAACATAGTAAACCTTATGCTGAGAAAAGTCAGTTATAAAATATTACACATTGTATAATTCCATTTATATAAAATGTCCAGAATAGGCAAATTTATAGAGACAGGAAGTAGATTGTGGTTGCCAGGAGGTGGGGAATTAGAGAAAAATGAGTTCCTGTTAAAAGGCATATGGTTTCTCTTTGGGATGATAAAATTGACTGTGGTGATGGTAGCATAACTGTGAATATATTAAAAGCCTCTGAATTCTACACTTCATTTGGTGAATTGTGTGGTTTGTGAATTATATCTCAAGCTGTTACCAAAAAAAAAATCATTAAATTCTACATTTGGTGGATTTCATAATATTCTTTATTTACTCTAATAAACATCTTTGGGACTTAATTTATTGGCCCAATAGAAATGATGATTATTTTTAGTAATTCTTTTATATAATAGACATAATATTTTTAATCTATCTGTTTACATGTTCATATCTTCTGGATAGCAAATATCCAATTAAATCATAAGTTTTAAATGGTTTATTACTTATAGAACAATGCCAAAGCAACCTATTAATAGGAGCCAACACTAAAAATATAATTATTGTCAATTTTATACAAAAAAATTAAAATATTTTCTTACAAAATAAATGCAGTGTTTTTTTGTCTAGTAATTTAACCTTGAACCATTATTCATCTTACATTAATTCAAAACAATAAATAAAAAGATGACATTTTTTAAAGGTAGTTATTGTGCCCAACATTTAAAGCAAAAACAAATAAAAAAACCTGTGTAACATGCAAGAAAGACAACTGCATTTATTTCAGTTTTTACTCCCATAATCCATATTGTGATAAATGATTATGTTTATCTATGTCAGCAGAGTAATGTAACTTCTGAGAATAAGCACTCTGAATGCAATTTATTGGCTGCTTATCACAGTAACTTTTCCTTTACATAGCATAAGTAGAAAGTATAACATAACATAAAATATTGGGTTAACCTTTTGCAAAAAGGCAGTGACTTGAATTTAATGGATCTTGGGTAAAAATAAATTGAATTGTGGAGAATGGTTACCAAGAATTTGACTTAATAATATCCCAAATGAAAAGTGTATAAAATAAAAATACAGGACATGAGTGTTTGAGAGCTGTTAAAAACAATTTTCAAAAGCAAGACTTTTTAAAACTAAATGTCAATATCATCAATAACTAAGGAGCTGGCAGAATAATACAAGAGAGTTCTAAATTACATTCTTCCTAAGAAATAACCAAAGCCAGGTCCTAAAAGGGTCACAGGTTCCCCTCTCTGGATAAATTGAGCACTTAAAGGGGCCCATTAACCCTTTCAAATACAAGATATTTTACTTTCAGAGGGAGATTTTCTCCCATGCAAAGAATTTGGCCTTTACCTTTCCCAATCACTTTCAGTAACACAATAAAAATGTACTGATGATTCTAGAGGCAGAATAACAGAATTTGATAACATTTTACTTCACCGATTTTACTTAGTTTAGGAAATGATAGAATGTCAGACACTTACACAAGAGATCAAATCACGGTTATGTGTTGTCACTGTGTTGTCTGTCAACACTCTTCTGGGAAGTGGTTGCAATATACATGTTGCAATATACAAACCAGAATTCTGCATCTGAGAGGTATATTTCCATACTAACAGAGAGAGCACAAAAAGGGGCCCATATTGACTACAACTACAGGTCCTCATTTCTTAAATAAAATCATTAAGTCATAGCCTGAAAATATTGGAACTGCAGTACTATTTGAGAGACATTTGGACATGTCCTCTTTCTAAAAATATGGCTTTGTTTTATATCACAATATTGATTATCCAAACATAATGAGCCATTAAGCATCCTTCACTCTTTGCATTTTAAATTATAAACAAATGTTTCCTCTTCAGTACTGGTCATTACTTTCTATAATTCTGAGCCATTAAAATGATGCCCACTCACTGACATTTTAGATTTGCAGGTAAAGTTGATGAATTATATTTTGTCTTATTTAAATTGTCTTCAATGGCTTCTGCTAAGTCATCTCCTACTTTTCAGTGCATCAAGTAAAAAATAAAACTAAAAACATGCATTTCTCATGTTTTGATAATTGGGCATAAATACCTTGATCTCAATAAAACATTATACTGTGCTGCCATTTCTCACCTCAATAAATATTCTCAAATAACAGGAAAACAGAAATACCTTTTGATTAATACTTTTGATCAGTATCTGTTGCTTCATTCAGACAACATGCTAACAAATGTTGATTGATAGAGAACTGAACTTTTCAATACTTACTTGCTTATCAGTCTCAAGCAATTATCTCATCCTTTGCCACATCTGTCAGAAGTCATAGCGTAGGGTAAATTTAAAGAAGTATTTTAGGAATTTACTAAGGCATCTTTGATTCCTGGATAAACTCAGACTGATATGGCCAATCTCCCACAAGGTTGAGAGAAAAGGGAATAATTTTGTACCCTATGCCCACAAACAACCTCAATGTCTAAAACTTTAGAAATCCATGATAATCAGTCTTGGTCAAGGTCTTTCACATTTTCATAATTTTTTAAATGCACTCCCATTCTTTGCCCTGGTCAAGCTTCTTCTCCTTTAGCTTGGACTACCTTTCCAAGTAATTTATCTTCCACTTGTTTCTTTTACTAGCTCTATACAAAGATCAGTTTTTCTTTCATGTGCAATGCTTAACTCATTGCAGTTGATAAATAACTAATAAAGAGTTTCTGACGGTCCTAATTTTTACAACTCATTTTATTAAGTATTCACTAAGCACTTTGCACTTTGCACCATGTTTGAGTTTAAATTTGGGCTTAGATATTAGCCCTCCATTTTTCTGGTTACTTAAACTCTTGATCTCTCTACTTCTTCACCTATAAAATGGTGATTAGTAATAGCAGCTGCCTCATAGAGTTGTTTGGAGGATTAAATAAGATGATACATAAAACCACAAAAAATGATGCATGCAGTAAGTGCTTATTATATGTTATTAATTAGTATGTGATAGAAATAGATTTTAGACTCCAACCAATGTGTATTCATGCTCCTATATTGCCAATTCTGAATATATACATGGGAATCATCTTTCTAAAGTATAGGAATATAAAAGATAAAGGCAACAAGTGAAAATATAACTATGAAAAAGATAGAATAAAAAATAGAGATGCATCCCAGTCATCGGTCCCTGAACTTATCTTCGCCCTAAGCCAGTAATTTCAAAGGAAGACTGCCTATAAATGCTATATGCTCTTCCCAAATTAATATGGCAGTGTGGAAGCATCACAAAATTTAAATGTAGATTTTTTAAATCCACTACATACATACAGCAATGTAGATATCATTTTATAATGCATACAACAGTATATAATTCATGACTTTTTGTCCCAACATGTTTAGGTGAATTCACATTACATTTTCTTCCTGGGAAAGACCAAAAGTGATGAATTTATACAACATCAAAAACCTCATCAACTGGAAATGAATGAACCTCTGAGAATGCTAGTCACACTGCCTGGGAAATTTAATTCATTTCTATTGAACAAATAGTTAACACAAATAAAATAGTTCATGCATCTTTAAAATATCACTCTCCTATTCAACAAGCAAAGGTCTGCCACCCGAAGCGTGGTTTGGCTTTGCAAGGCCCAGTGACTTTCTTTCACTTACAGAATACACACCACACACCAGGCACCTAAGTGCTCTCTAACTGAAAAAAAAAAAAAAAAACTTTTTTTTTATCGTTTTTCAGAAAAGATTGAGAACTCAAACATAAGAACCATAACTTATACATCTGATATCAATATCATGATTCTTAATACAGAACACAGCATTCCAAAGGTGGTTGGAATTAGACATTATACTAGTCAGCTCTGGATGCTTTGAAAGAATCTCAGAAATTAAATGGTTTAAACAATAGACTTCTTTTTCACAATTGTAGAGGCTGAGAATTCCAAGATGAAGGTGTTGGTCTATTCAGTGAAACTCCAATTCCTGGATTGAGACAGCCACCTACTCACTGTGTCCTCACAGGGCAGAGAGATATAAAGGGCTCTCTTGTGTCTCTTCTTGTAAGGCACTACCCCAATTATGACCTCATCCCAAAGGCCTCATCTCCAAATACTATCACATTGAGTGTCAGGACTTCAACACATGAAATTTAAGGGGGATACAAACATTCAGTCTGTAACATTCATGGAAAGGGGTCTACTCTCTGTGGAACTATGCAAATGATGCTAATACTGAGCATTAACTTAAAAGGTAGCTTTACCTTAAGATTGCTAATGGTACCACTTTAAGTCTACAGTTTATCTACTTATCAAGAAGAAACTTCAGAAAAAACAGAAAAGGTATAATATGATATTGTTTAAATTAAAAACAAAAACCACATTAACAAATAAATTAATAATAGCCATTAATTAGATATCTTCATTTGTTAAACCATTTAAATAGCAAATCATTAATAATATACATACTAATTTATATGCTGTTTATATATTTTCATTGCAGGAACTGAAAATACATATTATGTACAAATACTTATAAAGTAATATCAAAAGAGATGAGAATCTGTACTCACAGCTATTTTATTGTAAATTTCACTACTTTAATTATAAATTGCTTTTTTACTTAGTACAATGTTGCAAAGCATCCATGCATTATATAGCTAAATGAAAAATCAATATTTGGAGAAAGCATAACTATAAAAATCCATGTTAAAATAATACTTTGTATTTGCAAGATTTGAGCAAATATATGAATCTATATATATAAAAGCATAAGATAAATTATGAAAGGAGAGAATTGATTAGGATTATTACATTACCAAAAAAAATTCACCAGGGTAATTAATTCATTTTTGGAAATTTATACATTTTCATTCAAGAAAAATTATTGTGTATTTCAAAACTCGCTTTACAGAAATTGTTTGGCCTCAAAGTAACTATTATGATTTACCCTTAATCTATTAACTTTTGTGTATGATACACTGGTTTTCAAAAGGGCTATATTTTCATTTTAGTTCAAGAGAGGCTAAATGTATACCAGCATGCTAAAAATAAAGCAGTACTGGCCAGCAAATAGAAAAGCTAGAAAACAAGACTTAAACAGAAAAAAAGGAAGTAAGATTTGTGCTGGTTTACATTTTTTAAAAATTAACTCAATTGAGCAAGTAGCATGCTTTTCATGTTCACAAAATTATAATACAGTAATGATTAACTAGTTGTCCTTCATTGATATGGTTCACAGCCAAAAGAAAACATGCATGAGCTAGCAAGTGACTTATATCAGAAATAAGAATTAAAATAATTTTTAAAAACTAACTTTTTGGACTTTATTAATACAAAGGACTATCATAAAGTAATCTTTCTTTTGAGAAGGATAAGAGTGAGGCAAGGAATATATGGTGAGTTGGGGAGCTGGACTATTTGAAATCAAAAAAATTTTACACTTGAAAACATTTTTTACTATTATGCTATTAGCCTCAGTATAATTCTTCACTCTGCATAATTGTTATGTAGTATTCAATACTGTAATCTGCTTTCCAATTCCAGAAACTCATCAGCTTTGGTTTTCCTGACATCATGACATTAAGTCTTACATTTTTATTCACTATCTGTACTTTTGTGACTTCCATTTCCCCCTTGACCACAAAGAAGTCACAAGGAAGTCCATTTCCCCACTTGGACCTCTACAGCATGCCACTCTACCAATGATTACTTTTCTGCAGCTGAGTTTTATATCTATATGGCAGAGCAGAAGATCTCATTCACTTCATTGAATTCCAAATTACCTACTTGCATGTTCCATCATTATCTCAGTTTCTTCACATCAAAAAGCAATGCATTGCCTTTTCTCCCACAACTTTTTAACCCGACTTGACTTCTGTCAATAATACCACCACTTCTCCAGTAGGTTGGACTTCATATTGTGGTCAGTCTATAACTATCACTTTTGTTCTTTAAACTAACACAATGCCAGTCCATGCCGGTCACATCTAGCCTGTCCTTAGCATTTTCTATTTCTCCAACCTACTATAGATCTTGCAGTATGCTTGGATCATAACATAATAGTACTCTCTTAATTAAATTATTCTTTTCAAGTCTGTGCTTTTTTCTCTTTCTTATCCCCCATACATACATATAAATGAGTGCACACACACACAAAGTTTAAATGGCTTCACAGTACAGACATAATATCAATAAAAAGTATCACCTTGCTATTCAATCTGGTTCCCATCTACCACTCCAGCCTACCACCACTCTCACCCACTTGTTTTTTGAACCCATGTACAATCTTACATCCATGCCTTTGCTCACATCACTACCTATGTTATGTACCTATGCCACTTTATGTTAACTTTCTTCACATTCTAACTAAGAACCATTTCCTCCAAAAATTAAGAAGAAATGTCTCTCTCTATACCTATGAGCTTTTGGAGAACCTATTGCCACCGTCATTCATCTGACACATCAGATATGTATCAAATAATCATTAATATATATACCATTTCCCATCAAACTGAGTCAGTAAAACCCTCAAAAGAAAGTATATAATTTATATATCCTTCTTTCTTCAAAACCAACTATAATATTTCATTGGTGAAAATATGCAAAAATAAATTGTTAATGAGAAAAATTCCTTAGCAAAACAGTCTCAAAAAGCAGCAAGAAACTCCCACTGGGGAGTAGAAGGACTTCAATGCTGGCAAAACAAACAGAATTCTGTTTTCTTCTTGATATTCACCAGTTACAAATATTTTTAGCCATATGATCATTAACTACCCCAAAATGAAAGGTCACTGTTTTCCTCACTTTCATTTAATGGTTTTTATCATGCAACTCACTCACTGAAGCAGAAGTGAAACACTCTGAGGTAAAACTTGTAGTCTGTGGTAATATAATGTCAGCAACAAACTCTATCAAGAAAACAAATGAATTACTTATTACCCACTCTTAAAACATCTTAGGGTCAAAACTTTAGATTTTATTATACAACACAGACATCTCCAACATGTGAAAAACATGGTTCCTACAACAAAAGAAGGTGCAGACCACTGCAGGGAGTAGGCAGGAATAAATGAAAATACAGTGGTTTAAGTATGTTCATAGAGTAAAGCATGAATAGCTCAGATGTTGAGTCTAGAAAGGGCTAGATTTGAAGGATGTGTATTTTTTAAATGTGTCTGTTGTAACTGTTAAAATAAAAAATAGATCCTTTAAGAAATTTCCCTTATGAAAAAGTATAGTTTTTTATTTATAACAATAACAAGCTGGCAGGAAGAGAAATATTAAATAATGGTTAGTCTACAGTTGAGTAATATACATACCTACTAAAAATCACGTTTAAAAGAATATTTACTAATGTGGAGAAAGACTGTTGGTATCTTGAAAAGCTTTTAAAAGGAGGAAAAATCAAATCTATATCTGAAATAAGATTATTTCAGTTCTATTAGAAAGATGTTATCTTGTGTACTAAATATTTTAAATTATATAAAATTCATGTATATAATTACTATTTAAGCCACTTTTCTCTTAATTAGTAAGTTATATCTTATACTCTTAATGACCGCCCTTTGTTTGAGTGCCTACAAAGAATGCTCACCTTTAAAAAGTAGTATTAGCTAGTGCAAAATACACAGTATGAAGTTAGATCAAGGTATCTCAGTACTTTATCAAACATGATCTAGCAATTCTGACTTAGAGGCATAAATATCTCATTTTAAATCCTTTAAATTTAAACCTAAAATAAGATGTAAAGAAATAATGTCTCTTACTACTCTTCAATTGTAATTAAATACTACTTGACCTGAACTGGTTTCCTTCCAGGGGTGAATAAAAATAACTCTGCATCTTCTTTGGGTCTCTAGGATTTTAGTTTATTAGAGTTGGAGCAGACTTTAGATATTAACATTTGATTTCTCAGTCTAATTCAGGAACCCTATTCCAAACACTCATTGAACTGTATCAATCAAATTTATCAAATAAAATGCTATTAGATGATAGGAAAAGGGCATGAACCCTTCACAAAAGAATTCAAGCATATTTCCAACTGAAGAGAGAGGACTATTCCTCTCAGAAGACCCAGAAGACCCAGAAAACCCACCCACTGGGTCTTCACTGCAAGTAAGTTTCCCCTGTGATCACTACTGGAAATGCTATCGTCAGTCTCATGGTGAACACATTGCCCAGTACTTCTCTTTGTGCTATTGTTGCCATACATTTTATCTTTTTTTTCATATTTACTGCTTTTTTTTAAGTAAATGTTTTTATAATAGCTTTATTGAGATATAATTCACTTACCACACAATTTACCCATTTAAAATATACAATTCAATGGCTTTTAGTATAGTCACAGTTGTACAATCATTATCATAATCAATTTTAGAACATTTCATCAATCTCCCCCCCAAAAAAATCCATACCCATTAGCAGTCACTTCCTATCTCTCTCAAACACCCAGCTTAAGGCAATCATTAAGCTACTTTCTGACTCTATGGGTCTATGGGTCTATTTTTTCCAGCTTTATGGAGGTCTAATTGACAAATAAAAATTGTATAGATTTAAAGTGTACAGTGTGATGCTCCACTATACATACACATCATAAAATAATTACCAAAATTGAGCTAATTAATTTACCCATCACATCACATCATTAACTGTTTTATTATTTTTGTGAGAACATTTAAATCTGTTCTTAAAAAATGTTAAGTACACAACATAATATTATTAACGCATCACCTCATTGTACATATTTGATCTCTAGAACTTATTCACTCTGCTTAATTGAAACTTTGTACCCTTTGACCATCATCTCTCCATTTTCCCCACTTCTAATCTGTTTCCATGAATTTGATGTGTTTAGATTTAACATACAGGTGATATCATTCAATATTTGTCTTTCTGTGCCTGGCTTACTTCATTTAGTATAATGTCCTCCAGGTTTATCCATAATGTTACAAATGGCAGAATTTCCTTCTTTTGATGGCTGAATAATATTCCACTGCATGAATATACCACATTTTATTTATCTATTATTCATTCCTCCATCGATGGACACTTGAGTTGTTTCTATAACTTGGCTATTGTGAATAACACTGCAATGAATATAGAGTGCAAATATCTCTTCAGGTAAAAATATCTATCCTTTAGATATATACCTAGAAGTGTGATTGCTAGATCATAGTTTTATCTTTTAATTTTTTTCTTGACTTGCATACCCTTTTTCATAATGGCTGCACCAATTTACATTCCCACCAACAGTGCACAGGTTCTATTTTCTCTACATCCTCACCAGCACGTGTTATCGTTTACTTTTTTGATAAAAGCCATTCTAACAGATGTGAGGAGATTTCGTAGTTTATATTTACTTTTTGCTGATAGTTAGAGATGTTGAGCACTTTTCATATAACTGTTGGTCATTTGCATGTGTTCTTCTGAGAAATGGCTATTTAGGGACTATGTCCATTTTTAATTGGGTTATTTGTTTTCTAGCTATAAATTCACCTATTCTGTACATATTATATAAATAGAATCACACAATAGATAGTTTTTCATAGCTGGTTTATTTCACTTAGTGCAATGTTCTCAAGGTGTACCCCCACTGTATTTTATTTTTATATGTTATAAACCCACACTATATATTTTTTTAAAAGTCATTATCTTTTAATGACTATTTAAATAAGTAAAAATCATATATTTACCCATGTAGTCACCATTTTTGTAGTTTTATCTTCCTTTATGTAAATCCATATTCTCCTTGGTATCATTTTCCTTCTAGTCAGAAAGACATGACTTCCTTTGACATTGCTCATAGTGCAAGCCTGCTGCTGATAAATTCTTTCAGCTTTTTATGTCTGAAAAAAGTCTTTTTTTTACTTAGTTTTCAAACACTAATTTCACTTGGTATATAAAACTCTAAGGTGAGAGCCCCAGCATTTCAAACACGTTGATCTGCTGTCTTCTCTCTTGTTATTTCCAACAAGATATCTGTTTTTACCTTCTTTCTTCTTCTATATCTAGTATGCCTTTTTTAACTCTGTTTTAGAATTTTTTTCTTTATCACTGCTTTTGAGCAAATTGATTATAATGTGCCTTGCTTATAGTTTTCTTCATATTTCTTCTACATTGGCTTCACTGAGCTTTTAGACCTTTATTTTTTCAATGTCTTCCCATCCCTTCAGCACACCCCTCCTTAGAGGATTCTATTTACATGTATAATAGATCACTAAAGTTGTTACATGGCTATTCATTTTTCTCTGTTTCGTTTTGGATAGTTAGTATTGTTACGTGCTCAAGTTCACTATATTTCCTTCTGCAATATCTAATATATGCTTAATCCTACCCAGTGCATACTTCCTCTTAAGATATTGTAATTACCATTTCTAGAAGTTCAGTTGGCTCTTTTATTTCCTATGCCTCTATTTATTTTTTGAACATGTAGAATAGTTACAATAAGTGTTTTAATGTTCTCTGCTAATTCTAACATCTGTATCAGTTTTGAGTTGTTTCAATGAATTGATTTTTATCTTCATTATGGGTTGTATTTTCCTCCTTCTTTTCAGATATGACTGGCAATTTTTAATTGGATGTCAGGCATTGTGGATTTCACCTTGTTGGGTATAGGATGTTATCATATTCTTATAAATATTCTTGAGTTTTATTCTAAGACACAGTTGACTTATGTGGAAGTAGCTTGATCCTTTTAGGTCTTGTTTGTAAGATTTGAGAGATGGTACTTGAACACTGGTCTAGGGCTGATTATTTCAAACTACTGAAGCATAAAACTCCTCAGTACCCATTGTCATGTGAATCATGAGGTTTCCATTCTGGCTGGTGGGAGAAGGCGCTCTTCCCAGACCAGAGTTAATATCAGGTACTATTTCTCCTAGTTCTCTCTTATTGTTTTTACCTAGCCTGGGTCATTTTTCTTACATTCATAGGCTGATTATTACTCTGTGTTAGACTCTCTGGGGACCCTCTGCAGATCTCCAGATTTCTCTTTGAGAAGCCCTCTTATCTGTTAGTCCATTTTACAAACTCTAGCTTCTTAGTCTCCTTAGACTCTTAGCTCTGTTTCTTCAACTGATAGAGTCCACCAGGCTGTGTGGGTTCCCATTTCCTGAGCTGAAGCTTGTAACCTCTCTCAAGAGAGTAAGCTGTGGAAATATTGGGGCTCTCCTCATTTGTTTACCATCATCTCTCAAGGATAACTATCTTTTGTTGCCTGATATCCACTACTTTGAAAACCACTTTTTCATTTATTTTATTTTATTAATTGTTTCAGGTAGAAATTTATGCAGAAAAAGGATAATTCAGTAGGCCTGAGTTGCGTAGATCCTACACATTCCCTCAAAAAAGGCCTATCTTCAGAAATGGTCCTTGACCTACTCCTGGAACCAAGCTGACAATGCTCTGATAAGAGTGTTTTTGTATGCTGAAGGCCTTGGGCCATGCTATACCAGTCTGAGTAGACTGTTGAAGCTAACAGTGTGGTTAATGATGAACATCTGCTTTTTCTCTGTTGATCTGGAGTCTGGGTATCTGAAATCAGTCATGCATCAATACATGTCTACACGACTAATGCCCAGTAAAACCTCTGGACACTAAGACTTGGTTCAGCCTCCCTGGTTAGCAACACTTCATGCAACACATCACACATCATCACTGGGCGTGTTAAGCATGTCCAGTATAACCCCATTGAAAGAGGATACCTGGAAGCCGCATCTGATTTCCTCTGGGCTTTTGCCTATGTGTCTTTGTTGACTTTAATCTATCTTTCATTATAATAAACTACAACCATGAATACAACAACTTCCGAGTTCTGTGACTACTTCTAGTGAATCAAGGAGCTGGAGAGTCTTGGGGATTTCTGACAGAAAACGTACACCTATTCCCTATTACTCTACCTAGAGCAGAAACAGAAATAGAAACAAGAGAACTATATTTTAATGCCCACTCTCTCCTACATAGCTTAATTTTATAAAACAACTTGACAAAAGGGAAAAAAAACATAGAAAAATTCTCAAAATGGCAACAAAGTGAATTCTCCACTGTTTTATACTCAACTAAGTACCAGCCATTAAACCATATTTAGAAGTGTGGATATTTGGGGAAGTGTCATTAAAGGGAGAGATGCACCATCCTTTTCCCCCTCCCTCCTTCTTTGGCAGCTCTAACTTCCAACTTGAATAGTGAGGTGGGCTAGAGGATAACAGAGTGGAAACATAGAAAACTGTTGACAGGAAAAAGGTACCGCATGTTCTGTACTACATATCTCTGGACTTCCTTACAGGAGAAAGAAATAAGTAACTGTCTTGTTTAATCTACTTTTATTATTTTTTTCTATATTATGCCCCCTACTCTGGTTCTTTCTGTGCCTGAGGTGATTCTGGTAGCCAACTAGGTATGGGAAGCACTGATAGACCAATAAGCAAGGAAAAATAGCCAGATCCAGACTATAAATAAATCTCAAAATGAAAGCATTTGGCTTATGTACTTAAAAGACAAATGGGAAATCATATCAGCATAAGTTAGTATTTTTCTTAAAATCCATCAAGATGTCAAAAATCTTAAACCAAAAATTACTCACTTCAAAAAATGATCAATGAAAATGTTGTGCCAGCACAGAAAAAAAAAAATGATTCATTTTAATCTTCATTGATCGGCTGCTAATAGGTTTCTCCATTTTAACTGATATGAATTTTTTATGATATAGCAAAATGATGTGAATAAAAATTTACCCAATGTTCCCTTATAAACTGTTTTCCGGAAACTATCCATAATCATCCCCTGCACAGAACTCTCTCCCTTGAATCCACACTTCCAACCAAGCTGTGTTAAACACCTCCTTTAAGGCTGTAGGAAAGAACATTCTTCAGAGCTCCCAAGTTACACCATCCCTATCAATACTCTCTGACTTAATTTCAGGATTTGTTCTCAGCCTAATACATATTTCAAACAAGAAGTCAGTTTAACTCCTTTTTTTCAAAATTTTATACCTCTTGAAAAAAATAGTTATACACATTTTCTAATGTTCTTGCATCAAATGACTGTTTATTAATAGCTGATGTTGAATGTGGGACTCCAGTATGCCAGGCATCTTTCTAAGTGTTTTCTAAGCTGATCGTCACAACAATCTTATGATGCCATTAGTATTATTATTGCCAGTTTACAGGCAAGGAAACAAAATTACAAGAAGGCTGAGTAATTTTCTCAGAAAGTGACAGAGATTCTAACCCACATGTACTGGCTTCAGATACTACACTGTTAATCAGTACGCTGTACTTCCTCCATAGGCAGCAATAATATTAGCTTCGTATTTATTTTAATGTAACTGAAGGATTGCTGTATATTCAATGTAAATAATGAAATCAGTTTTGCTTTGGGGAACATAATCTGTCTAATAGCCACAGCATCTAACAAACTTTCTAGTACACATTGAATACCTATTGTTAGTTTAAAAAAAAAAAAAAGAGGCAAAACTTAGAAAAATTATTAAGAAAGTTCTAGCAGGAGTTGATGTCAATGAATATAGGTTGTAAAGAGACAGAAAAATAAATGTACCTCCAATGTCAACAATTTGTGAAACAAGGGGAATGGTAATTACAGAAAATAAAAATCGAGATAGAGAACTTAGGAAAAAAGTTTGATTCTTTTTGGCACATCATTTGAATATTCGTGTCATCCTATAAATTACACATGGGGTAAAAAAAGTTGACAGTGAAATATAGCATGTTTCAAGTGCCTTTCAATTTCTGGATTTGAAATAAATCCAGACATCTTATCTGAAAAGCTAAGATTTTTCCTTAACTGTAATCACAGATGCTCTAGTACCAAAAATACAGTTTAAAACTGAGAAATGTCAAGTAACACTACTTCCGCTATAATAGAAATTATGTACTTAACACTTTTGATTTATAAAAATTTTTATATACATTATAGATTATGTATTTTCATTGAAATCCACACTATCTAAAATTTTCCCCTTATGTAACTGTCTTTTCCACTAGATTTTGAGCTTATCGAGTATAATGGCTAGCTATGACTCATTTAGTAACTTCAATATCTTGTATAGGACATAATATAAAGGAAGCTTGTAGTGAATTGAAATGCATCCCCTTAGCATTAGAGCCATAAGGGACATTCACTTAAAGATGAACATAATAAGGTTACAAGCCATCAAGATTAGAACCAGGTCTTCTGACTTCACTATATCACCAAATTCATACAAAAATATTACTACAAAGAAGGCCTCAAATATCTTGAATTATCCACTATTTTGCATAGCCTCTGACCCTACCTACATCTGATTGGAAGCCATATATAAAAGTAGAAATGAAGCAAGAATCAGAAGATGTATAAATAATAAGACCAGAGAGAGGTCAGAAGTTCAGTGTTTCAAATTTATTGGATAAAACTAGATTTCTTTTATTTCACCAAGAAAGATTTCATGATCCCTATTTAAAATAATTCTTTAAGCATTAAGAGTTTTCCATTGCCATTGAAATACTCATCTCAAGATAAGTAAATTATCACCATCACTTTCAATACAAAGCTTCTTACATTTCAGCTGTCATTTTACAGATTCACACTGAAAATAAATTTTAAGTAGTTGTATTGCTCTATAATGAGTAATAATTTCACCAAATTAGTAGCATTCAGCTTCTAGTGAGATTTCTTTATTATTTTATTCATAGAATATTTTGTAAAAGGAGCACACAAAACAGAACCATTTACCTTTAAAACTTTCCTCAAATAAGGCATAGCAATAGGAAACAATTAGCTATTATTCTTCATTTTAAGTTAAATAACTGTAATAACTTCCAGGTGTTTGATAAAAGATACTTCCTATCACTGTATAGATCCACGTACTTTCTATAAGCCTTCCTAGCACTTAAACTTATTCGAAGTTAGAAACATCTAACTGATGATAGATATTAGATATAATTAAGGTTATTGTGCTGGCAAAGAAGAGAATTTGACTTACCGGAAGACTGTGATGGAAGGTAACAAGGTTGCTACGTGATTACATAGCAGGATTAATTGTCAGCAACTTTCGCGCTATTTACCCACTTGTTAAGATTTAAGGAACAAAGGAGCTAAATAGGTGATTAATACATCTCGTAGTATTTACGATGAAGTATAATAAAAACTTAAAGGATTAGAAGCAATGTGTTTAACAAGATGACAAAGAAATGTATCTTAGATTTCCTTTGCCTTAAGATGTTACAGTGATATAATAAATTTTTATTGGAAAAAGAAAAATGTAATTAAAATGAAATTTAACCTTCCTGAAAATGCAGATAATAACTATCCCAAATATTTTGAGTTATCCACTATTTTATATTGGATGAAGTATCTAATACTTTTAACTCTATATATAAATGGTGTTTCTAGCAATTCAAGTATACACTCCAGAGGAGAGCTTCTGCTATAACCAGAATCTTGAAATAGCAAAACATACTAGTCTAGTAAAGCAATATCTAACATGGGCAAGGCTGTGGAATGTCCTGTGGTTATTAAATTAATTCTATTATAAACATAGCAATATGTTTAGGATTAATTATGCTTCTTAAAACTATTCTTTGCTGGCACAACTCAATAAAAACAACAACAAAAACAAATGAACCAACCAAAAAATGAGCAGAGAACTTGAACAGACACTTCTCCATTGAAGGCATACAAAATGACAAATATTCAAAAAGATGCTAGCTAACTATTAGGAAAATACAAATCAAAACCACAATGAAATACCATCTTACACCTGTTAGAATAGTTATAATCAACAGGACAAATAATAACAAATGCTGGAAAGGATGCAGAGAAAAAGGAACCCTCATACACTGCTGGGGGGACTGTAAATTGGTACAGCCACTACGGAAAATAGTATGGAGGTTCCTCAAAAAACTAAGAATTGATCTACCATATGATCCAGCAATCCCTCTACTGGGTATTTACCCACAAAGACTTGAAAACCCATATCCGAAAAGATATTTGCACACTGATGTTCATAGCAGCATTATTCACAGTGGCCAGAACATGGATGCTACCAAAGTGTCCTACGATAGATGATGAGCTAAAGAAGCTGTGGTGCATATATACAATGTAATATTACTCAGCCATAAGAAGAGATGAAATACTGCCATTTGCAACAATATGGACAGACCTCCAGATAATCATGCTAAGCAAAATAAGCCAGACAGAAAAAGTTGAAAATCACATGATATCACTTATATGTAGGATATAAACCTATAAGCAACAAATTAACAGGACAAACAAAGACTTGTGAACATGGACTATAGACTAGTGGTTACCAGAGGATACGGGGTAGAAGTGGGAGGTAGACAGAGTAAAGGGGGTCAAATATGTGGCGACAGAAAGAAATATAACTATGGTAGGAAAACACAATGTTAAGTGTATAGATGAAACATTGGATTTCATTAACCAATGTCACCATGAAAAATAAGTAATTTAAAAAATCTATTCCTTGGAAAACTTCTGTTGGTATTATCCTAAAATTCATTGTTTTTCACTTTCTAGCCCATTATTTGGTAGTTTAAATTAGTTAAACTATACTAGAGTAACCCAGAGATCCAAATAGTTAATGTTTTAAAAATCTTAACTTAAAACTTTAGTTGGCCTTTAAAAAAAAAAAAAAAACTGTACCTTTCCAAAACTCCTAGGCAAATGGCAAAGACAAAAAAATAAAAATGTCCCAAAGTATAACAGATGAATAGAAATGGGAATAATACTAATAGAAACAAGGAGAAGATGGAAAGAGATGCAGAGAGTCAGTGGTGTGCTGGAGCCTGCTCCAGTGGGCACTGAGGAACCTATAGTTAACATCATTTTCCAACTCCACATTTTTAGGGCTTAAAATCTGCCATAGAAGATGTATTTTCCCAATGTTAACCAGCAAACGCTACAAATCAGGGTTTCCCTTCTCTCTCCCTCCCACCAATCCCAATTAATCTGTTACCAGCATGTCACTGGAAGAAACAGTAGAGAGAGCACCATTTATTTTCCTTAAAGAGCCTCTTCTTTTCTTTTTTGTTTTTATTTTGTGCATTCATTATACTAATGAAAATTAAACTACATTTAAAGATGCCATTATTAAAACAATGGGATAATTCAGAGATTATTCCACAGGATTCACTGGGCAGCAAGGTAATCATAACATTTCAGTGACAGACAATACCTTTATAACAATGAAAGGAACTCGAAGTTCCACGTCAATCCAAAGTAGCTTCCATGGATGTGTAAAGGCACCGGTGAGCTTGAGTTACAGCGTGAGAACTTGCATAACTAGTCAGTGCAACTTAATTTCACCAGAAAACTTGACTAAATGACTTGACTAAGAATAAAAGTTATCAATTCCTGGTTCATATATATTTTTAAGCCACGTATTTTTATGAAGGTATACTATTTTAAAATTGAGAAACTAAAGAAATGCATAATTCCTGATTCATTTTATTTTCACATTAACTGAGAACTAGAGAAACTGGTTTGTTTTAAACATTGTACTGCAAATTATAATTACACAATACATACCTCTAAGTATTTTCCATTGTGGCATAATTAATTCAAAACTCTAGAGTACTAAAGATGCAAAAGGGGCATCTTTATAAATATTAATATAAATTAATCACAGACCATAGCTTGTAATGACTTTTTTTAATCCTACAGTATGAACTGCTTGTCTCAACAGTGGCATCGTTATTATAGAGTTGAATGTAAAAGTCAAACATACTTTCAGTAAAGGGGTCCAGTGAATCAAAGTTTTAAAACACACAGCTAAGTGTGTAGAAACTGAGGGGGAAACAAAAGAATATACAGAATCCCACAACCAAGTCCATTTTGCCTATTTCTTTTTCCTACTTTGTTCAACAAATACAGAATCTGTCTTGTCAGAGGTCAAAGTAGCCTGACAAAGGGCAAAATGGTCAGTTGACACCATGTTGAGAAGTGATTAATGGTATCTCATGAGCACCCTCCACTGCAACCATCTGGCCTGTGGATTAAAAGCCATTCATACTTTGCATCATTTACACATATGAAGGACTCCTTGAAGAACTGAATATAAAACAACTTATTGAGAAATTTTGTTAATGCATACAGTAGGAATAAAATGAGGTAACATTTGAAGGACTTTCCACTCCTATACTTCTTTGATTCTTCATTTTCATGTTATGTATTTTAATGTCTGAATAAACAGTCATGTAAAGCTGGGCTCATCTTCATGAGTTTTAGTCTCTACTATTGACTTTAATCAAACTGTTCAACCTTACTATGCCCTTGGCTTCATCGTTTCTAAAACTGAGAAATCTTTTAAGGCTGGAAATATGTTTTGAAGTAAGGTAACAGGAAAAAAACACTGCTGTGAGTGTATAGACCCACATTCACCCCTCAACTCTGCCAGCTCCTTTACCCACACCTGTCTTACACTTGGCGCATTTCGGCCTGGGCAGATCTTCTCCACCTGTTCTTGGAAAAAAACACCCAACTCATTTTATGGTCCTGGAATTATTAGAGACTAGAGTGAAGATGGGAGGAGATTGTAACAAAACTTACATGAATTCTTCACTATCAATTATTAAATAAAATCAAAACAGTGTAAAACCGAATCACTGAGCTGCATGAATATGAATTTATAACATCTATACATTAACCTCCAAGCACTTTTCACTGTCTTGATTTATAGTTATTTGTGAATTTGCCTCAAATTCCATTTTAGTATCATAAACTCATTTAGGAGAAACACATTTATCGTTTAGCCAGCCCCCACATAGTAATTAATGTAGTGCCTAGGATATAGCCGATACTTGACAGGAACTTATACAATTGAATAAAGGTATAAAAAATTTTGTTGGTAAATTAAGCATTGAAAAATATATTTTTAAAAAATATATATTTTAATATGGATTTTAAGTTATCTACTTGATTCTTTACCATATTTGATAATAAACATATTTTCCACTTATGCAAGGACTGTATATGTCTATAAGTTAAACAACTTCATGATTATCCAGCTTATATATACTGGTATGAATTGTTCTTAATTCATCTGTTTCAAACAATAACACTGTGAGGTAGACAGGACAAGGGAAATAAGCTTAAGCTGACAAAGCTAAAAGAGGCACAACTAGGACTTTAATAGAATAGCTAGGCCTCTAAATGTAATATTTAACCCTCATTACTTCCTTAAACTATGAATTTGAATGTCATAAAGATCTCCTCTCCTATAAATGTTAGACATCCCTAGCCTCACTATCTCTACTTCAAAAATATCTTTCCTTCTTCCCTTCCTTCTTCAACAAATATTCTAGGTAGGTTCTTGCAATTCTTACCAAAATCTGCATTTATTTGCTTGGGCCGCCATAAAAAATTACTACAACCTGAGTGGCTTAAAACAGCAGAAATTTACTGTTTGATAGCTCTAGAGTCTAGAAGTTTGAAATTAAAGTGTCAACTGGGCCCTATTTCTTGTGAAACTTGTAGTAGAAAATTCTTCATTACCTCTTCTAGGTCCTGGTGTTTGCTGGCAATCCTCGTCATTCATTGGTTTGCTGATGCATTACTCCAGTCTCTCTGCCTCTGTACTCACATCTTTTCTCACGTTATCTTTGCATCATCTCTCCTCCGTGTTCTAACCTTATAACTAACTCTGTGCTCCTGTCATCTACCAACCCTTTGGTCAACACACCACTCTCTGCCCCAATTCAGTGACAATTTCACATCAAACTTTCTGTCCTCTACCCTCTATTTTTTTCTAGCAGTCTTAGTGACTCAACCACCACTTAGATCATCCACCATCTGCCTGTTTCTTAACCATCTCACCACCAAAATTCGTTAACTTCCGCACCACCTCAGTCACCATGTCTCTTGACCTTGGCACTAATTATTGCACCATCTCCAAAATCTTTATTTCAAACATGCTACTCTAATCTTCCACCTTCTCAAAACTCTCTGACTTTACTGAGACTGCCAAACTGTTGAGCAAACACCTCTATTCTCTCTGCACATCTTCTCCTTCTATTCTGACTTTCCTCAGAGTAGATTCCATGATCCATCATTACATCTTCACAGCACCTTTAATTCCCTGCAACACTCACTCACTCTCTCTCTCTCTCTCTCTCTCTCTCTCTCTCTCTCTCACACACACACACACACACACACACACACACACACACACACACACACACACACATAAACTTTATTGCCCGGGCACATCTTAATCCAATTAAGCCCATTTTTTAGCTACTTTGAGCCCAAGCAGGTAAAAATCACTGGAAAACCCACAAGTATGTTCACTGCTCTCATGGAAAACAATGCTTATCAATCCTACTCTACTTTCTTACTATTTTCATTCTCCCACTTTCCCGAATGTCTATTCATATTTGTATCTTTTCTTCAAATCTATATCCTGCTTTTCTCTTACCCTCAGTTAGTGATCTTGACTCATACTCTTATTAAAAAAAATTAAAACCAGCTGTTGGAAACTTGTTCTTCTTCCCAACACCCAATATACCACCTCTCTGCTTTCCATCCTAATCTAATGTGTATGCTGTCAATCCTACTCCCTCTCATCAAAAAAATCCTTTTAAACAGATAATTACACTCTCTGTGTCCTTCAACACTGGTGCCTCTTTCTTCTGGATCTCTTCCATTACCATATGCACATGTTCCATTCTCCTCTTCCGGCTACTATCCTTTTTCTCTGTTCCTCTTGACAGCAAATATTTCTCCAGAGTTTTCTAGTGCTGCCTCACTGCCTTCCAGTCTGTTCTCAACCCATTCTTACTGGGTTTTCTCCAAGCTAGCTACTGCAAGCTCACAATTTCTCCATGTTAATACACTAAAAAGAATCTTTATGTTCTCATTTTACCCTTTCAAGTTCAATAGAGAATTGACTATAAGACAGACATCCTTCCCTCTTCCTTGGTTTCTGTGATACCAGAGACTCCTCGCCACCTTCTCCTCTTCTCAATGCCTAAATCCTCAGTCTTTTCTCTAGCTCCACCATCTCTAAGTGGGCTCTAAAGCCTCAGGACTTTAAATCAGTAATTCCTCAATTTCTTTCACCAGCTATGACTTCACTAACCTCCAAATGCTTATTTTCAGCTGTCTATTTGATAGTTTTATTTTGGTATTAAAAGAAATTTCAAACTTAATGCCATTAAATACATTTGTATCCCCCACCCCCACATCTGTTACCTCTTTTTTCTCCTCAAACTAAGTTCAATTCCACTTTTTAGATGTGCTTTCTTTTTTTCCTCAAAAGCCATGGCAGACTTCTGGTCTTTCAGGTGTGAGTTCGAATATCACCTTCACAAGAAAGCCTTCTCTGACTCCCACATATAAATAAGGCCCTACCTGTCATTCTGATCATTGTATTCTAGTTTACTTTTACCAAAGCCCATGATACTATCTGAAATAACCATACATTTAAAAATTTATTACTACTTATTATTCCTCTACTGCAATGCAACTTTATTGAGAACAGAAATCTTTTCTGTCTTGTTTGCAACTGTTTTTAAAATCCTGACCAATGCCTAGGACACAGTGAGAAATTAATAACTATTTTTGAATGAAAAAAAGTTACAGTAAATGCCTATGTTTAAAAAAAAAACAGATTTTCAAAGAGAAAGGCCATTGGAGTCAAACAATAATTTGACAGATGAAAAACTGCTGAAACCTAGAAACTGAAAGTTATTTGCCAAGGTCAAAAACTAATAAGTAGCATATCTATGACATGAATATTATCATTCAAATTCCAGATCCTACACTATCATTTATAATTAAAATAAATAATAATGATTCATTCAGTACATGTCATCAATAAATATTATAATATATTGAGTCAACTGGTCTATTGCTGTTTCTGAATTTATCTGAGGTTAGTTTTAGTGGAAAGTATGTTTCTAAAATACTATTTACTTTGTTTTGATTTTAGAATTAATTAGCATTTATTTTCCTTAAAATCTGTAATATTTTTATTTTTATTACTTGTACTTATTTCTTACACTAAAATCCTGTTAAAATAATTTAAAAGAAAATCAAACTATTTTAAAATGTAGGAAAACATTCAAACTTACTAGTATTAAAAAATGCAAATTAAACCAGTTTTTACCTGTTTATTAAAAATTAAAAATAATTATTAATGAAAGGTTATAATTTCATACATGTTCATACAGTAATAGCAGCCAAATAAATTGATACAACTAGAAACATTACAAATCCTTAAAACAGTCATACCTAACACTGATAATTTCTAGAATCCTTTCATATAATGTGATCTTAAACATGTATAAAAAATATTTTAAGTTTTGTTTATTACTGTCTAGTCGTGGGGTAGAGAAGTGAGGGGCAAACATTTTCATGAACCATGTAAGAATTTCCTTCTACAACTGTTTTTATCTCTTTCAAAAAAGACAGAGACTTAAGCATACCAATGTTTGGAGTTTGTGTTGCAAGTAAAGTTTAATTTTAAAAAATGCAGCATGAATCAAGAGTTAGTTTGTTTAACACACCTAAGACAGAAAAATGTTTTGCTTTATTAAATTTGTCACCATGAGAAAAATGTTATGAGTCCAAGTAGTTACACTTACTTTTCCCTTTGAAGACCCTGAAAAGAAAAAGGAAAAAAAATTGTACACACACGGGTGCTGTGCAGATTTACACACACTCCTCCTCACTCCACACACACACACACACACACACACACACACACACACACACACAACCACTCATACATCTAATGTAAAGACCTAGGGTGGAAGACTCCTTTGAGAATCTTGTCTGCCAGAGTGGTGTGAGGGTGGAAAATGTACAATATAAAAGTGTCCGTCCTTGTTCACATGTTGAAATATCAGCTTTTGGTGTTACATTTATTCATTCAAGATGACAACCCAAGATTTATTCATTCACAGTAACAATCTGAGACCCATCCTTACTCTTCTTGTTTTCACAGGGGAGAAAAAATAAGGAACCATCAAGCAATTAAGCCATGATCTAGATGGAATCATCAGGTCAGGACTGAGTCCAAAGCAAGTCACATCCGCATCAGAGGAAACTTCATCCAGACACCTAGCTTTCTGTAGCCTGTGTCGGTGGTGGGAGCATGAGGCAAATGGGTAATTGGCTCCCACTCTATTTTGTCCTATCTTTGCACCCAATGATGGGCTCCTTTTTGTTCGTAAATACACTTTCAAAAGATGTTTAAGTTAGGTGAGAAGGGCAGAACTAAAATGCACTACATATCATTGAAACCAACCCTCTCAAGTCTATTTGCAACACAACACTTCAATAAAAAAAAATTGTTCAAGCATTCTTAATAACTACTACTAAAAACAAAGTGAATGTCTGATAATAAAAGGGAAGCTTGGTATCTTCACTTCCATGAAATATCACACTATTTAAAACTATTTTAAAAGTTAGTAAGAATGTGAGCAGATACTCCTGATATAAAAAGAAAGCAAATATAAAACTGTATGTGATTAAAACTATTCAGAGGAAAAAAACTTCACCCTTAGAAATGAAATATACTAAATCATTTCAGCATGCCTGTTTCAGGTAGTGTGGCTGTATGTCTGGGGTCTTTTCACTTTTTTTTTTTTTTTTTTGCATCATTTAAACCTTCAGTAATAATGATGAAATAATTTAAAAATCAACATAATGAAAAAACTTTAATGAAAATCAACCCAGAAAAAGAGTATTTTGCTGTGAAAGTTGTATGCTTTAACCCTAAGATTTGTGAAGAAGAATGACTAAATGTCTTTCTTTGAATTGTGGAGGATTTCAAACATTTTACTCCATCACTCTCTAACATTTGTCATGGAGAGATATCTCTGAAAGAAATTCACCAAAACTTTGAGGTTGCTGTAGTACAAGGAGTCAGAGAAAGGTAACTGGAATTCCCTGTGGGGCTGAGTACCCCACCATCTGTGTTCTGGTTTCCATTGATAGTTATCAATAACAATACACTGGAGAAAACAATGTAGAGTGTCCCATCATTTTTTGGAATCTATGTTCTTAATTCCTATCTAAAAAGAGCATTATTATAGATCACCCTTATAGAACTCCAACCATATTCATATATGTACATATATTATATATGAAAGAACTTTTTCTAAGTGTTCAGGGGATATTTTGTTTATTCATTTGGTTGAAAAGGAAAAGAAAACAGGCAAGCATAGAGAGATGGATAAGTACACCAAATCCATACAGCTGATATAAATGGTACATTTAATCCTATCTAGCGTGTAAAATACCACTGCCATATTTATTACAAACTGTCCTTAAAAGACTGATCAATAGTGAACTCACTAAGGCATCAGCAAACTCTTCATGAGAGCTGAATGTCTTCACAAGGCCAGAGAGCAAGGGACCAGACACAGAGCAGAAATACCCCCAGGCTCGTCCCCTATCCCAGAATACTTCTTTTAATTAAGATACAGTAAATATGCATACTCTTCTATTGTTTTACTGTAGATTTTCATACAACCTTTGCATTAGACTAACATTTTTAAAGTTTTAGCATATTACTCTAATCAATTTTTAATATCATTCAAAAGATTTTACAAAGATTTAACAAAAAATCCACTTAGATGAGTCAATCTTGGGTAGGTGAAACAAGTTGAAATTTGGGGGATTAAGTTTTGGGAGAGAAAGGAAAGTGTAGAGGGGGTGGGGAGTAGATAACAGTGGAGAGTGGTGGGTAATAAAATATGGGGGAGAGAGAACACCATCTGTATAAATCAGGCCTGGAGTTGACAGGTAATTTTGTGTGGGTCCCCTGAGAAGTGGCCCTCAGGGCTTCATTATCGATGAAGAGATTTTTCTTCAAAGTGGCCCAGTCAGAAGTGCCTCAAGGGGACATTCATAAGCACTCATAATATCAATTTCCAAGCACCTGGGAGGTAGGGATACAGATTGTCTCTTTAATTATTATGATCGAGGTAGGGGACAGTGAGAATGCTATCGTGCAACCGAGCTGAAATTCTCAAAGAAATAAAATTATTATAATCTAGCAGAAAAAGTTTATTATCTGAATCATACTTCAGAAAGGGCATGATTTACCTTTTCCTAGTGCAAAATAGGTTGATCTCCAACTCTTTCCTTCCTAGAACTTAAAAAGTTATTTATGAACAGATACAGTGTGTGTAGGGATGCTCAGAAGTCTAGAAAAAAACCTTCTTTTGAAGCTAATATGCTTGCTTAGAGAAACTATAAACTTAGTCCACTTTGTATGAAGAGATAATCTGAGGTTTGTTTTTTTTTTTAATAATTGCACTGGGATTTCTTTTCAGTAAGAGATACCAAATTCCTTCTAAATATCACTGAAAATGCAAAGAAGTAATTTTCACCAATGCATTGCTCCTGATCTAGTCTCAAAAACATTCAGAAAAACACCAAAGAATTAATCTACTGTAATAAAACAGTAGAATTTGGGGGTCAGTCCTGGATTTGAATTTTATTTCCCAGTGCATTAGGTGTGGATAATTCTGTATGGACAAAGCCAATGACACATATTTTCTTTCAATCTTCTACAGTTTACACTAGAGGGCTAGCAATACAGCGGGTATTAAAAATATTTTTTAAATAGAATCAAAAAGCAAAATGAGTCTCTCTCATTTGATGTGAATTTCAGAAACTCCCCCATCTCACTGGTAATACTCACAGCTAGAATTCAAGAAATTTCCCATAAGACATATCTGCAACATTTTTTAATCTCTCTTAACTTCATTAACTTTTCCCTCCCTCACATATTTTAACAGACTTTGATATCACTAGTTAACTCTTGGACTTAAAACAAAATTCTAGCTAATGATGTTTATATAACACACATGGTATATGCAATAATAATATTTAAAATTACTACTACCACTAAAAAGCATACATTTTACATGACAGATGCTATCTAAGGCAGCACATGTACAGGACTCCAATTAACTCTTACAGCCATTGCATGAAATAATTAAGATTAAATCAAATGACAGAGGATGAAATGACAGTCCAAGAAAAAACTCAACCACAACCACAAAAATAAAAATAATGAACCCAGGCATATTTTAATACAATGTTTTTTTAAACTAATCACAAGATTAACCCAGAAAAAGAATATTTTGCTGTGAAAGTTGTATGCTTGATGATGTAAAATACAAAATAAATAATTTTATACTAAAGTATTGAGTTCTAACACCAACACATAGATATCTATTCTGTCTAAAAGTTATATGTTGAGTTAAATGTAGATATTTCATATTCACTAGTATAACATTTCAATTAAAAGCAATAGAAGTAATAATTATAAACCACAGGAAAGACATAATCCTATTAAGAGTTATCTCAGCAGTATAATTGGCTCCAGGATATCTGTGAACACTCACACTATTGTTGTTTGACACAGAGGATTAAGAGCAAATAAAGTCCAGAAGGTAAATATGTCATATTTGAAAATCAAAATCATGATTATAGATAAGTTTATAATCTTAGAATATCTTATTAAATATTTTGAATCAAAGCAGGGTATAAACGACAGAATTTTTCTTATAGTTTTAAGGACTGAAGGTTTCTGCCTCATACAGCAGTGTCCATACAGCTAAGAGGCAGAAAAATAAATTGGCCAATCCTACTTTTCAATCTCCTCTTTAGCCACCTTGATTCCTGAATTTATAGAATCTCTTATGATAGTTCTTTCATCATATTATTTTATTACTTAATGTTTTTTTCACTCTCATTGTCTTTAATTTTAGTGTTGTATTAGGTTTATTATTAGAATTCTCCCACAGTGACCAGACATGTTTACCTTGCTGGAACTTCCATTTTTCAATTCTTGCATTGTTGCCTGTTTATACGCAGTTTGGTAAAATTCTGTGTTCAAATCGTTAAAGAAAGATATGATTGCTTAAAGATCATCCAATTATCTCGGCATTTTGACTCTAGATTTTCTTGGAATTCTTATTAATTCTTTAGTGTAAATGTTCAGCTTTCCAAAACTAGATTTTTCTTCCAGAATATAAAAAAGGAAGCTATTGAATTCTAGCACATTTTTATAATTAAGCAACCAGTCAACACTATCTGCTATGATTAAGATTAAGCAGATCCAATCTAAAAATCTCCCTAGTGATAGATTCATCATTAGTCATTAATCTCACAGTTTTTAATTAAACTACTAAAATCAGTCATCTGAATTCATGTGTAGGAGGCAGAATTTTTTTTTTTAACTGTACTGAACTATATATATATGACCATACTTAACTATAGAAGTGTGTATTTTCTTAAAACTACAAGGAGCCATCACTGGAATGAAGTAGCTCGCTAAATCACATAGACACATTTCTGCTGCCAAGCTAAATTATTTAGAAAGGAGAAAGAAATACTTTAATGTAAAAATAAGTATGGTCCACTAGACAGCTTAAAGTAGAGTGGACTAGCACATTTTTTACAACTCAAAATCACAAAACAGGTTTAAAGTTTAAAAAAAAAAAATTTAAACACTTTAAAAGCCTTAGCAAGTCAAGATAGCATTTCCATAGATCTGTGGTGGCCAGTCAATAAAAGGAAGAGACAAGAAAGAACTATTACACACTGAGCAAAAACCATAAAGTTTTAGTAGATAAATAAATAACCCATAGCTTCTCCCAGTTGAATACTTATTCTCTCCTTTGGATACCATCGTTCTCCCTCGGGGCAAAAGCAGTTAAAATAAAGGGTATTCGGAAACAATCTTTTGCCATCTCTACCAGTTCATTCCCCATGATTTTCCTTTTTTTTCAAAGTACTCCTTAAAGTTTACTCTTCTAAGTTGTTTCCATTACAGTCTCATTTTTCAAATCCATCATTATCTTATTTTCTTAATTAATAAACACAGAAAATTCTCAATTATCTTTTCAAATGACTAGAAGCTATAGCATAAGTAATTTAGAAACCATTTTTATTTGACTCAAAGTACATTGTAATTTAATGAACAATGGGCTGAAGTCCCTTTTTATTCAAGGTAAATTTGAAATGAATTTATAATCCCTCAATACTAACAGATAATTCAAGAGACGAAGTTCATATGTGATTGTGGAAGCAACAGAGTGGTAGGTAGCCATTCAGTCTGGTTGTAAATGCTTATCAAAATTACTAGTATTCAGAGTTAAAAGCTCCCTTCAGCTGCATACATTTTTTTTCCTTTGGCTACACTTTTATAGTCTGCTCTCAATTATCCATGTCAGTGGAGGGGAATGAGGTAGTGAACAAAAGTGAACTCTTCCAAAATCATTCTTAACTTGCTTTTAAATGTGTAGATATTGATATTAATTCAATTTAATTCAATTAATTCAATTCAAACAAAATAAAGTACTGTGGAAATACTGTTGAAGTCAGAGAAAATGATTAATGTCTGAAATTCACCGTCTTTGAAATTTTCCCAGGAGAATTTGTATTCAAAAGTCATCTTTGATAAAATTCAGCTGTATCCAAAAAATGAGTCCACAAAGTCAAATAACTTTGAAAAGTATATAGACAGGGTTAATTAGCTTTAGAATACTAATTATTTTGTTGGCATTGATTTTTCTGATTTTTCTATATTTTTACTTTTTAACATGTTTGTCCTTTTTCCGACAAGAAAATGTCAATTTTTGACATTTGTTAATTATCTTTTCTATTATTGTTTTCCTTACATAACAGATTATGCAAATGTGACTTAGAGAAGCTGGGTGACTTGCCTAAAGTCACAGGGCTAAAAGGGGTAGAACTAGATAGACCTCCACTCCCTGGCTCTGAACCACATTAACGTGTCTGGGAAGAAAATGTGACTTCTCAGGCAACTCCTCCCATTACTACAGTGACTACAATTTTTGAGTGTGTGCGCTAGCTCCTATTGCCTAGGATCTATTATCTACTAATGTATCCTCACTATACCTATATTCCAGCCCAGGGACATTACAGTTTTGGAGTTTGGTGACCTTCTGATTGTTTTTCATGCTCTGAACCCTTCAAACCCTGATGTGATATTCGATTAAGGCTAGAAATTATGGAGTGATCACACAAAGCAACTTTTTATACCTCAATAACCTTTTTCCTCAGAAACAAATATATTTCTTGGCTGCCTCACTGAAACCTAAGGTTCTGTAGGTAGCTTCCAGGGAAAACTAAATCACTATTATAGTGGGTTGTCACCATTACCTTCTGTTCTTTCCACATTTATCAAGTGAACATGTTTCATACTGATAATTTTTTTAAAAGATTACTTGCTTCTCCATTTATTTGAGACTAAGGCCAGATCAACCTCTAGACAACAGGTTTAATAAATTCATTCAAAAAAAATAAATCCAACGTATGCACTCAAATTGGACAGAAAACTCATCTTTCATAATTCATTCTGATTCTTCAAATAAAAGTGAAATTTTGTGAGTCAATAAGATCAACTGTTTGAAGGTGTTCCTCTAGGCTTAATGTATTTTTCCTCACTGCATTATATTTTACTGATTACTTTCATACTCTCGTAATACTCTAGCTCATGAATCACCAGTATTACTTTGAGGAAAAAGTAAATTACTGTGTGTGATGAAAGATGTTACTGTTCAAAGTGTGATGCATATATGAACCACATAAAAGCTGAAAAACCTGGAATACCACTGTTCTGAATTATGTAATATCAGGCAGACTGGTCATGTAGACTAAGGTTAGATTGAGGTAAATGTGAGGGCTTGGCTTTTTAGTCTAGGTTGAAACAATAAATGACTTTAAGCCAGCCACTTAATGTTTCACTGACATCTTTTTCTTTAGCGTAATGTGGTTAAGTACTAATTTCAAAGACAACTGCAAGAGAGATACAGAGAAAAAAAAATCAGTTAATCAGATAACATAACCATCCTGAAATTCAAAAATCAAAAGCCAAAAGCCACCTGTCCTCTGACATTCTTAATCTGAAATCAGAACTGTCTGAATGCTGTCAGAAGTTTGCTATTATTGACCTACTAGGGGAAAAAAGGATTTGATTAAGTCAAAGGAACAAGGAACAAAAGACTATCATGTTAGTGAAGTATCTTTTACCCTGTGCACACATAAATTTGTATTAGGTTAAATGTATCATATTATTCAGTATGAAAAAGAAAATTATCCACAAGAGAAACCACAAGTAAGTTAACTGGAGAGGTCCACATGATATATTCTTGTTACTGAAATGGATTTTTCAAAAACAATTTATGGAGTCTAGAGAAAATGCTACTACCATCCCCCAAACGGAAGCCAAAGTTCTTTCAACAATGACAGAGACAAAACATGGCAAACACAGCTATTACGCAAACAGGTGGTTTTCAACTTTTGCTTGAGCCACTGAAAGGACAGAGGAAAGGAAAATTTTGTCATTTGTAAAGAAAACATACACATGTATATGCATGGATACACACATCCTATCAGAATAGGAGAGAAATATAAAGAAAACCCCAAATAAAAAACAACAAACTAAAAAGCAGTTTATCTTATTTCAGATATGCTCACATGGGTTAGAATCTCTAAAGTCACTGTTAATAATTAAATCCTTCTCATTTCATACATAAATGTCCTAGGAAGAACTCAAAGGAAACAGTCATTTCAGGAAGGAACTTATTCACAGAAAGCACGAGGATATTTTTACAGAAGCAGAGTGCAAGAGTGAATCAAAAACTGCTGAATGGAGAGGAAACAGTTCGTTTTTCTGATCGCGCTGCATTTTCCATGTTCTCAATAGTTTGTTTCATTTCTCTTTCTGTTACATGATTTCTTAAGCAATACCATGGCTAGCGGGGACTGCCATAATCCGTGACACACAGATCTCCTTTATTTTATATACTCCACCTTAGCAAATATTCAGGATTCAGAGACCTGGCAGCGGACAGGTGTCCTGAAACGCATACAGGGGGCAGAAGGGGAGGTGCAGGGAGAGATTGGGTGGGAAATGGGCGCTCCCGTCCTGCAGAATCCACCTTTCTCCAACTCTTGTGCTTCTGCAGTCACGCCATTCAGGACAGGACAGGACAGGCTTCCTTAACCCTCTCAGAAGTAAACAGCCCGCTTCAACCCAAAGGGCACCCATTCAAGTCACGGGACCTCACTCTGTACACGCCCGCGGGCACAGGTCTCTGGCTCTTCCGCATCCCGCAGAGCTCCCTTGGAGGCCAAGTTTGCCTGTCCCGCACTCCCCCCGGCGCGGCCACCGCCGCGGGGCCTTCACGGTGCCCACCAGCTGGGCCCCCCCACCCGCCCCCGGAGAGCCGGCGCGCAGTCTGTACCTCGATGTCCGCGGCGTCCTTGCTAAGCACAGGGGCCATGGCAATGCTTACAGTGCGGAGTCCCCTAGAGGCAGACTCTCCGTGCGTCCTCAGGCTCCAGTCAGAACCCGAAGTGACAGCTTGCGGGAGCGCGAGTGAAAATAGGAAGTCAGGGGCCAGCGGCGCTGGGCGGGGCCCGGGCGGCGGTGACGCCCCGGGGCGGGGCGGGGCGGGCGGGTGAGGCCACGCCCCCGAGGTGGGGCTTCGCTCCGCCCCGCGGCTGCGGCGCCCGCTTCAGCCCGGGAGCGGTCTTGGAGCAGCGCGGCTTCCGGTAGCTGGCCTGCTTCCCTGCCCCCAGCCTGGCAGCCTGATTTTCCTTGGCAGGCGTGAAGAAGGGTAGGAGCAAGTGCTCTCTCAGGGACTTCGCTCTATAAACTGTTAAAAGCTGAGTTAGGGAGGCAGGGACCACAAGTGTCAGATCCACAGGATTAAAGGTAAAACAGTCTGCACACTAAGTAACAAACTGCTCCTTTCCTTCAGCCCGAACCCCGCAAGGTGCAGAACGTTGCATTTCAGGACTCTTGAGGGCTGTTTAGAAATGAGGTAGTAATTGTTTCTCCAACAAATTGTTTCTTTCAACAAATAGGCGGCCAGGGCCCTGGACTGAGGAAAGACAGGGCGCGGGTTTTCTGAGTTGACAATCCCTGGGAGGGGTGGCGCGGGGGGGGGGGGCAAGAAAACGTGATGCGAGGGAGCCAGGTGACCAACAGTTCCTACTGCCTAAAGGGGCAAGTAATAAGTACTGTAGGTGGTACAAAATCAAGGTATTTTTTGCAGAACGGTCCATTCTCATAGCTTAAAAATAATTACTTTAAAGTGTGAAGCTCTTAAAGAGTTGTTCTTTTTGTTTTGTTCTAGAGCTTGCTTGGGATAGGGGAGCGATTTCATTTACGGGTGGTCTCAATCCAGAAAATATTCACCTTATCTTTGATTATATTTGTACCCAGAAATCTTTTCTTTCTCCCCCAGACAGATGCACCAATCAACCTTCTCCAATAACACTTCCTGCTTATTTCTGTGAAGGCTTTTGTCATATTTAATGCTCTTGGCTAGATTGTGAGCACCTTGGATTCAAGTATTTTCTCTTTATTGTTATTCTTTCATTCTTTCCTTCACCATTTAATTCAACGAGTATTTACGAAACGTTTTCAATGTGTTGAACACTCTGTCAGGTGCTTTGGATATAGTCTTCAAGAAGACACAACACCCTAATGGAGATAATATTCAGAGTAAGCAAGTAAACAAAGAAATAAGAGACTGTGGTTCCTGCTCAGAAGATAAAACAGGAATAGGACAGAATAACTGGCTTCACTAGCTTGAACGGTTGGGGAAGGCTTCTCTAAACAAACCGTAAGATTACCTTCCAGAACCTGAAGGTACTTATATTTTTCTTGAGGATATTAGAGGATACATATATTTTTCTTGTGTCAATAAGAGGTTGCTGTCACCAATCCAATACCACAGGAGGCCCCAATCTTGGGTACAATAAAAGGAGAAACTCTATTCAGATGGACGGTCTATAAACCAGGGAAACGGCCTCAGGAGGAAAGATTAAGGGCCCACCCCAAGACAAAGAGGAGACTTCTTTTTATAGAGAAAATATCCTTTTAGTTCCTAATTGGTATTGTTTACGCAACCGAGAGATCTAAATTTGCAGTTTGTTATATCCAAATAACACTGTACTGATTGGTCATCTTCGAGCATCCTGATTGGTCGTTATAGAGCCACTCTAATTGGTCAATAAAAATTCAACCGAGGATGTGGTTGCACAGCTTCCATTGGATAGGGCAGGTCTCAGCTTCAATGGAAAGATGATTTCAGGAGCTTCTTTGTAAGGGTCAGCTCTGCTGGCAGAGACACGAGTGCAGGAGGCTTGGCAACCACATTCTGTGCCTTTTCTCTGATATGCAGCCTGTGTGAGAGGGCCATGTAATCATGGCTGCTAAACTCTATGAATCTGAGCCCAATTAATCACAAATAGTCGTTTTCGACATGTCTAGTTCTTCTCCCGGTCAACTCTTGAGTCAAATAGTATTATTAAGAAGTCTTGGAATCATCCTTGACTCCCTTTTTCTCCCACATTTGATCTATCCCTAAGCTCTCAGGATTCAACCTCCTAAATAGATCTTAGAATATTTATTCATTTCTTCATCTTCACTGAATCCACCAAAGTCCAAGCTACTGATGATATTCCAACTTACCCATCTCCACTCCAGACTGAACTTTAAAAAGTATTAAATTGACTCATTACACACACACACACACACACACACACACACACACAAATACACACATACATACATACATATACACACATACACACATATATGTAAAAGGATGTACATGTATATTCATATATAATGGATATATGATATATAATTATATGATTCCTTCTCCAATTTAACCAGAAAAGACTGAATGTCAATTTCGTACCTCCTTAGATATAGACTTATACATTCTTTTAGGTTGCACTCTAATATAAACCTTATCAGCAATCCATACTTTAGTTGTTTTGTGAGTATAATTGTCCAGGTTATCCTTAAGTGTTAAACACTGTATTCCATATTTGTTTTCTGTAATTATTATTCACCACAGAGGATAAACCCCAAATATACTGCCTTTACAAAGGTGAGAGGTGCTTCAGTGACACTCAATAATCAAATATAAAATTTAAATATTACTTTACCACCATCCCTCCAACCTCACCAAATAAATGTATTATGTTCTGAGATATTTAATTAAGGCATCTAATCACATTGTTCACATGCCACACCTGTACTCTGTGATCAATGATTTAATCTAATATTTTAAACCCACCCAAATTCCACATTAAACACAGTTGTACCTGTAAATAATCCAAGCTGTTTAAAGCTTACTGCAAATGCATTCACACCACACTTTCTAAAAGTTGTAAATTATGATGGCATTTTTAAAGCTGTCCCTCCATCTGGAAGCACAGTCAAATATCAGGTGTTCCATATTAATTTTTTGTAGGCTTTGGAGAGAGTTCATGGTGTACAAATTACCAAAATGCATCTCAGTCTAATACACAAATTATTGTTATTACTATTATTATTATTATTATTATTTTATTGTTATTACTACTACGACCACAGCCAGAATGAAAGTTTGTGAGTCATCTTTCATTTCTGAGCAGTTATTCAGTGTCACAGATTTAGAAACACAGTAAAAATTCAGATTTCCCTATGCTTTTATTTTCCCCCTGTTGTCGAACATTAAGCAATTTTTTCCAGATACTCTTTGGAAAGTAATTTCCTCCCATAAAGTCAGAGACTTTGATCAGGAGATATTATTTTTCCCCCATCTGATTTTCTAGGGCCAGATTAACACTTATCTAAAGTAACCAAGAGGATAATGAATATAAATCGGTAGGGTCCAAATATTTCCAGTATTCCTACTCGAAAAGGCCATAATGTCTATGTTAGTTTTATTTTATGAATAAACTTGGTCTAATTTATTCGACTGCATATACCATGTATCCTTTATGAGCACACAAACACATATGTGGGTGTTACATATATGCATATTATTATGTGATGCCATAAAAAGCACAAATAACACAAAGAAACTACAAATCCCTCTGAGAAATTTACTCAACAATGATTTATTGAGTGCTATTGTTTAAGGCACTGTGATAGGCATTCGTGATACCTCAGTATATAATTGTCCTTGTCATCACAAACTTTAAGCCATTATCTCCAAAATGCACTGTCACATAATGATTTTGAGTAAGTGGTTTGACTTAATGGGATTATTATGAGGGTTAAATAGCAAACTGTATGTGAGTGTATTTTGTAAATTGCAAAATGCCATGTATTATTAGTTAAATATTAAAAATTTAAAGATATTTCTCCAACGATCCGGAAAAACACCATTTGCGTTTGATTAACTGCAAATGATTTGGGGTAAAATGCAGTGTGAGTAGGAGGTTTTATAGACTTATCTGACTTAAAGCAAGGAAAAAGTATCCTCTAGAATGAGTATTCTCTGAATTTCCCTTATTACCTCAAGGCCTTTTCCTTGGGCTTGTTGCTTCTCTCTCACCATCAAAAGATACCATAATTCTGGCAGCTGTCATGTAAAGCTGTCTCTGTTTTCTTACTGGAATTTTACTCTTTCACAGTTTCAAGTACATTTATATTTGGGGTTGGGACAGAACCTTCTTTAAATGATTCATTGATCTTTTTGGTCATCTGTAATGGATGCTGTACTGTGTCTCACAGATCCCTACCCTTCCCTATAACCCATTCAAGGCTGAGGGTTTCATTTCCACTGCTACTGGGAGTGTTGGTGGTTGACAGTTTTCTGCTGAGTCTCTCTCTCTGGAAATTGTCCCTGGCTAAAAAGAGCCATTCATCTAAGAGTTGTGCTTCTTCCTACAATAGCAGACTTCCCATGATTGCTATATGTGGGGACTAGAAAGGCCTGGCACTAGCCTCAATTCAAAACAACTTTGAAGGGCCAGCCCTCGAGGGATCATCAAACCTTTGTTGGGGCGGCAATGGAGTTCAAGTTCTCCCTCTGTCCATCCTAATTCAGCCCTCACACCCACAAGTCCTCATCCAGACAGCACTACCCAATAAACAAAATTCTTGCATGCTCATTTCACATCAGAGTGTACTTCCCAGAGGACCTAAGCTGTGTTATCACCACTGAATATTGTTTAACTGATAGAATATACTGCATATAAAATGTACTTAATTATCCACATAAAATTGACTCATATAATAAACTCTCAATTTATTTCAGTGTTCTGAGATATTCCTACTTTTATGCATTTATTTATGTCACAAATAATAGTGTACCTTATGTATACTAGGTACAGTGTAAAATACTGCAGGTACCATGGTGAGCAAAATAAAAATAAATTCTATACTCATATGGCTTGAAGATGAGTTAAGGAGATAAAGATTCATCAAGTAACCACATAAAAAATATAATATTTACTGTAAATAACAATATCAAGAAAAAATGGAGCACAGTTATAGCAGAGGGACCTGGCAAATCAATGAAAGACTCCTTGAGGAAATGACCTGGCTACTAAGATCTGAAGGACAGTAAGAGTTAAAAAGGAAAATGGTTATTTATTAAAGAATAAAAAAGAGGAAGAGAAGGAGAAGGAAGGAGAAGGAGAAAGGAGAAGAAAAAGACCAAAAGCATTTCAAGCAAAGAAGTAACCTGTCCAAAGGCTCCAAGGCCAGAGGTTTTCTGATAGAAGGGAAAGTAGGCTGTGATAGCTAAACGCAAGCAGCTAGAGAGAGAGTGACTCAGAGGCTGTAGGGACGAGCATGCCATGGAGGGTTTTAATCTCAGTTTAGAATTTTGAATTTCATCCCCTAAGAAATGGGAAGCCATGGAAGTTTTTTAAAGCAGAGGAATAACATGATCAAATATGTATTTTGAAGTATCACTCTGATTGCAATGTATGTATAATTGCATATTCATATACTCGATTCAGTGAAATGTGAGAAAATCAACCCAGGCAAGTAGTTTCGGGGATGGGCTCACTTATTTCCTTCACATGCTAGCCTGGATGGCAATCATCATTATCATTGGAAAGCAAAATAGTGAATTTCCTATCATATATCAATGCCATTGTTATTGAGCATTTTTAACCCTTATGAAGGAAAGCTCTGTTTTTAATCAACATCTAGAAAGAAAACCTACACCCCAGAAGGTTTTTGTCTTTCAATCAGTGGCTATCTTTTTGTTTTTCAACTTTAAGCTATAATGATCCATTTTTGAACATCTGAATAATGAATGACAAGCAATTTGTTTTCATGATCACCACCTTCCCTAGACTGTGAGGTCCTTGGTGATTTTGGTGGGTCTCATCATTTTATCCTCCTGCCTAACACAGTACAACTAGTCATAGTAGGTACATAAATATTTATGAAAAGTATTATTTATTACTCTCTCTAAACATGACAGAGGGGATGAAAAGCCTAAGGGTAAAATATTTCTAGCAATATGCGTTAGATAAAGGGCATTAATGGTCAATTCACACATACACACAAATACAAGTGATTGATTAAAAAAGTGAAATTATATCAACTAAACTAAAAATGCCAATTAAATGATAATTAGATATAATTTTTTACCTTTCAGGGTTTACAAAAAAAATATTTAAGGTGAGATTAAGAAAAAGGATAATTAACAGATTCATAAGAGTCATTTTGAGTAAAAACATGGTGCAAGTATCTAGGTGGAATAGTTCAGCAATACACAGCCAAACTTCAAACATGTGCATTTTTTTTAACCCAATAACTTCATTTCTGATATTTTAATCTTAAGAAAACAATTATGCTTATATGCAAAATATACCTAAAGATACAGTTCATTCCAAAGTTGTTTGTGCAAAAATTAAAAAGTAACAATATAAATGTCATAAAATAGATTGATCAATAAATGTATTTATTGAATGATACAATTCAATTTTCTACAGTTTTTAAAAATGAGGTTGTAGAATATTAACAGGGAAAAATATTGACAATATACAGTATAATATATGGTAGTCCCCCTTATTCTTTTTTTTCCCGAGGTTTTGTTTACCCATGGTCAACCACGGTCCAAAATATTACATGGCAAATTCTAGAAATAAACAATTCATACATTTTAAATTGTGTGCCTTTGCTCTTCTGAGTAGCATGATGAAATCTGGAGTCCCACTCCTTCCCACCTGGGACGTGAATCCCTGCTTTATCCAGCATCATGGCACTGTAGACTCTCCCTGCCACCCGTTAGTCACTAAGTAACCATTTTGGTCATCAGATTAACCATCACGGTATCCTAGTATTTGTGTTTAAGTCACCCTGATTTTAACTAACAATGGTCCCAAAGTGCAAGAGCAGTGATGCTAGCAATTTGGATATATCAAAGGACTTCTTTTAATGAAAAGGTGTAAGTTCTTGACTTAATAAAGAAATAAAAAAGATCATATGTTGAAGTTTCTAAGATCTACGGTAAGAACAAATCTATCCATGAAATTGGCCAATTTATAAATTAAACTTTAGCATAGGTATATATGTATGTACTGGAAAAAAAAAAACATTGTATATATACAGTTTTACCCTATCCATGGTTTCAGGCATTACACTGGGGGTCTTGAAATGTATCCCCTGCAGATAAGAAGGACCACTATATCTGCCGGAGCCTGCTGGCTAAGATCGAACAGTTCCCGAGAGGGGAAGTGAGGATTGAGAAAAGAAAGAAAAAGAGAGACAGAGAGAGAGACAAAAGATAGAGTCAGGAGGAATCACAGTGAATACTTTGGCCCCCAGTTTATTTAGCACAGCATATTTATACCCTTGACAATGCATGAAAAACAAAACCCACACACCTGTAAACAATTGTTTGATATTTACATAAGTTCTCTCACCTGTTTTCCATTAAGCCAAACTTCCTCCATCTGCAACAGATTATCCATTAAGCCAAAATTCCTCCTTCAGTACAGAGCCCACCTGCTCTGCAACTTCTAGTTTGCAGGCAACTTTAACCATGTCTGTAGGGCATTCAGCTGTAGAGCATTCAGTAAGAATGGCTCCCAACATATATCAAAGAAAATATGAAATTATAGTGTCTAAATACATGGACAGGTAACAAATACATGTGAGTTAATTATAGGGCAAAGTAAAAGTTATTTAAGAACTTTACTGCAATCTGAACAAATACACACAAATTTGCATGTTTGTGCATACATTAAGACTCTTGATATTCCTACCATGGTGCTTGGCACATATTAGGTATTCTGTAATTTTTATATAAAGTATTTTACATAAAAAATGAAATACCAAAATTGTCTATAATTTTTGCAATCCATTCTATGAAAATAATTATTAATGTCATTATATTCTGGGATGAAAGTCTTTTGAGTTATAGAAACTGGCAAATAGAATTATTGATAATTATAGTCTGGGGTACAATTTTTTAAGTTATAGAGACTGGCAAATACTGAGAAATACTTAAGCTTTATCTAGTGAGACAAAATAATCTGAATTTGAGTAATGTCCTATTACAAAATAATTTGATTGTATAGATTTATTTAATCTATAAAACAATAAGCATGTCAGTCTTTTGTTGCAAACCCGTCATGGCTTCCCAATTCACTCAACAGAGAAAAGTACTTACAGTAAGATATGTGTGATCCAACTGCTTGTTTCCTCTCTCCTCCTAATTCTTTCTATTTTTTTTCACTTCAACTTCATCCATATAGGCTTTTCCACTTCCTGTTCCCTCTGCCCAAAATGATATTTCACCAGATATTCCAATGACTAGCCCCTCATCAGCTTCAATCATTATAGAAAGTTCACCTTTTCAGTAAAGTCTTCTCTGACCACCATATTTTAAATTGCAGTTCTCATTTCTCACATTCACTATCCCCTATTTTCCGCTTTATTTTTTTCCATACCGCCTAATACAAATTGACATCCTATTTGTTTTAATTCTGTGTCTGCTCACCATCTACCTTCCTCTACAGGAATGTAAATTCTGTAAGGTTGCTTTGCTCACTGCTGTACCTGCAGTGTCTGGACCAGTGTTAGCACATTGTGTATACTCTACAAATATTCTGGATGATTGCATGAAACAGCTATTATGTTTTAGTCCCTTATCATTTTTCATACTTCTGTATTAGTATTAATATTTAATATTGTACATTTATGTGTGTGTCTCACCCACCAGAAGGAAGAGTTCAAGGCAAGGATTATGTCTTCCTAATCCTTGAATTCTCAGCTTACATAGTGTCTGAAAAAAGCAGATGTACTCAAATATATGTTGATTGAACAAACAACAGAATTCAAAAGCATATTTGTGTACTTTCCCACTAGCACTTGCCTCAATGCATCTTTAGATGCTTAAATTGAAAATTATCATGTATGCCATTTAGAGAAACTCTAAGCTAGCTGCTTACTCTGAAACATATTTCCCGTTCTCATTTTTGTCTCACTTAGCAACTCACTTGGTAATATTCGATATCTATAATCATTCATGTAAAGTACCTAGAGTATTTTCAATAAATCTGAAAATATTTTTTATTTTCTTATTTTATATCTTAAGCACATTGAAAGAATTTAAGTAGTTTTGTTTTAAAATATTCTGAGCAGTCTCTTCTCCATCTATTGAAAATGTTATCAAATTATGTTTTTTAAAAAATATATTTGCCTTTGATTTTCAGAGAGCAACAAGGAAAGAATTATTTGGTATTTTGTATCTCAGGTAGAGTAAACATTTATAAAGTATTTTCACATTCTTTTAGAAGAACTAATATATTACATGTTTGTGCCATTGATTGATGTGTGTGTGTGTATTTTGTTGTTGCTGTTGTTATTGTTGTTGTTGTTAACACTCAGTGGTATTGTTACTCAGGATGAGCCATCAGAGAACTCATATATTCAGCTATCTTGTTTGAGGCTTCAGTTGAAAGAGTGCTTTTAATTGTTTCCTTTTTCTTTTCCTTTTTTTTTTGCTGGCTAGGGATGCTGATGGAGGGATGGGAAAACTGATTAGTGCAACTCTTCCGAGTAACACAGATACGTTTCACAATGTGATCTTTGATGAATGCCCAAATGGATTTTAAAACTAAGTGAGTTGAACTGCTTTTTATTGAGTCCCATAATTTATTTCAACCATCTGTGTCACACACACACACACAAAAGTTTGTTTCTTAAGGGCTTTATGAATTTTTGTCCCCCTCAGCACTACCCTTAGGGTATAACAACATTAACATCTTTCAGGATTAACTTTGGCCCCCTTAAGAATATAATACATCTTTCAGTCAAGAATCGTTTCAATGCCACTATTTGCAATTCGGAGATTAAAAAATATGGACGCAAAAGCATTCTTTTGGCATCATACTTTCTATTTAAAGGCCACCAAATGTTTCTTTCTGAGAGATTATATTGAGCGGTTAGGATCTTGGCATACACCGTTCTAGGGAAAGATTTTTCTGGCCCACACTTGTCGCTGGATAATGAATAACTAGAGTACATGAACGAAGCCACCTTTCCATCTGTACTAGTCTAACTACCATCCATAGTTATAGTGCATCCTCTGTTGAATCATGGCTGATTAATCATTAATTTTACTTCTAGCTAATAAAAAAATACCTGATTTTATTAATCATTTACTGTATGCCTAAAACGTTGTACATAATTCCTGATTTAATAATCACAACAATCTGAATTTAAGGATAGAGAAACTGATGCTTTTGTATCTCATTGGAATTTCTGATAAGTAATTTTTTTTGGTAACAGTTTTTAAAACAATACTAGAAACTTGTGGATTTTGTTTTAAATGCATTGTAATTTATAAAGTGCAGTTTTAGTTTTCTTCATGAAAGATGATACTAACTTTTAAAGTTCCTATTTAGTTAAGTGGGGCCTTAGGCTTTATATTCATTATCACAGTGTAAAGCAAACAGGTTTAGTAAGGTTAACAGTGTATCTTCATAAGACTGGTAGGTGACATATCTTGAATTCTTGCTCAGGCCTCCTTGACTAAATATACCTTTTATCTTACTATTCTGCATTGAAACAGAGTCATACTAGCCTATGTTGCCTTACAGTATATCTATCTATCTATCTATCTATCTATCTATCTATCTATCTATTTATCTATCTATCTATCTATCTATCTATCTATCTATCTGCTATCTATCTATCTATCTATCTATCTATCCATCCATCTATCTACTATCATCTATCTAATCTATTATCTATCTATCATCTATCATCTATCTTATCCTTTTCTGTTCTATTATGTCTATAACGTATATAATGTTTAGGGAATGTTACCTATATCACTGCTTTTCTGTGCTAAAGTAAGATACAAACATTATATATAGGACTATATATAAATTACATACATCACTATGTTTATCAACCATATCTTAAGTAAATATATATGTGTGTGTGTGTGTGTGTGTGTGTGTGTTGTGTGTGTGTGTGTGTGTGTGTGCGCGTGTGTGTATCTACATATACATGTGTGGTTGGTATATATTATAAATCCATGACTAGGTGATGAGCCCAATCATAGATTTTCACACAAATATAACATGTTAAATACTTTTTTTTCTCCCATCATTTGAACTAAGCTAAATTGCTAAACATATAACACAAATTTCTAAATAATTTATATCATGCATTGAACAAGAAGCAATTTATATTTTTAAAAAGATTGTTCTGAGAATAAGAAATTTTGACTAAAGTAAAAATAGAAGTAAAAAATTTGAGACCATTAGACTAGAGAAGATAATGCTAGCTAATTTTGAGTAACTGTATTTAAAAAGTTTTCTTTTTTTAAATAAGGGTAGTGGGCAGTTGTTTTTTATTTTGAAATCAGATCAGGAAATGGGCTTAATAAATTATGAGAGAGTTTAATTGAATATGAGAAAAAACACTATGTCAAAATAAAAAAAATATTAGCATAGACTTCTGCAGAAGATATGAAATCTTTATACCTGGAAATCTGCATGAAGAGCATAAAAAGTCATTTACTGCTGCCTCAAAATAGGCAAGTCACTAGACAACAACTCATTTAATCTTTCCTAATTTTTTATTTTATAGACATTGAAACTCTTTTCTTACTTCCTTTCCAGCTCTCCCTGCCATTCATAGCAATACCGTAGACCATAATAATCTCCGGCTTTTCTTTTTAAACATATCTGATTATAAGATTATTAACTGCAGTTTTTCTTTTACGTTCCATTGTCAAGAAGTGAAAACAGCTGGTTTACAGAAAAAAATAGAAATTCTAATGTAGATCCTATGTATGATGTATCCCTTAACATATATATAACAACTAGTTTGATGATTGAATAGCATATTTTGATCATAAAATAAATTCTCCTGTTAAAAACCTATCAATGGCTTCTCCTTAAAACTAAAGTAAAACCCACACTTCTTAGGATGGTCTGTTGGGCCTGGCATCATCTGAAGGTCCCTATGTCTCTGAGCTTATCTCCCGTTCTCCAGTTCACACCACTTCAGCCACTCTGGCCTTTCCATTTATCCAACAGACCACTCCTTAGCTCTTTTGGTTCTTTGTCCTTAGATTAATACAAAAATGATAGAAAGCAGACGACCATTTCACATCACTGGATCAAGATATTTCAAACACACAGAATAACAAGTGCAAAGCTCTGAACTCTCTCTTTCCATCGGTTCCCCCATAACACGCATGGGCACACATATACATCGACGTCCATCTTTTTCTGAATGTTTTTCTTTGCTGTATACTCACTGACATTATATCTGTATATAATGTCAGAACACTAGTTTATCATCAGCTTCTCCTTATATATCACGAGTACTGAGATCAAGAATGTTTTCTTTCTTATTGTCTTCTACATTGCCTGCACCTAGAATAGTGTCTGACACATGACAGACATTTAATAAATCAACCTTTTGCTTTATTTTCAGTTAAAGGTAGAAATTATTTCTGCAATGCCAAAATCTGATGAAAAAATAACATTTATACTTGAGACTACAGTCAAAGTCAGTATGTTTGTGACTGGATGTTATACTTCCCACTCATATGGTTTGTCATCATCAAAAGAAAACTGTAGTCCGAAGGTGAAGTAGGAAGAACAATTTGCAGAAACACTTCTAAGAAGAATTAATGCTTATTGTCTTTGGGAAAAATACATTATTAAAATAAAACTTAGAGCGAACGTCTTTTCTTTATATAAAAAAAACATTTTCTATGTTTTTAAAAACGTGATTTTCTCTCCAATGTTAGAAGAATTTATTCCATTTCTTATCTGAGAATTTCATTGCCATTTGCATGTTGCCTGGAATACAAATTGTACTTAGTAATCAATCAGTGTTTAATTGCCGCTCAAGTAAACCCTTGTAATCAGACTTGCTGTAAAAATGTTAAGGTGTGCAAAAAGCATAAGGTGGCATTTTCCCCTCCTTCTTATTATGCCTGTGTAACTTCCATTAATACTAATATGAAGCACAGCTGGTCGTCAACAGGAGATTACAGGTTGCTGTTTAAATCATATTTTATTTTTATACCTTGGCAAGATTTATGTATTGAAATCAGATGGCCAGATTTTTGCTGTTGTTAAGAAAGCTTTTACTCTGAAAGAATGAGATTGGGGGAGGGAAATTGAGTCTCATATTTTTATTTTAGGAATATAAAGACTCGGAAATCCAAGCAGCAGCTTGTCCTTATACAGCAAGTCTGTCTTATTCTTTAGCACCAGCTGGAGTCCTATTTCTAATTTGCTGTGAAGAATTAAGTGATTTGAGACCCATACCCTGGGGTATTTGACCTCCAATGTCAACCAGCTAGCTTGCAATTCCCTGGCTAGAAAGTTTCCCCAGAATTAATTTGAACTAACATCAGTTAAAATACTCCGCAATAGAGTAGTAAATATCATTGCAAATCTGAGGACTACTGTATAGCCATGAAAATAAACACACCATACAACATTAAGGAGAAGAGTTTAGAAAACATGAAAATTCTTAGTGATCAGAAATGTGACAATAGAATTTAAGGTCATCAGTTTGAATCTGACTCAGTTGGGTGGCTTACTGACTGAAGACAGTTGTTTGTAGCAGCATGTGAATCGTTTCAGTGCTCTTGAGCTCATTTCTTTGTGGTCACGTCCATTTGTCATTAAATACCTATTCCTGTTATTCTCAATTGCCATGGAGAATAGGACTAATAAAGGATGAAGTTAGGGCAATATTCTCATTACCCCAAATGCAAGCCAGTCTTCTTTTACCTGTTTTCATTTTCTCAAGCTGCTCTCCTGATCTGGATTGTTGTCCACTTTTTCTAATCTTGTCCTTCAAATCACTCAACTCATTCTTTCTTTATCTCCATGATACTTCTGGTAATCTCCTGAAATTCAATTTTTCTCATTTATGACCTTGCTTGGTGTCTAGTTACCTGATGATAGCTATGATACCAGCATAAGTAACACTTGTAAATGGGAGAATAAAAGTCAGCATCCTCATCACTTCTTGAACTCCTTTGTCCTCATTACCTCTCTTCATTTTCTTCCCAGCTTTCACTACAGTTAATTAACCACATCTCCTGGAACCATATACTTCTTCTTACTCCGCAATCTCATCTGGCTTTTTGCCTCTGTTACAACCTGTAGTTTAGGTGTCCTTAGTTTGCCACTGTTTACTCTAACTTGCTGTACTATCTACCCTAAGCCATGAAGGGTATAACCAGGGAAAAAGCTTATAACCAGGGAAATCTCCATCCACTTGACATGATAAAGTGAATGAAAGAGAAAGTGAGTGAAAAGTGTCAGGCATGGGATGAAATAAAAAGTTATCGTTACATTCTGAGAATCTCTGGTTGGAAAATTAAATAGTAATTACTTTTTATAATCTATTTTCTAATATATATATTACTTTTTATTTGTTATTTGGGATACTAGTACACTTAATACTACTTTTCAAGTATATTATGAGTTAATTTAACCTTATAACTTAGAGCATTTCTCCAAATCTTAAACTTGAATGTTTTCTTTAAATTTTTTATTACAGTTGACATACGATATTATATTAGTTTCAGGTGTACAGCATAGTGATTAGACATCTCTACAATCTACAAGTGATCACCACAATAAGTCTAGTACCCATCCAACAACATACATAGTTGTTACGATCTTATTGACTATATACCCTATGATCTACTTTACATCCCTATGACTGTTTTCATTACTGAAAATTTATGATTTTTACTGTGAGTAAAACTGGATTGTGGGACTGAGTAATAAAAATAGCTACTATTTATTGAGAGATTACTTTATGCCAAAAATTACATTAAGTGCATTATGTATATTATCTCATTCAATACTTAAATCAATTTCAGTAGATATTTATTATGCTTGTTTTACAATAAAAAAGAAAATGGGCCATCAGCAGTTTTAGTACCTTGACTAAAGTCACACTACTAGAAACATCAAAGACTTAGGTTGAACCCAGCTATTTCCAACTCTACAGCTTATTATCTTTAGCAGTGTTACACATAACCTCTTCAAATCCTAATATTCTATTTAAGCACCCAAAGATCCAGCCTGAGATTCTCACACAATCTATCAAGTCTAATATAAGAAATTACAATGCTTGTGCATTCAACTCAGTACTTTAACACGTATAGTGGAATGAAGGAGAATTGTGTTTATGTGCCATTGTATACTAAGTCTTGGGGGAGGGGAGCTTTTTTAGTAACATTTTTTTTTATTTTTCAGTTATAGTTGGCATACAATATTATATTAGTTTCAGCTGTACAATGGTGATTAGATATCTATTAATTCATGAAGTGATCACCCCAACAAATCTGGTACTCATCTGACACCATACATAGTTATTACAATATTATTGATTATATTACTTAGATCATACTTTATATCTCCATGACTATTTTGCAACTACTGTTTTGTACTTCTTAATCCCATCCCCCTTTTTCACCTACCCCCCAGACCCCCTCTCATCCGATAATCCTCAAAATGTTCTCTGTATCTATGAGTTTGGTTTTTTTTAATTTTGTTTCCTTATTTTGTTCTTCTGATTCCATGTGTACATGAGATCATATACCAATTCTTGCTTGTCCAAGTCTCTGACACCAGTTAAGATTTTTGAGTGTAGCAATCCAGGAATTGATTTACATTTTTTTTTTGTCTTTGAAAAGATATAAGACATTATTGGGCATTGAATGAATGCTCAACAAATGCTCGTAGCTTTCAATTAATATTCTAATAAAAGTATCAAGTTATAAAAATTCAGAGATCTGTGCTCCTGAAAAACTTGGTTTTCATTGGAAACAGAATTTACCCTACCTCTTATTACGGTAAGACTACATACAACGCAATCCTGGTTTTCTACTCATGAGATTTTAAGGGATATATGATCAGTTTTTATTTACATTTTATTTTTTCTACATATGTTATAAAAAATTAAAACAAAAAAGTAAGGAAAAAACACAGTTGGAATTATTTTAAAAACCTTGATTTATAATCTGATTATATTTTACTTAACACAAAATATGATGTTTACTGGATTAAAATTATTCTAAATTTTGAGTGTTTTATAATATGTTAGTAAGTATAGGCTCAGTTATGCTACAATAACAAATTATTCCAGAAATCCTAGAGGCTTATAGCAGAAAGGCTTATGTCTCGTATATATATAAGTAAATATATAATTATATATATAATTTTATATATATATATATATATATAATGTGTGTGTGTATATATATGTATATGTGTGTGTGTGTGTGTATGTGTGTGTGTGTGTGTGCGCGCGCGTGTGTGTGTGTATATCCATGTGGGTTGACAGGGAGCTTTTACTCCATACAGTCACTCTGGAACATAGGCTTCCAGAGAGTCCACTTTCTTTTCATTGAACTTTATGGAATATGTGACCTCCTCAATTACTACAGCATGTTAAAAAGATGCAGGGAGTTTTCATCTCAGTAATTAAATACTTAGACAAGAAATCACACATGTCATTTTCACTAACAAGCAATGACCAGAACAAATTACATCACTCTGCCTAGTTGCAAAGAGGCCGAAAGCTGTAAGTAAACATATGAAATATTTTCTATAACTATTTCTTTAATATAATTCTTTCGGCTTTACATGTAACAAAGGTTTCTCAAAATTATGATTATCAAGAAAGATACCCTTCCTATTTTGCAAGTGTTATTAAAATGTAGTAGTTAACTAACCCTAGACTACAGACTCTGGTTCACCAGAAATGTCACTTGACTCATTCTATAATAGAATTTAAATTTCATTTTGAATCTTTGGTCAGCCAAGGGGCAAATCAAAATCTCAGCTTATTTAAGGTTTCTTGTCCTTTTCACCTAGAGTTATTTCTAAATTCTAGTACATTGACAACATGCCAGCATCTCAGCAAATAGGGTAGGCACCTTTCCTTGATCATTTTCATGTTCCTGTGTGATGGATGTTGAGATGACCATCATTCATTCTGTTCACTGGTCCACACATGTAGGTACAGTGTGTTTCTCTTTCCTGAAGACAAGGCTTCCAAAGCTTTCTATTTTCTCTTGGTTTTTGCTGTGCTCCTATGGGGCACAGGGAACATGCCATTCTGCTCCTCTGGCCACAGTGGGACTTCATCAGGGATGGGATGAGGATGAGAGGCTGTGAAAGAGGCAAGATTCCAGTTCTTTTCTCAGAGACCTACAAGTGGCAATTTTTTTATCCTTGATAGGAAGGATGAGTGTAGAAATTAACAGATCATAATTCTCCTACAGTTTATGGTGTAGTATAACCTTATTCCTGGACTTAAGCTTTTGAAATAAAAAAGCTAAAATTTGACTCTTTTTACTTACATTTTGTTTAACAATCCTCATCTTAGGCTATAATCTCCTAAACAAATTGAGGAAAGGAAATAAATGAAGAAAAGAGAAGAAAAATGCATGCCAATTTCTCAAGATATTATTATGGAACCTGCTGACCAAGTACTCATTGTTGATTTCTTTTGTGTGAGGTGGCCATATTCTGCACCATGCAACTATGTCATCTTATAATATCTGACTGTCCAGTGTTTATTTGCGATCCTGGAGCCAAAGTTCTCCCATAATAATATGTATCCCAGTCATATTTTCAACCTCAGAATTTTACTCATCGATTCACTTGTTCACAGAAATAAAATGTTATTATGTATTTTCAGAAGTGGTGGTGGTGAGAAAGCGGGTGGTTGTTATTTGCTCATTTTTTGGTTGATTGTCACATTAGAAGAAGCATGTTGTCCATTGTTGGAGGAAGATGAATTATTAGTTGTAAATGTAATTCCCTCTGTCTTTTCATCTGTTTCCTGGGAAGGAAGCCCTGCCATTGTGTTTCTGAGGAGTTATTTTCTAATCCTCTTGCCTATCAAAGATAGATAAGTAGGTTATAATGTCATTCTGGTGGAAACTTTGGATGCATAAGCACCTCTTGAGTTATGGATCTATAATAATTTTTTTATGTCTGAATAACATTCCATTATATGACATAGCACACTGTTTATCCTTTCCTCAGTTGATGGACATTTGGGTTATTTCTACTTTTTGACTATTAAGAATAATACTGCTAAAACATTTATGAAAAAAACATTTATGTACAATTTTAATAGAAATGAATGTTTTCATTTCTTTTGGGTATGTACCTAGGACTGGACTTGCTAGGTCATATGGTAATTCCATGTTTTACTCTTTGCGGACCTGCCAAACTGTTTTCCAAAGCAGTTATACCATTTTAAATTTCCACCAGCAATGTACAAAGTTTCAATTTCTCCATATCCTCACCAATGTATGTTATTGTCCATATTTTTTATTATAGCAATCTAATGAGTGTGAAGTGTATCTTATTGGGCTTTTGATTTGCATTTCTCTAATGACTAATGATAAGAATCCTTTCATGTGCTTCATGTGTAGAATTTTGTATGAGCATAGTTCTCAGATCAATTTGGTAAATACCTAAAAGCACTATTGTTGAAATATGTGTTAATACTATGACCTCTTTATTTTCAATCAAATGAATGTGATACTACTTGCAACCAATACTTGTGGAACAATACTTGCCTCTTACATACTATGACAGCTAGCCATTTCTTAGCCAAAGAGGAGGCAGAAAACTCTTATTGCCTTATTTAGTTCTTCCCGTGGTGCTGGGAGCCAACTCATAGGAAAGTTTAACTGACAAGTTAACCTTTGAACATAAGTCTCACAAGTCTCGCTAGGCTCCTACGAAAGTCCAGAAGGGCAAACACAAGATAAACCCCAAGATGCCTGGAGCTGAAGATAAGCCCTTTTCTGGAGCTGCCAGAAATCCAAAGTATCCTGTTTGATCAAGCACCCAACAGCAGACCCTTAACGGCTGCCGGCGCCACACCAGATCACCCCATTCCTGCCTCCCTCTGATCTTTGAAAATATATATACCCTTGTGTGAAAATAAACTTTGAGGCTTGATCAGAACTTTGTCTTGCCTCCACTCTTTGCGTCTCCTGTCCCCCATTCTCTTGCAGATTGTCTCCTCGAGTCTCACGTCTGGTCGGAGCTCCCGTAAGTCGTCCTGTGGGAAGGGACACCGTGGTGTGGAGAGGAGAGCTATTGCCCTCTAAGATTAGTTTGGCACAGATTGGAGCATTTTAGGTTGTCACATGGCCAGTGTATGCTACAAACATCTAGTGTTTGGGGACCAATCAACATTGTGTAGTGTGTGAAAGAGTCTTGCACAGTTAAGAAATGCTCTCTCTCAAATGTCACAGATTAAAATAATAGGCAGATATATGAATCAGCAGAAGCCCAAAGATAGAAAAGTAAAGGTAGAGTTGAAATTTGCAAGTAATAAAATCAGTCTGGAAAGGAAATCATGGTTAACAGACAGCTTTTTAAGACTGAAAGGTGATCTGATCTTCTTCCTAGAGTTGTCCTGAGTTTTAAATCATCTCTGTGAACAATATATGTTATAGTCTCTGCATGGTAAGCTGCGGGTCCCTTGAGATTCTTGTTTTCTTTATTTATATTTGTATCTTTATTCCGACTAACATTATTTGGATTACCTGAATGTCTAGTTTTTATACTCGAATGATGTTAACTAACAAACACTTTTTTTTTTTTTCACAAAGATATGGAGAGGGTACAATTTGAAGAGGAAGCTTTCGAGTTCTCACTTTGCTCTGGAGTTATTCATTATAAGCTACTAGGACTAATATTTGCATTGTGGTTAAAATAGTACAAGTAAATTTAAATATTTACCTGGCAAGCTCATTATTTGGGATACTTTGATTAGTTATTTTTTTCTATGTGATGCTAATGAGTTGGTTTCTGAAGATACTCCAAATTGTGAAAGTGAAGCCAACTTCAAATTAAATATTTGGGTAGGGGAAAAAAGCCAATGCTTTGCAAGTTTATTCAAACTGTGTGACATATTATTTTAGAAGGCTTAGTATTTTGCTAGTGTATTCAATATTGGAAACCAGAAATTAACATAGAAAAAAGTAAAAAGTTTTCAATTTAACTCCAATTGGTAGAATTATAGCTTAAGTTGTGATGAAGTACAACTTTGTCAAAAGAATAACTAAGGCACAAACTAAAGCATTTAATTTCCATATGGTAGAATTTTGCATGTTGCCAAGATGCTAAACTCATTTTATCTCTAGCGATTAGAAGCAAGAACACATTGTTCTATATTACTAGCAGCCAACTTAATAAGCAGTGATTAAGCCATGTGGTTCTGGTCCATCAGTGGCCTCCAAGGAATCAGTCTCCTGGTATTCGTCCCCTTGTGCAATCCTCTCCCTTGAGTCTGAGCTGGAGCGATAATGAGCTTAATTAAGAACATATGCCTAAGGTGACATTGTGTCAGTTCTAAGTAAGCCTTTAAAAGTCGGGCACGTTCCACTTTTGCACTCATTGGAAACTTGAGCCTCCAGACAAAAAATTCAGCTTCTAAATGGTGCTTCTAGAAACACCATGTGAAGAAACAAGGAGAATGAGAGGCCTTGAGACAACATAAAAAGAGAGAGAGAGACTTAGTGTTCTTAACCTCCTTGCTGTCCTCAGCTGACTTGCCAGCCAAATTTATCCATGAAAGCAGTAGAACCAGCAAAAGAATCAGAAGCCTAGCCCAGGTAAGAGTATACATTTGTCAGCAAATAGAGTAGTTGAGCTAAGCCAGTAAGTTTTGAGATGTTTAGTTTGAAGCAATGAATAACCAGAAAAAAAAAAACACTTTCTAAATATCTGAAATTGCATAGTTTGCCACAAGAGTACAAACAGATATGATGGAGTGATGTATGTTTAACTTCCAGTTTTCTGTTACATTTTATTTTATTGTGGTAAGAACACTTAATAAGTTCTACTCTTAAGAAATTAAGTGTACTACATATTACTGTTGACTACAGGTGTAATACTGTATAGCAGATCTCTAGAACTTATTCATATTGCTTAACTGAAACTTTATATCTATTAATTAATAACTCTCCATTTCTCCCTTCCCTCAACCTCTGGCAACCACCATTCTACTCCGATTTTATGAATCTGGCTATTTTAGATACTATGTATAACTGACTTTTAGTTTCTGAGCTGGAGTAAGTATACATCTTTTCACTGAAAATTTTGGAAATTATGTTTTTGTTAGTAATATAAGTCATCTAAAGTTTAAATTATCTGATTGTATCGAACATTAATCATATTTAGCACTTCCATGGGTGAGTGAATTTTCAGCTTCTAATAGATATCTTATTAACTTTGGAACATATTAACTTACTGGGTACTGCCTATATCATCATGTGCAGATCTTCAAGGCATAATTTCCGATTGTGGTGGTAATTCAGGCAAGGGAGACATTTAGACCTGCCTGAACAATTCCAGAAAGAAGAGAACCACTTTGGAATTAGGAACTGATAGAAAGAAAAGAGTTGGAATGAGCCAGGCATAGAAAAGCAAGACAGACATTCTAAATGAGGTGTGACATGGTCAAAGGCACAGCAGCAGGGGGAAGGTGCCATGTTAGAAGGGGACATGACAGGTACATGGTTTATAATTGCACTGGATGGGTGAAGAGAGTTTTAAAGAAATTATCCAAAGGTAGCTTACCAAGGAAATTACATGATTAGGTCACGTTTTAGACTTATGAATTTGGCAGCAATTCCCAGGACAAAGTAGAAGAGGGAGAGATCCAACAAAATCATTAAAAATCTTATCGATCTACAATATTTTCAGCAGTTTTCCCTAGTATTCAAGAGTTTTTAAAAACAGATATATAAAATAATTGTAATAAATGTCAGTAAGTACTTTTGCAATTTAGTCAAATACTTTCATATAATGTCATAATAACAACAAATGAGCAAGATTACTATATCTTTTAAGAGATTTTTAAAAAATCAATTTGTTGGTATATAACTGATAATCATCCTGGGATGTTTCATAATACTTAAATAAAGAGACATATAGTTTTTGCAAGCTAACTTTCCTAGATTGGTCTCAATGCTAATTGAGGCTTTCGTGACATGTAGTAACAACATGAGACATTTCCTATGGCCAAAATTGGTGTTATATGTGCTTCTGTTATTTAGAGCAGTATGTCATATCACTGGATTACAGGCAATCTATTTCTCATCGAAATATGTACCCACAAACTTTAAGAAAATAATGAGTGAAATAAAAATCATAGCAAATGTTTCTAAAATGCAAAGTCTGCATATATGTTTTAGGTTTGTCTACATGAAAAACTATACTATAAAAGGTCACTATTCAACAGAGAAATGTGAATTAAAACCACAATGAGATATCACCTTATACTTGTCAGAATAGCTATCATCAATAAATCAAAGAACAAGTGTTGGTGAAGATGTGAAGAAAAGGGAAATCTCACACACTGTTGGTGTAATTGCAAATTGGTACAGCCACTATGGAAAACACTAGGCAGGTTTCTCAAAAAATTAAAAATGGATATAATTTTTGACCTAGCAATTGCACTTCTGGGTATTTATCCAAAGAAAACCAAAACAATGATTTATGAAGATCTATTCACCTCTATGTTCATGGCACCACAATTTACAATAGCTAATATATGGAAGCAACCTAAATACCCATCAATAGATGATTGGATAAATAAGTTATGGTTCATATATACAATGAAATATTAGTCAACCATTAAAAAAATAAAATCCCTCCATTTTCAATGACATAGATGAACCTAGAGGTTATTATGCTGAGTGAAATAAGTCAGACAGAGAAAGATAAATACCAAATGATTTCACTTATATGTGAAATCTAAAAAACAAAATGAACAAACTAATCAAAAACAGACTCACAAATATAGAGGACAATCTGGTGACAGCCAGAGGGGAGGGGTGTTGGAGGGCTGAGAGAATGGAGTGAAGGGTTAAAGAAATAAATACAAATTAGCATTTGATAGATGGTCACCGGGATGGGAAGCATGGCATAGGGAATGCAGTTAGCATTAATGTATGGGCTAGATAGAGAGCAAGAGGAGAGAAAAAGTAATTAGGAGGATCATTTTATAAACTATATAAATATCTAACCAATGTACTGTATTCTTGAAACTAATAATAAAATAAAAATTTTTAAAAAGATAGAAATTATTTTAAAATCTAGAAATACTGCATATTTTTCAAAAGCATTACTTTAAATGGATCTAATTTCAGTTTTAAGTATTGTTTATGATAAAATATTAAAGGTGGCTTTTGAGTTGAGATTTTTAGATTACAGATGTCTAAACATTAATTTCAAAAATAAAACTTATAATCAAACGATAATTCTAAGTCTTTTTACTGTCATATAAGTGTAAAACTGTGTTTTTATATCTAGGGTAACATAATGAACCACGAATCTAAGATTTGAAATACTGTATACTAATGAACTTACGCATATTTGAGGAGGACTTTTTTTAAAAGCTTATCTGAAAGTGTAAAGAATCTCTTTTTGATTTGATTAGCAGCAAAATTAGTGAGTTAGAAACATTATTCAAAATACAATAGAGACGCAGGAAAGTTGGAAAGGCTCCAATTCAGTATTTGAAAACAGGGACAACTTAAGTGTTTTGAAGTTGAGAGACAAATTATTCATTACATTTTTCCATAAAGTATTCTCTTTAAAATTAAACTGAAAGGGTTTATATCTTTTGCTAAGAAAACAATCATCCTTTACAGTATAATGCTTGGCACATAGTAGATGATCAATAAATATTTTTAAAATTAATGTTTATGCAATTATATTCACTAATTATAAATCTACATATGCTGCTTATTTGAATTTAATGATAACTGGTTTATTTTTCTATCTTATATAGAAAACACAGTAAGGAAATATGAATTTTGATGCCATTTTTAGTAATGTTATGAAACACAGTTGTGATTTGTAACATTTTGATTTAATATTTCTATTTCCAGTATACAGATGTCCTATTCCTAGAAAATATTAAAGGCAATTTTTTATGTATTAAATGTTTTGATCTCTTCAATAATGCCTCCTGAACATGCATTTTAAATATAGAAACCTGAGCAATATAAAAAAAAAGTATCTACGTATTAAATGAAATATATAGAGGAGTAGTTCTTAAGCTTTATCCACTCAAACTAATGTTAAGAATTTTCTAGGCAGCCTAAGAAATTACACTATAATGAGTTGCCTCTGTGTGTATGAACAGGTATATATTTAGATTACTGTTGTATATGTTTTACAATATGGAAAAATAACTGATATTTCCTGTGACCAAGTGAGAATTTCAATGTCCAAATTTGTGTATGTATTAGATGAGGAAAAGTTTTTTAAATATTCAAAATCAGTATTATGGTTATGTACATTAAGGGAGTTCTCCCACTGTATAGGAGAAGAATGCTTGCAGCAAGCCTGGCTGGAGTTAGGTGAGGAGAAAGAGGATTGAAGATAAATAGGAATATAAGTAAAGAGAGTCATGAACTAACCCAAAGTGTGAAATACTTTTATTATTCATTGGACAAGAAAATTACAGAATCAGGGATGCAGAAAATCCACACACTTGCACATGTATGATTTAGTTTAAAAGATGCTAAGTAGGAGCAGAGAAACAAGTTTAGATATTTCCAAACGAAGCTTGCATCTGTTAGAAGGCAGCAGGCATTTCAGGTTTTATTCTAATCTACCCCTAAATCTATCTGATCTCATTTATTAATAATCTAACATTTATGTATGTGTGATACTATATGAAATGACAAAAAGACAGAGAATTATTATTTTCTTAAGTTTTATAGTCTTATTAGAAAGCCAAGAAGTACCCACAGAAAGAAAATAAGATCTAATATCATTTTTTATGTCCTAAATATGTATAACAAACAATAAGTGCTGTATTCAGCTATGATATAAGGTAGAATGTGATAAACCAAATAGCATGGGAGCAAAGAAGGTAGAGAGATTAAATGAGAGAAGAAGTAGGATTTCAATAGGCTAAGAGTTCATGAAAAAGGAACAATACAGCAAAGGTACTACAATAGAGCAAGATTATGGAGTTGATTTAACTGAGCACTCAGTGTATATATTGATATAAAAATCTAAAAATGTAGGTTGACTATTGCAATGGAGAATTTTTAAATGCTGGCATAGGAGTTACTAATTGTATTAAATAAACCTGTGAAACTGTTGAAAGTCTTTCACTCAAATCCTGGAGCGACATGATGAAATGTTAGGTTTAGGAAGAAACTCTGGTAAAGGGTAGTGAAAACAAAGATGTGAAGGCATGGAGACAAGTTGGAAAGTTACTATACAAATATAACAATAATAGAAATGGAATAGGACAATAATAGAAATAAATGGAAACCAAGAGGTAGCCAATGTTGCAAAGACTAAAATGAAAATATCATGTAATCAAATAAATGTTACAACAGATTAGAGAAATAAAGATGTTAGTAACTATTATTTGTTACTAAATTTTATATCTATATTCTTGAATACTCTTGTCCGAAATTTTATTTCTTTCAATTCATTGTCCAGTATGTATATCAGAGTAATAATTAACATTATTAGGTTGATTAGTAACAATCAACATTATGAGGTTGATAATGTATATCAACCTAATAAATTGAGTTATTTCAATTGCATTTTATACAAAGATATTTGAAGTATCAGAGTATCAATTATGGGCATAAAAAGATGTTCTCTCAAATGAGGAAGGAATAATAGCCAAAATATGATAGAAATTGTTAAATGTATGGGAAATATATAGGTATAATTCTCCTCATCAGCTTTACATATGGAAAGGTTATTCATGATCACTGTTGAAAAATGTGCTGGAACAAGAAAGTTAACTCACAATTTAAACTAACTCATTTGGAGTGGGGTTAAATATTGTCATGTTTAAGAATGAGAGAAACAAATAAAGGCCAAACTTGAATATATGAAATAACACGGTACAAAAAAAATGAAAAGCTAACAACAACTAGATGATCTAGTGGAAAGGCCTTATTTCTGAAAATGATTTACTTCAGGAACTAAAGGAAATATTACAAAACAATTAGCATTCAAATAAAATATGCTAGAAATCATTGTTTTTTTTTGTGTCAGAAGAAAGTCATTTAGAAAGACAATGTTCAGATAAAATAGTAAGGGAATGAATTAAGAAAAATTGTAAATGAATTTACAATTACATTAAAAGTTCGAAAATTCGCTGAAACTCTAAAAAGCTTAATGATGATGTAGAGATTAAATTTGAGAAGGTCAACAATTAAGAGAAGAGAACAATAAAACAATAGAAGACAACTTACATGGATCTTTTCCCCTGAATTATGTACACATTCATATACACATAAAACATATCAATTTCAAGAGTTTCACACACCTGAAATTGCATTTATGTATCTTATGTTGAAGTAAAGAATTTCCAGTAATGCAGTGGATCTTTTGAAGTATCCCACATGCAAGTCAATTTGGGAAATGCTAGGATAAGCAATATTAAGCAGATTCCACTACTTCATTAATTCTCAGAACTTTTTATATGCAATGTATCAGTATCTGTTTTTTAAAAAATACTCTCTGTCAGGCACTTGTTCTAAGTATTCAACATATATTCATCTTGCAATCCTCATAATAGGCAAGCACAATTATTTCTCTCTTTTACTGACATAAAAACTAAGGAAACTGAGATTAAATAACTTGCCCAAGTTTACATAGCCTGTGCGTTGGGGAGCTAGGATGCAAACAATCTGGTCCAGAGTCTGTGTTATTAACCACCGCAATAAAAAAAGAAAGCAGAACTTATATGGACCATCAGACTTTTTATTTTGAGTTGAACCTATTAATGTTCCACAGAAATACTGTTTTATAGATAGAGCATGATATGGAAAATGGTAACATGATTAATTAAGTAGATAAAATAATATTTAAATTAGGTAGATTGAATAAAATATAAATTATATACAAAACTTACATATACATGGTTATGCGGCTTTGAAAACTAATAAACAATACAGAAAATATTTATAAAACTTGATCATTTATTAGGCAATTAAAATTATGTCAGCATATTCTGGGCAGAAATTATACATTCTATATTTTTTAAAAGCAATGTAATGAAAAAAATAACTTTATTAGTTATAATTAGCTGCTAATGTGGAGTGTCATAATAAGTCCTTAAATGAGATAGTTTATTTCTCTCTCACAAACAATTCCTTCATAAACCACCAGGGCAGAGGGTAGCCCCTTGGTAGCAGGGGCCCAGGCCTCTTCTACTTGCGTCCTTCACATACCTCAACCTGTCACTTCCGCACTGTGGTCCCAGTTAGCTGCTCCAACTCCTCTCTCCTTCATGTCTACATTTCAGGCATTGAGAAGGGGAAAATGCACTCGTTCAGAGCAAGAGTTTGTACTACTTTATCACGCCATCATTTTCACTCACATCTTGTGGAATTAAGTTACATAGCAACGCCTAGCTATAACAGAGAATGGGAAGTAGCAGTCTTCAGATGGGTAACCATGTTCTCTGATGAAAAATATATTAACATATAAGAAAGAGTATTGGAGTACTGGGACAATCAGGAGCTTTGCTCACTGTAAAAGAAAAATTTATTTTAACTCAGATAAAAGATGAAACAAAAAATTATAGAAGGTTTAAAACTGGTGAGATGCTGCCAAACCTATATTCAGAAGAAAAAATTAATGCTTAAATGAGTTTATATTAAATGAGAAAGAATGAAAATAAATGAATTAATCATTCAAGTGAAGAAGCTAGAAATAATTATTTAAAATGAGTATAAGAAAAACATGAATGAATAAAGATAAAATTGTAGATTAATTTATAAATGAGAAAAAACAGTTGAATGATAAATAAATGTAAATGCTGGCTCTTCAAAAGACCATTAAAAGAGATAAACTGCTGAAAACACTAGTCAATAAAAGAAGTTCTTTAGATTATGTATGAGAGAATATAACCACAGTTATGAAGGAAGGTTAATAATTATATACAAGTGTCATCACCTAGTTCAGTGCCTACCAGAGCACCAGACACAAGTAGCAGGACCTTAATTTTAATTAGTTAAAAGACCTTGGCTCACAAAAAGATCTTGTCTTTATTATATTATATATTATATTAAAATAATTAATATATAAATGTATTGTAATAGCAACATCAATTTAAGAATATGTTGGAAATATGAATCACCAAAATCAGAGAAGGAAGGAAATCAGTATTTTTGTAGCGCATTCTACATACTAGGTGCTTTACATACTTTTTCTCATTTATTTCCGCTTCTGAACCCTATCAGGGAGAAGTACTACATTACAAAGCTGAGAAAACTGATATTCAAAAAGGTTGGTAGCTTGCTCAACTTTTATGAGCTCTTTTGATATTATACTCACTCTTTTTATATTTGCTGAAACTATTTCCCAGTCTTTTATTTAAATATATAAGTATACTTATTTATAACTTGGAGAACTTGTATGTAAATATTGAGTTAATGTTTCTTTATTAATATATTGATCCCTTCAAAAGGTATTGCTTAAGAGACCCATCCACTTTTTGGTATGATAAAGTGTGTATTTTTGGGAAACCAACATTTCTGTTGAGAACGATAATAAAAGGAGATTTAAAGAATGCATATGACCTATGTGACTAGACTTCCTAATCTTGCTCTACTTCATATTCTACAGTCTGTGAATAAATTTCTCCCTACTCATATAACAAGGCCTGTCTCAAAGACTCCAACCCAGAAATTGCCCTCAGAGCCCCTCCTTAGTTGAGAAGGGAAACTGAGGTATCAGTGAAGCAAGCAGAAAACTAGCAAACAGAAAAGAATGGAACCATATAGATAACATGGCCACTGTTTTTTTTTAATTGTCCTATCACTTTTTGTATAACAAATAAGTTTTTCCACATTTTTGAAAATTAATTCTAGATATTCTAACTCTTACTGCTTTCCTGGCACCCTTCTGGGCATACATTTACTATCAATAAAAATTAACATGTTTTCAGATATTCTACTCTGAAAGAAAATTCAGGTGGTTGAATCCTTTTTATCAAACACTCTGCTTTTCTTGCTTTCACAATTGTCTTGTGATCTTTATCAGGAAAATGTCATGGGAATTCTTTACAAAATCCTCTGATGGCTTTACTTCTTTCATCTCCTTCCTTATCCCTTCTGTTTCTTCCAAAGTTTGAAGATTTCCACAAATGTGTGGAATATCTTCTTGTCATAAAATGCTATTCCTAACCCCTTCCACAAAGCCTCTTTTTAGATATATTTACTCTTATTTTCTCTCTTCTAATATTGAGTTATACCCCATCAAGTTGTACCTAGAAAACTTTTCTGTTTAATATTTCGAAGTAATTTTGTATTAACTATAAACTCTATATAGGGTCTACAACAATCAGCTTTCTGGTTTTTTAAATTAAATTTATTGGGGTGACATTGGTTAATAAAATTATATAGGTTTCAAGTACACAATCCAATAATTCATCATATGTATGTTGCATTGTGTGTTGACCATCCAAAGTTAAATTTCATTTGGTCACCATACATCTGACCCTTTTTACCCTTATCGACCTCCCTCTTCTCTTTTCCCCTCTGGTAACCATTAAACTTGTCTCTGTCTATAAGTTTTTGTTTTTCTTATTCATTTGTTGTTTTCAGTTTTATATCCCACATATAAGTGAATAAGATGGTTTTCAACTTTTACTCTCTGACTTATTTTGCTTAGCATCTGTTTCTTTTCTCTTTTTTCCTCTTTTTTTATTTTTTACTGCAGCTTAACTTCATAGCCTCTTTAAGAATTGTGAGAAACTTCTTTATCTAATTGACATTTTGTGCATGATGGACTGCTTATAAGTAGAATCAGTTTTAAAAATTATACAACAAATTCATTAGAACCACATTTAGGAGAGGTTAGAAAATATATATTTTTTATTCTTCAAGTATTCATGAAGGAATAAATGTTAAAATGATCAATTCCATAATTAGCAAAAAATGTTCGACATCTGGTTAGTGGGGGGATGAAAATAAGAAAACTAGAGATGATATAATTTCTGAATCTTTACAAGTTTTAAATATCCCAACCCTAGCATATTGCCATCTTCTCTTCTCCCTGAATTTCTATTGCTCTGTCTCTCTGTACTTTTTATTCCTTAAATCTTTTAATTATAGCACTGGGCCAGCTGTAGCAGTAAGGACTATAACTATGATTTGCTAAAACTCTAAGTTTTTCAGTTTTCTGCAATTCCGTACCTACTAAACAGATTGAGCTTACACCGTAGCCTTCAGAAAGGAAGCGTGGGCACCTGTGCTCACATAAGATTAACTACAAGCCAACTTGAGCGGTGCATGGATGGACTGTACTGGACCTAATTTACGTACTACCTGAGTTCTGCATGAATCTTCCCACAGTTGGTTCTCCAGGACTCAGCCACTTGTCTTTTTGATGATGAGGTGGAGAGAGAGAGGCTCTAACAAATACACCTTCCACAGTTGTGAAAACCTGGACACTGCCACTGGTCTTGCTAACTCTATCACCATGAATTTGGGAGCCTCCACACGTTGCACAAACTAACATAAAGACATATAACCTTTTGGTTATATTGGACACCTGGAGGTTCTGGCTTCCCCAGCATATACCTGGAGGGCTTAGCGAACAGAACCCAGAAATTCTGGGAGTTTATGCTGCATGGGGCAGACTATGACCAATAAAAGATAAGAAATAGAAGGAGTAAACAAATAAATCGTTTTACTCTCCTTGCCCTTAGTGGACTGTTCTGAGTTGCAATAGTTACATACAGCCCTTCTCGAGATTTCCTGCAACAGTTAACAACCAACTGTGATGCAAAGCTGTGACAAGTTCAAAAATATGTTTCTTATGAGCCTTAGTTTTTCCTTCACTTCTGTTTCCCTGGGATTGCACCCCCAAGAAAGCTGTAGCACATAAGCTTTTGTGTAAGGTCTTCTAGGGAAGCTTATTTTAAGACATGTACTAAAAGACATTTTTTAACTTCCTCTTCTAAATAGCTACCACTAAAACATATGGACATGAAAATGTTGAAAGAGTATACAAAAATATATAGCAAGCAAATATTCATTTTTAAAAATCTACTGTAGTTATATTAAAGACCAGTAAGATAAACTTTAATGAACAAAAGAACATAATTAGGAATAAAGTGACTAAATACATAACAAAAATAAACTCATCAGAGAGATTTAATAATTTTTAAGTTGTACACATCTAATAAAACATTTTCAAAATATATACAGAAAAATGATTCAAACAAAGTGATCCTTCTCCAATTATAGTGAAAGACTTCCATTCACGCCTTTCATTTTTTGATACATTAAGCAGAAAGAAATTTAAAAATGGAAATAATTTCAACACACATTAACATATATTTCTAATGGCAATCTAAAAACCCAAAACATTCTTTGATAAATGACTGGATTAAACATTGCTTTTATAGCCTCTTAGAGAAATATTATGTAGCCATGAAAATGAACAAATTACAGCTATATGCAACAAGGAAATAAATCTAAGAAATATAGCCCTGAGTGAGAAAAGCAAGTGCAGATCATACAGACAATGGCACCATATTATAAACCTCAAAATCTAGAAATAAATACATTTATGATAGAAACTATTCAAAAAAGCAAAGGAATAATAAACCCAACACTCATGATATTGGTAACTTTTTGGGTTTTGAAAGGGTATGACATTTGGAGGAAAATATAAGACAGTCTCAGTGATATTCTACCCTCCTGAACTGCTGAAGGTTTCACATCTATTTTATTTTCATGCTTTGAGGTTTTTACGCATCAAATGTTTTTATCGATATATATCAAATTTTATATACCAATTTTTACATATCAAATATTACATAATAAAATAAATCAAAATTTAAAAATTAGTTTCAAATATCATGTTTATTAAGCAGAGCAAGATATATCATTAGTTACTGATAAAATTATTTAGGCAAATATGTTTTAATGATTTCTTTATCAAGTTTCACTCACTGTAGATCTTGAGTTTTGGTTTACTCAGAAAAAATTATATTTTACTATTTTAGCAGCCTAGATCCTCAAAATCAAGAAAATTGTAATTTTTAAATTGTTAAACTCTGATTCAACTTAAAAGTCTGCTTTCTAATTCACTTCACTACTTTTTTTAATGTAGAAGAGCTGTATAGTATGTTTAGGGAAATTTGGCATGTTTTATCTAATTGTATTCAGTGGTGTGTCTATAACGTTGAAACTACCTGTGAACATATAATATTTTCTTATGGTAGATGAATATCAGCATTGTTAGATTTTATTTAAATGTTTTTCCTTGAATTGCATATGCTAAAATTGTATAATGCTATATATCCCCACTCTCATGCATGGGAGAAACATTAGTACAGTTTGTGAACAGAGCTATAAGGGACAAGCTTAGAGAAGATCAAGATGGCGTGCTAGTCTGTTATGTACACATGCATTAAAAGATAGCATAATGATTATTAGCTGATTTCAATCAGACCTTGAGTTTGTTCACTTATTAGTTCTGGGAACTTGACAGGATACTTATCATTTCTCTGCCACATTTTCTGCATTTTAAAAATAGCAATAATGTTATTCCCCAATTTAGATGTTTGTTGTTAAGATAAATTATTATATGTGATATTTGTAGTACAATGTACTTTTTATTCATTGAAAGCACTCAATAATTGTAAGCTGTTGTCATTATTATATATGATTTGGATAGTACTTGTACCTGTGACCAGTTTCTTTCTCAAAAGGAACAGCACTGGTGTGCTATTTTACTCTTATCTAAGATTTCAGACTGGGTAGTTTCTATAAAAAGATCATATTTCATATGGGGAGAATAGAAATAAAGAAACAATGAGCATATCAGTTTCAGCTGCAAGAAACAGAAGACCCAACTAAAAATGGCTTAAACAATAAGGAAAATCTAATACATCATGTATCAAGAATTCTTTTATAGAGGTAGGGTGGTATGGGGTTGGTTCAGAATCTTTCTTTTCTGACATTTTCAGTATGGCTGTTATCTCCCCAGCTTTACAAGATGACAACAGCAGCTTCAGGTGGCTTCTCAAAAGACTGTTTAAAGGTTGGATGAAAGGGCATCTCTTCCTTTTATCTGAAGAGTATGGAAAAATCTTCCTAGATGTTGTCTTGAGGGTCATTTTCCACAATTGCATCACATGCCCCTAGAAGAAGTGAGGTGGAAGGCTGTTAAGGTAGGTAAGTGACAGTATTTGTCACATTGAGGATGGGAAGAAGCAGCACTGAAAAGGTTAATCAATCAACAAATATTCATTGTAACATCTAGCATAAAAAAAAAACCATTCTTTAAATATTTGGGTAAAATACAAAAACAGATGGCAATATTTCACTAAAAAGAAAAATAAATATTTTTATTATAAAAAGAAAAATATTAGCAGAGGTATAGAATTAAATAAAATAAATGTACAGAATTATAAAATGGTATTATCATGTGATTCGTGTGTAAACAAATGTCCTTATCTATATGCATCTTTTTATTCTTAATTACATTTCCCTCGGAGGAAATTATACTCATTTTATTTTCATGATTAGCATACAACATGACTTGGAGTTCTTTTTTGTGGTCGTTACCTGGGCAGTGACATTTAAAAATAAATGGGGAACACTAGAAAAGTCGCACAATTTGCAATTCAAGAGAAAAATTATAATGGCAAACTAAGTAAGTGCTTGACATGTATAGATAATATTGCTCTTAGGTTCTTAGGCTTATTTACAAATGATAAACATAAAAACACTTACACAAACAAGAAAGTTCTTCATAGTTCAATTCAAAGCCATCACAGAAGCTATAAAATTCCTTCATATTATTTTTGAATTTTGAAAATATTGATGATTTATACATACCATGTATTGAATCAAAATGGTCATCAAGAGAGAAACCCATAAATATTTCATGGATTTCTGAACATTAGGCCTATTATTTTTAACTTGCTTCCATTATAGATAAAAGGAAATATTGAAAAAAAAATCACAGTGGTATTTTTTTTTGCTGAAGACACCATGTTTTCTAAAGGCTCTAAACTCATAAAAATTTTAAAGCTAATAGCAACCTTATAAATTATTTCCTCCTGCTTCCTAATTTTACTAATGAGATCCAGGTAGAGAAGAGGTTAAGTGGCTTTTCTCAGTTCATTCAGCTGGCTAGCTACTCCATAGGACTGGTTCCCCATTTGTACCTTTTTCACAACCTTTTTTCATTTTTTCCTCTAAAGTATTAGTATTCTTCATTTTTTTCTCTTCCATACTAGGAATGCACGTAACCCTAAAACGCAAATTTTAAAGCAGGAAAATTACATATTTTACTTTAATTTTAAACAATTGTGTCAAAAACGTAGTCTGGAGAGATGGATTATGTTTTAAGTCAGTTGTACTTTTTTGCCCTCCCCCTAGTTTATTGAGGAATAATTGACAAATAAAAATTTTATATATTTAAGGTGTACAGTGTGATGATTTGCTATACATTCATTCCTCAGTATCTGGGTGATTGGTTCCAGGCCTCCCCATGGATACCACAATCCAAAGATACTGAAGTCCCTTATAGGAAATGGCATAGAATTTACTTATAACCTATATTTGCATGTAGATTACCAGAGAGTGCCTACACATCACTTCATTTGTGGATTCTGTGTAGTGGACTGTGCATAGCAAATTCATGTTTTGTGTTTTGCAACTTTCTGGATTTTCTATCTCATTTGTGGATGGGCAACCCACAAATATGGAGGGCAGACTGTACATATATTTGTGAAATGATTACTACAATCAAGCTAATTAATAATTCTATCATCTCACATAGCTGTTTGTTTGTTTGTTTGTTTGTTTTTGAGAACACTTAAGATCTACTCTATTAGGAAATTTCAAGTATACATGGCTGTGTTACTATAGTCCTATAACCACACTGTACAATTGGTCTCCAGAACTTACTCTACTTATTAAAGATTGTACACTTGTACCCAAATCTCCCCATTTTCCCCACCACTCGGTATCTGATAACCACCATTCTACTCTGTTTCTATGAGTTAGACTTTTTAAGATTCCACATTCTAGTTGTGCTTTCATTTGCTCAAATTTGGATTCCAATATCTGAAATGGTCACTTCTCTGGTAACTGGGAAATCTAAACACTAGCTCTATTCTTCACAAGCACACCACCCTCAATATAATCCAAAAGAATAGATAAAACAAAAAATAATCACATTAATTATAGAAGAATAACAGAACTGAAAGTCAAAATGGTTTCAAGTCCCATCCCCAAAGTTATGTATAGTCATTTCAGGGCAATTGGTCTGAATGAGTTTTTAGCTCCAATACTTGACCCTACTTCCATCTCCAAACTACAATGTCCTCAAGGGCACATGGCCAAACATTATCTTCTGAATATACCTCTGCTGGGTTTATAGTGCTTAAAGCACGATCTGTTTGATATAAGTATATTCGTTAGGCAATTTCCGCCTGGTCTCATTACTACTCATGTCCCTTTTCTAAGTAAAATCAAGCAGCTATTTTCCACTGAGAGATTCATTCCTTCAGTAAATATTGGATAAGCACTTTCCACATCCCTGGCATTCTAATAAGCTCTGGGGATACTTTGGTGAGCAAGAAAGAGACATTTTCTTTTCTTACAGAGCATTTAGTCCAGCAGAGAAGATGCGCAATCAGACAACGAAATTCAACATGCTTCTTGCTCTGACCCAGAAATTACAGAGTAAGATGAAAGCACATGGCAGAGACACCTAATATAACTTCCAGACAAGATTACTTTTAAACTGGACACTGAGTGCGGGGTAGGAAGTTCACAGGCAAAATGGGCCAACTTCATTTTTATTGTTGGATTTGGTAATTTTTCTTTATTAGTTTTTCAACAAAATCATTCATAAAAGAATATTTTAAAATCTAGTAGCTTTTCTTTTGGAAACCTTGATTTCACTCTTTTTCTCCAGGATTTATTTCCCACATCTAGATTTCTGCACTTTCGAGAAGTGAATCTTCATATCTGAATTTAATTTCTGCTGTGGCTATGGTTTTTCAAAGAGTCGTTGACCCCTAACTTAGAATCACTTAGGGTAGTGCTTAAATATGGAGATTGTAGGTATCCATGCTAGTTCTTCTGAAACAACATCTCTGGGAGTATGAGGAGAGGAAGAGAGAAAACTCAGATTTGCATGTTGAACAAGTTCCCTTCATAACCACTACAACTTCAGACTGAGTATATATTCAGAGTGTAACTGAAATAATTTTTCTTAGTTTTATTCTAATTGTCTCAGGAAGGGGCATATGTATCTTTTCAAGGAAAAACTATCTCTAGCTGTCCAAGTGTCTAAGTGAAAAACTATCTCTAGCTGTCAACTTACCTTGATTATTTCCCAATTATATTACCTATGGCACTATGTTGGTACGTAAGTATTTCTTGGGACTAAAATGACATACGCCTAAGGCGATCACCAGTTATTGCGACATTTTTTCTAGGTAGAAGTAGGAATTAGAAAGGTCAGTTTTCAAAATTCCTGCTTAGCCTATCTGGAGTTTCATATTTTTATCTAGGGAAACGAAATCACAGTTACTCTAAGTGACTAACCTCTGGCCAATTCAGAAAACTGGAGCAAAGTCTATCAAAGTATCCTAGAGTTTTTTACCCAAGATCCAATGTTCTACCAACTAAATCATTTTAGCTGCAGAAGTATATTGCATAAAATTACTTTATTAGTTTGAATAAAAGTAACGTGTTGCATAAGACACCCAATGATAATTCAGTGGCTTAAGGAAGATTCAAGTTTATTTCTCCTCATGTTAATAGTCCAAGATGAGTGGTCCAAATTAAGGGGTGACTCTGCTCTACACATTTTTTAAGTGTCTAAGGTTTCTTTCACTGTGTACTTCTCCATTCTCTAGAACATTCTACCTGTCTGCACAGTAAATCAGTTGCCATAGGTTCTAGTTAGCAGGAAGGGAGAATGAGAAGAGAGAACATGGAGAAAACCCAAGAAATGCCTACATCACATTCATTTGGAGTCCAGAGGTGAAAACCTAGCCCTATGGTCACACATAACTGAGAATTGGGCCCATAAGTATAATTTCTGACTGAGTATCTTCATGCCCAGCTCCAATTACATTACTATGGAAAAAGGGAAGAATAGATATTGGTTTATAGCTAGCAGTCTCCATAACTGTACTTTAGAAATGCAAAGTGAATGGTATTGCTTTTGCTATAAAATAGATTATTGACCCTGAATAAAAATTCAGGAAATAGCCCAAGGTCCATATTTTTTTTTCATGAGCACAGGACTTTATTAGTTTAATAAGAAATGAGGCAAATTCTTTTTCTGAAAATAAGTCTGATCCATTTTTCTATTGCTGTATAATAAACCACCCCAAAACTTCGTGGCTTAAAACAAGGATTAGCAAACATTTTCTGTAAAGAGGAAGATAGTAAGTATTTGGCTTTGCAGACTATATGGTCTCGGTTGCAACCATTCAATTCTGACTTTCTAGTATAAAAGCAGTTGTAGATAATATATAAACTATTGAGTGTTACAGTATTCCAATAAAACTATATTTTGAAAAACATTTCGAATTTGGCATATGGGCGGTAGATTGTCTGGCCTCTGGCTTAAAAAAAACTATTCTATTTTTGTTTATGATTCTGTGGGATGATAAGTTGGTTGTCTAGTTAGCAGGTATGTCATCTGAGGCTGGATCATCTAGACTAGCTTTGCTCTTGTGCCTGGTGTTTGGCCAGTTGGTTAATCAAGGGGGCTCTAGCCAGTATGGCTCATTTCCACCCCACGTGGTCTTTCATTCTCCAGGAAGCTAGCTCAAGCTTCTTTACATGATGGTCTCAGAGTAGCAAAGACAGTAAGTCTTAATGCACAGGTGCTTGTCAAACATCTGTTTTTATCATGTTTCCTTGTGCACTATTGGCCAAAGCAAGTCACTTGGCAAAACCCAGATTGCAGGGGTAGAGAAACTTTAGTTTTGTTGAGAGGAACAGCAAAGCAATATTGCAAAGATGTGTGCATAGGGATAAGACAAATCATTTTAGTCATCTTTGTAAACAATATACCACAAAGTCTTTGAAGTAATAAAGGACAGTGCAATTCAATTCAACTTTAATAGTTTCTTTTCCTATTACAAAATCACTTAAATAAATTTAAAACTATTTTTAATAATAAAATGTTCTTCAAGTTTGTGAGCTATAGTGAAAAATGTGTATGTATAACTTACTTTAAAATATTATAAAGAAAGAATTATACTCCAAGGGCAGAAAAATAAAACAAGGATCTTAAGAATAAATAATCTGTATTAAAGACTACCTAAATGGGAGAGTTGTTAGCTAGACAACTAAGGGAAGTTATTTCTAGATTGCTTAATCTTTTTTAAAATTTTCATTTCCTGCAGTGCCTACCTTTGAAGTTTCAAGGCATATAGCCTGCCTGTCATCTTGATAGACACAGTGGCCTCTGGCTGAGATTTTTCTGTGTGAGCTTTCTAAACATTTGGGTGTATAGCCAGTGTCAGTCCTTGTATTAACTTACCAAGAAGTTTTGAGGAACTAAAACCATGGATTTAATCTAATTTAGGGGGTGGTAAATTGAAATCCCAAGAGATGCCCTTGAGTTTCTACATATCAGTCACATTAGGAATTAGATTTTTTGTAAAATAATCACACAGAAGAAATTTACTATGTAAGTATTAGTAATTGCTTATCTTATTTATAAAAATCTAATAACATATGGGAAAACAATAAAGATAAAAATAAACAATAAACAATTCCATCTGTAAAGTCAATAAATAATTGTTACAAATCCTTCTTTCTTGAAATTTTGATGACCTACTTGAAATATTTTCTAGTGTGTTAGAAAAGCCAAATTGTTCAATGTTCTATGTAATGGGCTAAATTAAATTACTAAAGTGTTATCCTTGCTGATGTTTACTAGGTAGCAGGCATCATATGAAATATATCATCCGTTGAAAGGTCTACAGAATTTTATGAGGACCTGTAATTTTTTTTTTCCAGGTGAAAAAAGTTAAAGCTCAAAAAGATTAGGGAACTTGTCTAAGGTCCAGTAGTGTGCTAGTAAGCTGACTCATGGGAAATTAAACCCTGATTTATAGTGTTTGCCAATTTGGGGGATGTAAATAATCTTAACTTGGCTTTCAGACTACTAGTGTGATGTCACTGAACACGATGTTTGGAAGAGATGCACGTTATCAGCTATTGTGAGCTGATAGGAGGTGGCTCTGGCACACCATTGCCAAAATCACAAACATAACAGGAACTTAGGCAGGATTTGAGCTTCTAGTAGTCTACTAAGTCTGTCCTCTAAACCATCATATAATAATGCCTTCTGACATTAAAAATGATTACCTGAAAATCAAAAATTCATAAATGTCAGTAACTCTCTAATCCCAGAAACATAAATGCTTCTTCATTCTATTTTGGAAACTAATACAGGGAATATTCTCTCAGAATTATTCAATAATTAGATAATGGAAACCAAGAAAAAATGTATACTACTTCTATAAACATTTCTATTCTTCTTTTCTTTCCATTATTAAGTTTCACAATTTTTGCTATTGTAACTTATTTACATTTTATTGCCATTTTCATCTTAACTCCTTATACTTGGCCCCAACAAATTCTTTGTTGTTTTATACTGTTTGCTACCTTTTTTCTTTTCATATAGTTTTTTTCTTACCTTATAGCATAAATTTCACACTTCTGCTCTTTAGTTCTTCAACATTCTGACATTCGTTGTTTGAACAAGTAGATGGATAGAAGTCTAATTTCAAAAATAAGGTGAGTTCACATTTTAAGAATTATTTAATTGCTTTGTGCCAGAGAATCCTCACATGCAAATAGGACAATAATAATACTTACCTTGTATTGTGCAAGTGATTAATCAATTAAGGGAAAAAATCTGGAACTATAGGAGAAATAAATATGGAGGGTCAAAGGTGGGGTACAGATGATGCCTGGAGAATGGGTGAGATCCAACATTATTTTATGCTGATGAAAAAAATTATTTGATGTTTGATGGGAACACATCTCAAGGATTTGAAACAATAGAACTTTTGAAAGTGAGAACTTTTTTACAATATGGAATAAAATTATACTTAGGTTCTTTCTTCACATAACATATTTTATACTAAGAATTTTCATCCTTTGCTAAAATAATTAAGATACTCATGAATACCATTTACCATTATCATGGATCAAAAAAATAACAAATGAAATTAGTTTTTTCCCAAATAATCTTATATGTGTTGTTTTTTAAAAAATATAAATAAAATAATTTTGCAAATTGATATAAATTTGTATCTGATTGGTAACAGGATATTTATGAAAGCATACCTGCGATGATGGATCAATGCATGTTTGTATATGTCAGAGCAAATCAGTTTTAAAACTCATCAGAATTTTCATAATTTCTTAAAATGACAGAACTGAAGTGAGTGGATACCCAGCAAAATTTTTCTCATATTCTCCTGTAGAAAAATAAAGTAAAAATTAGGTTGATTTTTATTTCTCTAGAATAAGCCCCACTGTATATTTTCTTCCCAAATAAAGACAGAACATATGCTACAAAAGAGCTAACTTACAATGATAATTCTCACTGTAAAGAAGTAAAACAAAAGTCTTACCTTCTGTTTGATGTGTTTTTTTCTTGTAGCTTCATGGCAAAATTCAGTGATTTTTTGATTTCTTGTTTTTCTGTTGAAATTATTATTTTTATTATGTAGCATAATAAAGTTGTAAAGAATGATAAATAAGAAATTTTGAGAGGCCTGATACATTTCCAAGTGCATCCACACCAATGAAAATAAATAGATAGAAAGCAGAGCTAATTTAGAAGATTGAGGTTCAAATGAAATACAACCGACAATAGGAACAACATTGAACTCTGATTCAGGAAGTGAAGGCATGAGTAAATTTGATTTTAAATAGTGGTTAATAAATAAACTTCAAACATAGTTTGTAAATCATGTATCAGACCATAAAATGGAACACTGCTGTTACACTATAGAAAGCCAAGTTTCATATGACCAATAGAAGATAGTTTAGGACTAGAATAATGTCAGGGCTAGAATGAAATTGTGAAAAGAAAAATCATTTATGTAAAGTTTAAACAATACTCTTCTAATAAATGGAAAGTAATGGTCATGGTATAAGTGTTGTTTCAACAAAAAGAAAATAAATCTATTTGACATAATACCTCTGTTCTTTTCAAAGCCACATAAATGATTTTTTTACTATTTTCAATGGCTTTGCTTGCTAAATTTCATCTCATAGAGGACAGAATATGCAATTTGGCAATAATATAGCCATATTGGCATTTTTACATACATTTTCCCTCTGTATAGCATATTACACTATACATTTTATTTCTTTTTAAATTTTGGTATTACTGTAAGGTGTGAGTTTCACTTATTAAAACGTAATTGAGAGCTATAATTTTATCTTCATCAGGGGAAATATGGGGGGACTGTCTGTTAGTTTTTGCATAAAACTTTGCACTGTAATAAATCTCATTTCTCTCATAATTCTGGGTTAGATTATTATTGATCAGTAAGATAACATGACTTTTAATAGTTCATGATAATTTATTATACATGTAAAAAAGTATCACTGATGAATATTAAACCTAAACATACTCTAGTTTAAACAGATTGTAAAGCAGAAGTGGTGAGAAGCTAAATAAATAATAAATAAAGAGGAGTCAAGATTAGTCACAAAGTGAAAATGAAAGCTCTAGTAATGACAAGGTTGTGAACAAAACATTAAGGAAAATTCAAGACAGATCTTAAATTCCTTAATTTCTATTTTCTCATAATATTCCTAGGCTTCATCTTATTTTTAGCATGCAGAACTTACAAGAAATGCTACCCAAATTATCTTGCAACATAAACATTTATTTTATAGGTCATTAATCACTATATTATCAAGATGTTATATTTAATAGTTTTAATTTTTCAGCATAGCCTACTATAATTCTTCAAACCTTTATTTATGTAAGCAACCCATTTCTTTATTAAATCTTGCTTTTATCTTGAACATTTTATTTTTATATTAATTATAATTTCTAGAGAACAGTGGAGAATGTTTAAATTAACCATTTTTATGAAATACATGGTTTCTCATCACCAATATAAATAAATACATTAATTGCCTTATCATACTTTTATCTGACAGATGGGTCCCCAGGCACAGAGCCTAACCTTTTATTTTGACACCTGCCACATTTTGCCAGCCCTGACCCCTTTTCTTTGCGAGAGTGTCGCTGTGCTGTTCACCATGGTTGCACTAATCTCCAGCTTTTAAATGGCATAATATTGGAACCCTTCTGAGAATCACTGCTATCAATCAACTGATACTACAACATAAAGTATTTTACAGATCCATCCAACATCCCTTCTCTCCTGTGATTCAAACACATTTTCTCTTATTTCTGTAACCTACTGGCTGAGTGAGATTACATGGAGCTTGTTTTAATCTAAGATCCCATATTGTAACCTCTAATATAAACAATTAATTTAGCAATAATTTAAAATTTAGAATTTATTAGAATATCATAAAATAAATTGTTTCCATTTTTATACTAAAAGATACTTCTTTAATACAAAGCAACGATGCTATTTTAATACAGCTAAGAAGTTAAAAATAATCTTGAGCACTTTCTTCAAAAAAACAAGCATCAGGGCTATAAAACATATTTTAAGAATCACTGTGCATTCAATCGTAAACCTGCACCTTTGATTTCTGGGGTGATTCCAGAAACCACTAATGCATAATATGCGTCTGGGTTAGCACAATCCAAAAACACATGTCTGGTTCATTAGACAGTGGTCTGGTTCTAAAGAATTCTGCACATTGAAGTACATACAGAGGGTAGGTGAGGTGTAGAGGCTCATTTGGTATATAAGATAATTTGGTACGGATTTTATGGGATTCCTTTCTTGAGCAAATTCAGACTGAAGTTAACTATAACAGTGTTGTAATTTGCCTTTTGGGGGAATATATTGTAACAAAGAGACAGAAAAGTAGATATGTAGGTAAGTAAGAGATAGGTATTTGGTTGCAAACAGTTCCACCAGACCAACCCAGTCTGGCTTACAGTCTCATTACAGACTGAAAGTCACCTGGAGATATGGATGCTAAAACACTGTCTTTCAAATATGGCACCTATTGTTTCTGATTTAGGCTTATTTGATATAATGGGGAAAGCCTTGGACTCTGTTTTAGATAAGTTGTTTCTTAAATAAATCAGAGACCACTTATGCCAACTAGAATATATATACACATTGCAAGAGGCATGGGATTTATATCTTAGAACATTCAAAGAAAGTACAGTTTCATGCCTGGAGCTAACGAATAGGAGTTGGAAGGTAATTCTAGAGTATGGCAAATTTTCATTCCTCTGTCTCAGGAGTTTGTGAACATTTAGGGATCCACTATAGTGTGAATCAGCTATATTTCACAGTATCCTCTTTCCTTCCTGCCTCAATCCAACTTTCACAGCTTACTCTGAGTCTCAACTAGCTCATATTTTAAGCATGTACAAAACCTTGGAATATCATAGAAAATCTTTTCCTTGCTTATTAAATCCAAATCCAAAGACAAAAATATTATGATCCCAGATCATCTTTTCAAGCCTCGCCACAATTCATACCTTGCCGGCCAGCCTATCCTTGGGTCCTAGTCCAACCAGTAGTAAATGATAGAAGGCAGAAATCAATTGTGATTAAACATGGCCACGTAGGTTGCAGATGTTCTGCATGAGGATGATTCTTTTAGAAGGGATATATCATGATTAACACAGACAATACTCAAAGTGTGGTTCAGACACTGCATGGTCCACGTGCTCTTTGTTACCCATCCAAAACATAAGCACATTGAAGATAAACATTTTAGAACTCAGTGCTATTTGCTAGTCATTTGACGACAGGTGAATATAATAATTAAAAGTTAGAATTTTTTCACATATCGCTTTCATTATTTTATATAATTCATTTATATTATTAAAAACAATGGTTGATGACAGATTAGAGGTGAGTGGGAAACTGGTCTTGCACTACAGATATTTTGAGAGGCACTAGTTTAGAAGAATTCTACACTCTAATTGTGGTTTGCTACCCGAAACAGTCAAGTAATAATGTTATTTATAATCAAATTATAATGCTCTGAATATGTTTCCTCCTAAACAAACAGAGACTACAATGGCAGTCATTATCTTCGCAAGTTATTATCAGTCACGAGACAATGCAGGAGAATAAATTTTGAAAAGCTGTAATAGGCTAATGAGAATTAAGTTATTATATTTCACTGTTATTAAAGTCTCTCTATATGCATATATATGCATGTACGTATATATACAAAAGACAATTAGATATGAAATTGATAGATATTTATTCAGGAAGCACTGTTCTCAATAATTAATTAATTGTATATAAAAGTTAAATAAAAATAATTAAGCAGCATAATTTTGGAGAACTACAAGGAGAAAGTATATATTTGACAAGTTAATGATACAAATATTAAAGATTACAGATATTCAAAGGAAGGAGAGATTTCATGCTAGTGATCAGAGCAGACAGAGAACAGGTAGGATTTGTATAACATTTTGAAGAATAGATGAGATTTGAAAATGTGAGAAGGGAAAACTAGGTTATTTTAGGCAGGACAAAACTTTCAAGCAACAGTGCAGAGTCACAGACATCTTCATATATGTGTGTGAATATGTGTGGGAGTTCCACTAGATCGATAAATAGATATATGCATAGATAGCTAAATGTCGGAAAAATAAACAAAATTAGAAACAGAATATAGACTAAATTTAAAACTCTAAAAATTAACTTAAAGTAGGCAATCTCAAATCTCTTTGTAGTTTTCTCTACCTAAAGCATGATATTTAATTATGAAAACTGAGATCCTTGAAATAGAATTGCTTTTGCATATATATATTTTTACTGTCACATACCTTAAATGCAAATATTACAAATACAAAATAGTTTAACAAATAATTTTCTCCAAACAAAACATAATTCTTTATATTAAATAATTTTTTAATCTCATAATTCAAATAAAAACACAATTATTAAAATATTAGTATACTTTCCTGTGGCCATCTGGCATTTCAGTCTAATGCAATGAACAGAAAAATAAAATGAAAGAGAATTTTTTCCTCTAATAGCCAACTTTACCATTTTAGCAATTTTATTACTTTACAAGAGGGTCATAATAATTAAATTACAGGATATTCATTGCAATATGTAAATTTTAATCTTTGTACATAGTGTCTCACTTGGAAAAGTATGAATGGCATTATTTTAAGACATAAGAACTCTATTGATAGCAGTGCAATTCAGTGATTTCAATACAGGTTTTGGCATTTCAGCATTTAACTATAGACACCAATCTGAAGTCCCAAGGTCCTAGTAACTTAGTTTGTATAATATTGTTTTATTTTTTATTCTGAAAAATAAGATTGGAATCAATGATTTAATTATTCAATTTATACAAAGAAAGACAAACTGAAAAATGGTCTGCAACTCTAAAGAGGTCACTGCCCAGCATAATAAGCAAGCACACTGGTTCTGCAAATGTACATTACTAGAATAATCCCACTCTGGTGGCATGTAAATAAGAAACTACTGAAAGTGAAAGAAGTAACTCTGTAGGACACAATATAAAATTAAAGATGGTAAAGATGAACTGGAAATGTTTAAACAAAAGAGCAATAAAAACTATAGCTATAATTTAATTTAAAACCTTAGTTCCTAGAAAGAAAAAGGTAATTAAATAGAGCTTAAAATTACTAACAAGAAGTAGAATTATTTCAGATGAAGAAATCAGAAGAAAATGTGTAGAATAGTTTTTAATTTCCTCTGCAGCATTTGTCCCACCATGGACACGTGGAAAGAACTTCTCAAGCAGTTAGAAAAATTACAACAAAATGAATTAATTTATAAAACCAAAGAATATCATTTTACTTTCAATTTGCTGATATAATTAAATTTTTATTTTTTAGTATTTTATTTATTTCAATGATACTTTTATTAATTGAATCTATACTTTGTTATTTTTAATATTCACATAATATAAATGTACTTTTCTTGTTTTTTGCATTCTGCTTTGTAACATGTTTATAAATATTTATATTTAAAATCATAGGGGAGGAGGAGAGAGGTAAATAGGATAAAAGGGATCAAATATATGGTGACAGAACTCTAACTATGGGTGGTGAATGCTCAGTGCAATATATATGTGTCTTTCCGTTGAATTGTACACATGAAACTTACTGGATTTTGTTAAACAATGTCACATAATAAAAATAAGTAAGCAAGTAAGTAAATAAATAAATAAATAAATAAATAAATAAATAAATAAATAAATAAATAAATAAAATTACAGAATATTTAATTTTGCTTTTTTTTCATTACTTTTTAATGGCATTCAAATAAAGTACCTATAGATAGCATTGGCGTTATCATTTTAGCCTACTCTAATTGTCAGCGCAACTGAAATTCAATAATAATCAAGCTGTACTAGTTGATTTCACCTGAGGACTCTTAAAGAAAAAGTGTAGTGAGACGATCACAATTCCTAGATGACTTTTAGTCAGCTAGCTAACTTTTTAGTCTGGGAATGCAGGTAGGTTATTTCCTAAGGATCATCTTCCTTTAACATTTCTAACCTTCTCTCTAATGTAGCTTTTGTCTCACCCTACTTTAACTTCTGTGAGAATTTTCCCCAAATTATTGTCGCTTATTGCATGCTATCAGCTGGATGTCAACCTGATATCCACCAACGCCTCAGACCCAGCACGTCCAAAAGCATCTCTTTGTCCCTCTCCACACAGTTTCCTTGGGCAGCAGTACCATAATCATAGAACCAGTCTTGAATTCCAGATTGGGATCGGACTCCCTACCTCACCTTCCTCACCACATGTCTTAAATTTACGTATTGGGTGGACTTTGCCTTAACATTTGCCTCCATTCCTCTAGTTTCTCATTCTGGACTTTCATTTAACTTTGATCTAAAATATCATAATAATTAAATAACTTGACTCTTTCTATCCACTTCTTTCTTGCAAAACATAAAATGGTCATGTTTAGAAACTTACAATAATTTTTTAATGAGAATTCTAAATTACTTATTTTAAAATTCAGTGACCTCCCCTATTTGTCTAAATATATTTGTCTAGCCTGCTTTTTAAATTATATTTATTGGAGTAAAATTACCTTATAACATGTGAGTTTGGGACATACTATTATATTTTTGTATTCTGTATCCCCCTGTCTTTTCTTCCTTATGATAGACTAAGTTTCTTGAGAAATAGCACTTTGTGTCATTTGTCTTTGGTTCTCCTAGACCATCACACAACACTTTATTCTAAGATCTCAATATACATGTTTTCATAGTGAATAAACAAATGAATAAAGTAGCTTTTACCCACCATCTCCTCATTCTGGAAATTCTGACTTCTTAGACTAGTGGCAGAATTCTCTTCAGATCAAAGCTAGTAAAAAGACTGGACTGCTTCTCAGCCCTGAATGCAGACTTGAGTCACTGGGAAAATTCTGAGAAACACTATGGTCCAGCTCCAGAAATTCTGATTTAATTGTCTTGGGTGGGATTCAACAAACAGTATTTTTAAAAGTTCCCCAGGCAATATGCAGTAGGTCTGAAGTTAAAAACTTTTGAGTTAGAGAGTAAGTGTAGGCTGGGGAAATTTGAATTTAGTTTAAGTTTCACCTATTATATTTACCTTAACAATCAAATTTACCCAGCTGAATCTTTTTACTGTTTCTAGCATCAGATTTTGATACTTAATAGACCTATAGCTAATGGAAAATATGGATAGAGAAAATAACTTATTTAAATAGACTTTTTAAAGCTATCTGTAATTAGATTATTCAGAAGGAGTGTGTTACAAAACCCGAAAGCCAAACATCATAATTTAAGCATGGCCTTTTATTCTATTCATGTGCTTATCTATTCATTTAACCTACATTAATATTCAATTATGTTTTGGTTGTTTATAATTGCAATTTTAATTTGTACAGAAGTGATTCTGTATCAGGCTACTTAAAATTCTAGTTTTTAAAATCTTAATATACCTTATGTTATCATTAACAGTATTGATTATCTTTGGAGTCCCTGGGACCCTGGTAAGACCTTCAAGCTCTTGGAACCAATTACTAAGGTTTATAGAAGCAAAGAGTATAAATGATGTAATCATTTCTGAGTTTTTAATGTTCCCATTATTTTGCCTTACTCTCTCTTTAAATACAGGTATAACATATATTTAGAAATATGTTTTACATTTTAGATATCACTGAGTAGCCAGTCAGTATTGTTTGACTAACCCTTCTTGTTTTAGAAAGTTTTGACTGTTTTTAATACCACCCTTGGTGACTCACTAATTCACTGACTGGTATTGAAATAATAACTGTTTTATTTTAATATGTTCTTCCTTTGCCACTTCTATCTTTCCCTTACCCTAATTTTGCTCTAAAAAAAATGTTAATGTTCCAGGAAAATATAGAGATAAAAACAGAAAATTATTTTGTTTGGTTTTCTTTTTTTCTGAAACTAGTTACAAAAAATTGCTGAAGCCCTTGGGAGAATAGAGGAGACTCAGAGTACAGATATATATTGAGAGGGAAAGTCCTTAAAAACTAAAAATGTGCCACTCCCCCACCCATATCTAGGCTTGTTGGAGGAAGAAGAGGGGAAGCGATATAAAAAGGTTATCTCTCTTCAGAAACATAGCAGGGACGTAATAAAGTGAGCCACCTGAAAGAGTAAAGCAGATAGGAATAAGGAATATGAAACAGGTGGTGACAAGTGTGGGCTCTGAGCTCTGCAGCCACACTTCCTGGGTTCAACTCTCTGCTCTGGAACTGGTAGCTATGTGACCCTAGGCAAGGCATTTACAATTATTGTTGCTTAATTTTTCTTAATTAGAATAAATTGGAAACAAACAGAGCACCTACCTCATAAAATTGCAGCAGGGATTAACCGAGTTGAGATACTGGAGAGAATACCTTCTCACCCAATCTCCCAACTCCCTGGAGACACACTGCACAACATCCGTTTCCTCCCTTGGCTCTGTGATGCTGCTTCATCTTCATTCCTTCCTACCGTTTTGATCATTTCCTCCAAACTCAGCTCATGTAAAACAACTGTCTTTAAGAGCTGTCTTCTGGCCCACCCTCTAGATCACAAGGAACCTAGAAAGCCTCTGCCGACATGCTTAAGCTTCTCCAAGCCTTCCCTCCTACCTTCTAGGCTGAATCTTTTGGTTTTTCTCTGCTTAATCTATCTGCATGGACTTTACCCCTCAATGGCATACCAGGGTTTTTGATTTGGCATCTTTCCTTCCATTCATCCTCTTAGCACCAAGCAATGCTTTCTGCGGATAAGAAGAGCACATCCCTTCTCCTTGCTGCACTGGACTGGGATTTAGGATTCTCAGATCCTGCAGGGAAACCTCACTTTTCTCCTTGGAATAATCACACAGCCTCCATAGCAGACTTCTCTCTAACCATTCCTTAGAGGGTCAAGAAGCTTCTCGTTTTTCTCATTCCTCACATCCATCCTGGCAATCTCCTTTTCCTCCATGATTTCAACATTCACTGAAAGCCTAATAAAAATAATGACTTAATATTGATTAAATGCTTCGACATACCTGGCACTGTTTTGAGATAGGTAGTATCATTATTGCCATTTTACAAATGAGGGTACTGAGGCAGAAAATGGATAGGTAACATAACCAAAGTCACATAACTTATGGATGGGAAAAAAGGGACTGGGAATCTTGGTCCCTACCCTGGGCCTGTGCTGAGTGTGGATTACAGAGACAGATTGTATGGGTATGAATCCTGTTTAGCTTGGGATCTATGTGGACTGAAGTAAACCATTTAATAGATCTATGACTCACTTCATAAAATGGGGATAATTATGCCTGTCTCCCAGAGTTTATGTGAGTATTAAACAGGATAACCATACCCAGCACTTTGAAAAAGGTTTAATAGTTACTTGTTATTATTATTACTCTATATTGCCTCTCAAGATGGTTCAATATCTTTGTTCCCAATTTCAAGAGCTCCAGACATATATCTAACTCTACTAGATGCCTATATGTTCCATAGATATCTAAAATAATTATCATCTCTCCAAATTATTATCCTAGTATAGCTTACATTGGTGAATGCTATCATCACACCAAATATAGGAGTCACTTTGGGCTCCTCTAATTTAATCAGTTTACCCAACAATAAATTTCCCTCCTTCTATTTCCAGCCTTATATGTTGTTCCATCTGCCCTCCTCTCATTTCTACCTTGGCTGAAATGCTGTTAGTTCATTATATATAAAAAACAACAACAACCAATCCAACCAACCAACCAACAAAAACTGGAACACTACTAAGTGCCAAGAAAGCAACTGACAATCTAAAGATGAATAAGAATGAATCTCTGTCCTCAAGGATCTCAGTCTAATTAGGAAGAGAACAAGTTAATAATTGAACATAAAGTGGTGAGCACTTTACAAGAAATTCGGGGTATTAAGGCAAGGCAGAAATGGGGATTATGAATGGTGTGATGAAGGAGGCAGTATCACAAACGATGATTCCAGGCTCTGTGCTAGGTGTTGGGGTATTGCTTCTGACTTGAAGAATATAATAAGAGCCTATAGGAGAAACAACTCTAAATATATATTTTCATATACAATAGAAAATGCTAAGACCGAGGGAGGCACAGTGAGTTCTGAGAGCACAATCAAAGTGTGCTCTTAGTTTAAGAATAAGACATTTTAAGAATGTCAGAAGGTTTAATGATTGTTCATCTCACTTCCTCTGCCTGATCTGACTTCTCTCATCCTGGCCTACGTAAAAATCTAATTTCAAGGCTCCCTTTTCTGTGGATCAACACACTTTAAGTTACAGTGTTTATTTCACCCCCACAACCTCCACGTACCCCCAGCCTTTTGCCTTGTTTTGGACTCCTTCTCTATGAGAGCAAATGTAACATTTTTAAAAACTTGATTATTTACAGAGTGATCTTTCTCCCAATATATTACCGAATGACAAATTTCGCTATGTAGGGAGTTTGCCACCATAAAAATCACAATTTTCTTATAGTAATCCACTGAATTATCAAATATTCTACTCAGTTAATAGCAAACTGTACTTGGTGCCTTCAGAAATTTACAATGGTTGAAAATTACAAGTATGGATAAAGTTTACATTTAACCGAGGTATTCATTAATAGAAATGGTTCTAATGGGTATAAAATATCTTCAAATCATTACTTTATTATTAAAGCCATCAGATTACATTTAATTAGGATTCCTGTTTCCATCCCATGAATCTATGTAGTTATGTAAGTATTAGTCACAATGAAATACCTATGTATTTTATATAATCCTATACATGAGAACTCATTAGAGCTTAGTTATTACTATTGTTAAACAATAATAACTGAATCTTGTTACTCAAATTATCTTCATTGAACACATGAGCAGTTCCTCAGTGTTTTCGATGGGCCAAGCACTGGACAATCAGACCTCATAGGGCCTCCAGCCACTAATCCTTATGGCATTGTTGTGCAATTTGGGAAAGGTGCCATTCCTCAAGATACTTTATGTCCATCTGTAGGCAACTTGTCATAGTAAACTAACTTTATTGGAACGAGGCACTATACTGCCATCTGCCAGAAAAATGTTGTAATAAATACTTAAATGTGCAAAGTCTAAAATGTGAATGGCTCCTCTAGAGTTGTGCAGTGAGCAACCTGAACAACCATTCGCTTTCATACAGCTTAGTCTTTCCTTGGCCTACATAGAGACTTCTCCATTTCATAAGAAAAATAAATGCTTCAAAAATACACTAAATCGGAAGCTGGAAGTTTATATAAGTAAACAATTTACTTCAAGATTATTACAATTTGACCATCTTAAAAGTAATAAGTATCATATGTGGTTGCAATTTGACAAAATGTTATATGCTGACTATGAAACTAAGAAATCAGGCTATGACTATTAAACTTTTATTAAATAACAGATTTTATAAATAATGACAATAGTCTGTTAAATAAAATCTGTTATTTAATAAAAGCAGCTGAGAACCTGTCAGATACAGATATATTGCAGTGAAATTAATCTAAATAAGTCTATGTCTTCAAAGTCCTGTTTTGAGACTGGACCTTCCTTAAATCACCTGAAATAAATAAATAGCTGTTTTTATTTTTTTATTTTTATTTGTTTGTTTATTATGGTGACATTGGTTAATGAAATCCAGTAAGTTTCAGGTGTACAATTCAACAGTAAGACATATATATATATATATATATATATATATATATATATATATATATATATATTACATTGTGTGTTCACCTCCCATAGTTAAATTTCTTTTTGTCACCATATACTTGACCCCTTTGACACCAATCTACTTCTGCCTCTCTCCTCCCCCTCACCCTCTGGTAACTACTAGTCTATTGAAATATCTATATTTTTAAAATAAAGACTAACAGTTTACATTATAAGAAAAACTTCCTTATAGTTAATTTAAAGCCATTGTGCTTAAAATTTAACCTCCTTTCTCTTGTTTTTTCATTGTGAGAATAATTAATACAACAAATATAAAATGCCTAAAATGTGGTAGTATTTCATAGGTGGCAATGTTTTTAAATTCGTGTAGAGTCCTTATTAATGCATTTAGAATATTTTTCAGGCTTCTTGTATTATAGCAAGTTACACTATTAACTCCCTGTAAGCAAATATGAATGAATAATCAACTAATTGATTACCGTGTCTGAATTTTTTAAAAATATGAGTATGGCAAACAAGAATCCTAGGTTTACATAGGCTGCACAAGTATAAGATTTAACAAAAAAGGTAGTAACACTGCAACCGATATTATTTCAAATCTGCAGACAATTGCTTTTTAAAATTTATATCATTGATTGTTAAATATTGAGAATGCTCAGGTTTGATGAATCAAGACAATCAATCAATCAATATAGCTGAGCTCCCTTTGCCTGTTCCTTTTTTTAAAATGATTTCTTCATGTTATTTAGCTTTCTTCTAACATTTCTCAATAATTCTTTTTCCATTAAGCTTCTTAATTTCACATAAAACTATGACACATTAAAATTTCCCACAATGTCTTTCTTTCTTTAGACCTTTTCTGTATCATAGGTTATCTTAGATATATTAGAGTACTTAATGTGTTTGAATTAGTGCAAGAAGGATTCAGTATGGTCCCAATATATACTGACCTGCTTTGTTCCATTTTTTCTAGCCCTATTAAAAACAAATTTTGTTTTTGTTTTTGTTTTTGAATACTTTGTGTGTAGAATGTTTGTAATTTTTCATAGCAGTCTTTCTTCTCATTGTATTGGTATTTTTAATGTATTTCTAGCCTTTTCCTTGTACAGGAAAAAAAAATCCTCAAATGCTAAAGCATGAGAGAAAAGGGACACTTCCATCTTCGTGTTTCATAATTACAACTTACACTCAGAAATGGAAGTCATGGTAGCATAACTTGAGAGTTGTTTATCAGGCACAAAAGATGAGGGAATCTGAGAGACGAACATACCCATTAATTGTAGAAAAGAAAATAAAGGGATAGTTTTTCTAATTACATGGAAATGTAGTAAGAAAAAAATTCCAGAAAAAAAGACTAAAAATAGCATTTCTGTAACAATTCTCAGAAAAAAAGAAAACTTTAATTAATCAGCAGTTTATTTTCACCTTCCTCACCCAAGATTCGAAGAACATTATTCACACCAAAATAATTTGATTAATTTTTCAGTAAATTGAATAACATTTTTTTTTCTTATTGAGTGAAACAACCAAAAATTTGATAACTTCTAGTGGACGTTGACAATATATGAATACAAGTAAAGCCAACAGTTGTTTTTTTTTAATACTGAACTGAAATCATACTTTGAATTTCTCATTAAATATGAAAGTTCATATGTATTTCTTTGTTTTTCTCTTGAAGAAACTCTCACAAACAGAGAAACATCTCTTAGGAATAAAAAGAATTTACCTCTTTGACTTTACCAAGAACTGTTACTCAAAAAAAAATTTTTTTTTTAATTCAGGGGAAAATTCTACACTCGTAAGCAGTGAAAATATTGAAAGACCATATGTTTTTTAAAAGTATAGCTACAAAATAAATGAGAGTTATCGATCTGCCGCACACCAATCCAACTAAATAACAAATCTTCTAAGTTATACAACAAACAAGTTGCTCTTTTTGTACCACACATAGCCATTTCTCTCTATCAATACTTCTATACTAGTAGCTAATATCTATAATTTGAAAAACCAGACTCCCTCTGACAAGTAGTTTTTCATTCTTTATGAAGAGTTCATCATTACACAATTACATGTTTGACATATTTTACATTTTTAAAACTATATAATAAAATTGTTTTAAAACAAGACAATTCATTTTGGGGAAACTGGTAAAAATAAAATTTGTTTTCAGATAAACTGAGTTTAAGTTACTATAAAGTGATGACACATAGGAAAAGAAACTGACCTTGATAACACATTTAATGTTAATTTAAGTGCCTCTTGCTATCTCCTAAAATTATTTTGTTATAAAGTTGCCTGTTTACAATTTATTTTTATAAATCTCTTGTCAAGAAAGATTTGCATAATCCATAAGGTAGTACTAGTTTTTATTTAAACAATAATCGTATTTGTAATATTGTTTCCATTTCATTTTGATTAAACAATATATTTTACTGACTTATTTGCCATTTTTCCTGAATTACACTCCTTTAGAATTTTATTTGTTTTTGAATAAAATGAGTCTTTTAGTATTTCTTTCAAGTTAGGGTAGGAAACTCTGTGTCACTGTATATCTTTAAATGTTTTTATTACATCCTCTCTCTTAACTGTTTACCTTTACTTTGAATGTTATTTCCTCAGCAGTTGTAAGTTATTATTCCACTCTTCTAGCCTCTTCTAATGCTGATGCGGGTCTGCTATCAATCTGATTGTTCTTTTGTAAATAAGGACCTATTTCTCCTTCATCTCTATTTGAGTACTTCATTTTTTTTCTCTTTGCCCTTGATGTTCTGCAATCCTACTACAAAATAAGTAAGTATAATATGTTTTATTTTTTATTTAACTTTTTTATATGAGGACTCGTCTCTGTCTTCAGTTCAAGAAAAATTTCAGCTATCATTTCAAACATTTCCTCTTCTTTATGAACACTGTTATACATTACTAGAATTCCTATTATACATATGTCAAAATTTCTTGATATTTTCCCCTCCGTGTCTCTTAAATTCTCTTTAATATCTTCTCTCTCTCTCTCTCTCTCTCTCTCTCTCTCTCTCTCTCTCTCTCTCTCTCTCTCTCCTGCATTTTGTATGCTTCAATCTTCCTATTTACTCTTTTTTGTCTTCATCTATACCTAGTCTACTTCATGTACTTTTTAATTAGAATTATTGGAGTGACATTCTTTAATAAAATCAAATAGGTTTCAAGTATATAATTCAATAATACGTCATATGTATATTGCATTGTGTTTTTGCCACACAAAGTTAAAAGTCCTGTCACAGATTACAAAAAAACACCTCAAGATAACATTATAACACGTATTTACAGGTCTCACTATGGAGTTTCTGTTTCAAAAGGCCTGGGAAAAGATCTAGAAATTTATTTTTCACAATATGTCTGAATTTGATCCTGGGAGCACAAGAAGCATACTTGAGAAAATATTGCCTATGTGCCATCAGATTTAGAAATGGTAGTGATAGATAGGTTAATCAAAGATTCCTCTATCTGATTTAGTCAGCAGAGGGGATGATAAAAACTGATGGGAAAGAAGCTTTTGAATGAAGGAGCAAAATATGAATAACAGGAAAAAAGTTTGAAAAAGGCTAATTCTGGCTTTATCAAGTACCATATTAAAGCTAGAACATTTTTAAAAATATGTAAATAATAAATGTTTGGTCATTTCTTCTAGTAAAAAGCAGCATTTACAGCATATAATATTTTTCTTCACATCGGTTTATTAATTAAAACCACTTGGAAATAGGTAGAAAAGGTTAATATTGGGTCTGTTTTCTAATGGATATTTTTTAAGCTTTGCATTGAATTTTGTAGCATGATAGAATGATAATGAAATATAATTTAGCTTAATATCTATATTGTGTTAGATGACAGTTTTATTAAGCAGAACCAATAATCATCGTTATTCAGAGTCATAATGACCCATTATAAATGATCTCATTTTCCCTAATTTTAATTTTACCTCTTGGAGTATGCCTTTCTAGCATTGCTAAAATGGTTACACTTGGCTTCTTTTATGAATAAAGTTTTAACAATCACTTCAGAAACATAAATCATCTAATGGTTAAGTACTACTATTCTATACATTTGACACAAAACTATTTTAGTCTCTTGGTTTCTTTAATTAAACTTTCAGACTAGCAAATTCCAGGAAATTAAATTACTATCATTTATGTGTTGGAGCCTTAAAATTAAGATGAATAGCCTTTTCCTTCTGGGATGCCACCTTTCTCACCCCTGTATTTTTTAGCAACCAGATTCAGGCAAAAAGAAGAACTTGTCCCAAAAGTCTCGAGAATAACTGCATTCACAATCTCCTCTTTAAGAATATCAACAAACTGAGGTGGTTTTATGCTGTCAGACATTTTAGCTTAAAGTGAATAAATTTAGGCAACAACCACATTGTGTTTCCCGTCTCACAATTGTTACAAGAGATGGGAGTTTGCTTTGGTCAGAGAACAAAGTTATTCAGGTCATAGAGACTTCAGGCAGGGAGAACATTAGCAGTTTCCAATTTTAAGCCTCTTTTAAATAATTTCAAATATCTGTTTAATGTCTCATAGCTTACAGAGCATTCTCACTTGCATCCTTTAACATAGGCCCACACCATTTCTCTTGGAGAAACATAATTATTTTTCTAAATTTACACCCAGGGGACTGTGTCAGAGAAATTAACTCACACTCAAGCCAGTCATCTAGTTCGGGTGGAAGTAAAGCTTGTGTTCTATTCCACACATCAGAGTCTTGACAGTCAGAGCACATCCCAAAAGCTCTGGATGTGTGCGAACAGAGGCGAAAGGTCAAAGAAGTTTAAAAAATAGAGGGTGAAGGTCATCTCAAATACAAACTTTACCAGCTTTATGTTTTTGTTCAAGGACCAGCATGCAACAATTGCTTAGAATTCAAGGATGGTCAACTCCTTTCAGCTCCTGTCATGAGCACTATAGGTGGCTCTTGTTGCTTTTGAGTAATAATTCTATTTCATCTATACATGATTAAATATCACTTTCTTCTATGAAATTTGTGCCTGGATGAACTAAAGAAGTATTTTCAAGCATTCAATTGTATGTAGGAAGAAATCAGATCCATTCATGAATGCAAGCATGGATTATAACCTAGGATGCCATTATGCAATTTGATATTTTACTTTCTACTATTCATTTATTTATTCAATAATTATTGAATGCTGGAACTGTGCTATGCACTGGGATCACAAAGGAAAAGACACAGCCTCTGACCTTACAAAGCTCATGCTCTGGTCCAGGAGAAAAGCATTGACAATACAACATGAAAGCTAATATAAGAGAATTCATAGGAGGTCATGGAAGTCATTTTTTGAAATGATTATTTCACTGTGATTCATTTACATACATGCATATCAATGATGGCAGATTTGTGTGTACATATGTAGCATGTAGTTTTACTATGAGTTGCCACATAATTTGTAAATAAAATAACATTCCCAAGTTTGTTCAAATAGAAAAACCTCATAGAGAATGATAAATTAGAATTGCCTTGACGAGGCTTAGAGCTATTGTTTAATACAATGGATGTTGGACTATTTATATTTATAGGGGTCTTGATAAGCCATGCTGATAATGGCATTTTAAAAAGTCTTGGACAAATTAATGAAAGAAATGCTTTTATTTTTAGCCAAACAGATGTTTAGTTTCTGGATTATAACTATCTCTTAAAATATTCCAATCACTAGAATGCTGTAACTACCCAGGAATTCTGCCAATCTAGCAAAGTCTTTAAGACAAAGCTAAAAAGACAGAGAATATAGGGTAAAAATGTGAATGTGTCCTGTGTCTATAAATAAAACTCTTGGTCACAAATTAAGTTCATCTGAAAATCTATGTTCTTCTAACTGGGTTTTTAGGTCAAGTAATTACATCCATTGGTTAATACAGTGATACAAACTATATGAATTATATGAAGTTCTTTGGTTATATTTGTATTATCTTTATTTTAAGTAAAAAAGATCATGGACTTTGCAGACTTTGTAGCCAAATTCTGAAAGTTTTAAGCCCAAGATTTATTTTCTTATCTAGAAAATGAAGACAATAACTATCACACAGTTCTTTTGTTAGGCTCAGACACAATATATTATATAAGAAACTGGTATAGCACCTGGTACAGGGTAGTTTCTGAGTCAACAATAGTTCCTCTTCATGCTTGTTCTGGATTAGACTTTGATCATTTAAATACACCTTTTTAAAACATTCTTCTAGAGGTACTCAATCAAAAAAAATTAATGATTCATACTGAATTTATTTATTTTGTGGGGTCTTCAAACTCACCTGTCAGAGATTGAACTGGTTCGTATGAACCTACCACTCAAAATATTTTGTGGGTTATATTTTTCAATTAAAAAAGGTTGTGATACATTAAGCATTTTCCTCTTATTTTTCTCATAGTTAAGAATATTAAGTGATGTTTAGCATTCTGTTTCTAATGCACATACTTTGAAGGCTGTACAGTAGGGAGAAATTAGGGATGCTTTTTAAAATTCATCAAGGTGAAATAATCCAGTCTCTTTTTTAAAGATCGGATTAAATATAGATGCCTTACTTTGACACCTTATGGATAGTTAAGTCAGATTGGTCAGAATTTGGTGTAAATATATTATACTAGAGTATTTAATCTCCTCCATGCATTAATTATAATCTGACTGATTTTCCACTCCCTGAATTTTTGTTTTGTTTTGTTTTGTTTTGTTCTATACTCACTGATTGCAGCTGTAACTTCAACTTGCCAATGTATACCATTGCTACCATTGCTCACAAGAGGACCAGAAGAGACAGTGTGACTAAATTTACTGCCAACTCTTTCCTACTCCAAAAACAAAACAATTTTCTAGATTTGTTACCAATGGGTCATAGCACTATCTTCATAATGCTAATGACAACATTTCAAATAACACTATTTTCAGTGTATATGATAAGAGAGATCATGAGGAGACAGTACAGATTATCTTGGGCCATTGTCTTATTTATAGATTAAAGTACAATCATGTTTTCCACTGATTTATGGTCTGACATCTTAGTTAATTATGTTATTAGCTTTTTTTATGCTCATTCTCCTCTTAGATCTGGTGTGAATATTCTTTTCCTTAGTATTCTTTCCCTTGTTAGATTGTTTATTTTATCTAAGTGGCAGAATACCATTTTTATTATTATTACAAGAATGTTCAGTGTTTACCTAATTACTCTTCAGAGAATGTTGGAAGGATATATTCAGTTAAACAAATGGATGATTACTGGAAAGAAACTATTGAATACTTACATTATTTCTGGAAGTCTCAGTGACTTTTTTCTTCTTTCCTTCACATATTTTCCTTTAGGTTACTACTTTTTCATGAAAGTTTTCTAAACTTATGGCTAGTAATTTTTTCTTCCTGTTTGAAAAAATTATTCTGGGAGTGTGCAAGTATTCAGATAAATATTTTCTATTTAAAAACTCATGAATTTAAGAACATATTAACATATTTGTTTATTTTTTAGAATAAATATCTAATAGAGCATTTATTTTTATATTATGACATTCAGTTCATATATAAGTTTAAAATTTTTCAGATCTAATCTTATGCCAATTTAGAAACTGAATAACTGAACTAAATAATCAAAAGATAGGCCCAACACAAATAGTAAGACAGAGAAGAATCTCATAGATTATTTTAGGCAGTCAGTCAGTCATCCATCATACAATTACTAAGAGTCTAGTGTTGTGCCATGAATTTCTGTAGATACAAAGGTAAATAAAATGTAGTATGTCTCCTCTAAAAATACACTCACTAGTAAGAAAGGTAAATTATGTGGATGTGGAAACAAATTAGCACTAATATGGTGTAGTCAGATCTATTATAGACTTATGTAGAGTCACTGAGAGGCCACCTAGCCAAAGGATAATACAATCTGGCAGGCAATGTATGTTATTTCTGTTTCAATTTGAAATGCATTCTGATTGTTGCCAAGGAAATTTATTGTATTAACTTTTGTGTTGGATTGGTTAATCTTTGAATTGGTTTAATTCATTATATACATATTATGTAGACGTAAGATGCATAATAAAATATGATAAATGATAGAATAAATAGAATAAAGGTTCACACGGGATTAAACATTTTTTTAAAATAATTTGAATAGTTGAATTCAACCCTAAAATGGAGAAGTGACTGCAAAATTAGGAACATGTTCGTGGAAACTCAATAACATAAGCTCAGCATTGACAATCTGATTCAAGGTTCTCTATCTATTCACATTGTTCCTTTAGGGGAAATTTGACAATGATGTCTTGCAAATGTGTTTCCAGTTTCAAAGCTTCTTGCTAGCATTTTAGCAAAGTGGAAAGCAGTTCTGGCATTTGGGATAAATGTTCCCCAAATCTTCCCTGCCAGACATCTCATTAAGTAGGAAGCCTCAAAAGAGTAATATGAAAAAGCAATTTTAAATAGAAGCTTGATTCATGACATGCTGATTTTTGTAAATAATATTCTGGGAAGTCTTCTGTGCTTTTTATGGGTTTAATTTTATGTTGGAGTTGTATGCCTCTTCCTGTCTATTCTGACCAGTAATGTCACCCTGTGACCCATCACTCCTTTTCAAAGAGAATGAACTCTAAATCAATGTATTAAATCATTCCATAATTTACAGAAGGCTATGCAGGAAATGACTATTCTGAAAGAATTATTTCTTCCCTATGTTCCCACATAAACATTCTATAAAATATTAAATGCACCTTCCTCCGTATGTGATTCTACTTTTTAATAGTAACATCTTAGCCCTTCTGTTAAATATTATGTTGTTATAATGGTCTCTGCATATTATAATTGTGATTCGCCTGCCATAAGTGGTCCCTGGAGAGCAGGGTTTGTGTCATCTTCATTGTATATACCTTTGTATCCAACCTAGCCACAAACTTGATTAATATTTTTGAGGGCTTGAAGGGCATACTTTACCAATATTTAATGCTTGCTGATACCTAATTACTTTGTGTAAATATGACTTTCAATGTGATTTTCTTAGTCTAATATTCTTGTTTGTTGAAATTGGGTGAAAATAATCCTGTGCATTTCTGTTCTTTATCTGGACTGGTTTTGTACTGGTTTATATTATCATCCTCTCTTGGCTGGACTATAGAAATAGCTTTCGTTAAGTCAGATTTCACCATCTCACTCTATGGCTAACTTCACTACCAGAGTGATCTTTCCAAAGCTCAAATGTGATTATGTCACACTTATGCTCAGAATTCTTCAGTGGCTACCTTTCACCCAACAATGAATCTAGCTAGATTACAATGTTATTTTACCTGGACTTAATTCTGGAAGTATATGAAAAGTGTTGTATTTTTATTTCTGTCCTCCAAGGGCCTCACATAATGTGTTCATTAAATATTGTTGAATAAATGTTACATGACTGAACAAATGAAGATCATTATTGTACTCCACTTGTGCCAAAATTTGGGCAGGTTAGTTCATAGGAGTTTCTAATAACACTCTTTAAAAACTGAGACAGATGCTTGAGGAAAGCATTTCACACACCTGTCTGTTTATAAATATTATCTGAGGTGTATTTTTAAAATAAAGATTTCTGGAGTTAAAATTTTCAAAGGAACAACTGAGAATAATTACTTTTTAAAATAATTGCTCTAATTGATTCTCATGTTCAGGCAGATTTGGAGAAGATCTCTTAGAAGGGTAGTTAATATTTAGATGGCGACTCAATGTGAGAAGCTGGACTATGTGACTCTAAATTCATTCCTTTCCATGAAGTTTGGGGTACTGTGATTCTAGTGGAGATCATAGTTTATACAGGTGATTGACCTGAGATTTATCCCAATGCAGATAGGAGAAGTTTGGGAACAAGTGACTGGGTCCAAGCGTCACCAGATCTAGAGAGTTATAACTGATTTTCAAAATCCTGCTTTAATCCTCAAGTTTGTTTATACATTTAGCAAATATTTCTTGAACACCAATTTTGTGCCAGTTATAGTTTTAGGTATTGAAGAGATAGCAATAATATAACACACACAATCACTGTCTTCTTTCAGCTGCTGTGTCACAACTTGCCATGCTTGTCTCTTAGTTAAGAGTTGTTACAATAGTCATTTGGTTCTTATGCAAATTGAAAATAATCATCCCCTAAAGCCATCATCATCCTTATTAAAAATAAGTGTCCAGCTTTTTTGGTCTAAGTGAAAACTCCAAAAAGGTTCCCATGTTCTCTGAAGGTATAATAGTTGGGTTCAGTTTATCAGGAACCTCATGGGACCCATTTATATCCACGACTAAGGAGTTCACTCTAGGCCTAGCCCTGAGTTCTGACCACTAAATGTCCTATCATTTTAAGTGAAAATACATTGTTTTTATTTATTGTTTGGCCTTGGCTTTTTTTGATAATCCTATAAATACTTCAAGCTGTAGAGACAGAATGGTGACACAGAAAGAATAGTTCATACCTCATGAGCTGTGAGATTAAGGGAGATATAAAATAGGGTATTATAATGACTGACAACACCTATATATTAAATTTACTGCATAATTTATCTGCATTTTATAGCATGTTAAGAAACATAAGTTTGAGGTGGCTAAGATAACTTGTTAACATATACTAATGATAACAGAGAAATGCTTTTAAACATTGTCAACTTTTTAGTAGTATATTTCTATAAAATGTGGTGAATTAATACAACGGCCCTGAGACAGGCAATGTTTTCTACTACTACTAATTTTTAAAAATTCTGTATGATAGTCAAAGCTTAATATTCCTGGTGTTTTATTTTTCTATAGCACTATTCCAATTTCAAAAAAAAAACATTATGGTACATACATACAATCAAATCTCTATATTTTCACAAGGAAATTCTATAAACACACAGTCTACTAAATTAAATCTAAGGACAATAAAATACCATATTGAAATAAGTTCAATTGAAACATAGAACTGCACATACAAAAACTGAGAACAAAATAATAAGTAAAATTTTTGTTGTGGTTAAATAAAAGTTTTATAGGTGTAGATGCTCTGCAAAATGAAAGAATTTCAAGAGCCAAGAAGGTCATGATGATTTCTGTGGATGTATTTTCAAAGACTAGAAAAAAATATACTGGTGACTAACAGAAATTAAGAAACAGACAATAGACCTACGGAAAGCAAATCAACAACCTTACTTTTGGTTCTAAAATTCTACCTGTAGTTACAAAAAAAAAGATAGAGAGAAAATAGACTTCATTATCAGTAGCCTAAATGTCCATGGAGTGGTGCAATTGAACTATACAAGTAGAAAGTCAGGATATTAAAATAAATAATTTTTCTGTTTTATTTATCAGAGTGAAGGAGATTTTTCCTAAACAACGATGTAAACGTAAGAGTATTTGATAGTTTCCTTTACTGCTCACATTTTCCTGGGATCTTTTGAAAATGATTGCATCAAACACAAACATTTTAAAAACTGATAGATCAAAAAGAAGTTATCTCTCTTCTTTTCAGGGGTTTTGTAAGCACAATATTTACTGTTATTATTTGGATAATTCCCAACACTACCACCTATACCACCAAACACTAAGTATATTGTACAGCAGGGTTTCTTAAATTTTTCCACATCATGGCATTCATTGAAAACAGTATTTGTATAGCACACTGAGGTAAAAAGAGAAGGCTTCTTCCAACAGAGACTGAAAGCTGAGGAAGGTCTGGACCCCAGGCTCAAAGCAGAAGTCCTGAGAGTTGTAGACATCACTGTTCTCACAAAACCCAGATATTTGCACATAGCAGGGTGCATCTGCAAACCAGCTGGGGAGCTCTTTGTTTGATCTGAAAGAAATACTAAAATTTGTTTATGTGTGTTTTTTACTTTTATTTTTTAAAATTACTTCAAATACAGTTGACATACAATATTAGGTTCATGTGTGCCACATATTGATTAGACATTTATGTAACTTATAAAGTGATCACCCAATAAATCTAGTACCCATCTGACACCATACTAGTTATTACAATGTTATTGTATAGTTATTATATAGTTATTGACTACATTTCTTATGCTATATATCAGGGTTCCCCAAACCCTAGGAGCAGACTGCTACCAATCCATGGCCTGTTAGGAACCAGACCACACAGCAGGAGGTGAGCAGTGGACAAGCAAGTGCAGCTTCGTCTGTATTTGCAGCTGCTTCCCAGCACTAGCATCACCTCCACCTCAGATCATCAGACATTAGATTCTCATAGGAGCATGAGTCCCCGGTGCCAAAAATGTTGGGGACTGCTGTATATATTACATCTTTATGACTATTTTTTAACTACAATTCATACTTTGAAACCCCTTCCTCTTTTTCACACATTTCTTCATCCCCCTCCCATCTGGCAATCATCAAAATGTTTTCTGTATCTACGAGTTTGTTTCTGTTTTATTTATTTATTTTGTCTTTTAGACTTATTTAACTCAGTGTAATACCCTCTAGGTCCATCCATGTTGTTGCAGAAGGCAAGATTTTATTATTTTTTTTATGGCTAATGTTCTATTGTATATATGTACTACCTCTTCTTTAGCCATTCATCTATTGATGGACACCCAGGTTGCTACCAGCTACCATATCTTGGTTATTGTAAATACTGCTGCAATGAACACATGGATTCACATATCCTTTTGAAGTAGTATTTTGGATTTCTCTGAATAAATATCTAGAAATGGGATTACCCGGCCCTTTGTTTTAAAGTCTATTTTGTTTGGTATAAGTATTGCTACCCCCGCTTTTTTGCTTTTTTTTTTTGTTTCCATTTTATGAAATATCGTTTTCCATCTCTTTACTTTTAGTCTATGTGTGTCTCTTGATCTAAAGCAACTCTCTTCTAGGCAACATGTATAAGGGTCTTGTTTTCTTAACCATTTAGCCATTGGCTGTCTTTTGATTGGAGCATTTAATCCATTTATATTTAAAGTATTTGTTGATAGATATTGGTGATAGTAATTGTTCATAGTTATTGCTTTTTCATAATTCATATTTTTGATCCTTTTTCTTCTTATTATAGAAGACCCTCTATTTCTTATAGTATTGGTTTTGAAGTAATTAACTTTAGCTTTTTTTTTCTGGGAAGCTTTTATCTGTCTTTTGATTCTAAATGATAGCTTGCTGGGTAGAGTAATCTTGGTTGTAGGTTCCTGCTTTTTATTACTTTGAATATTTTGTGTCAATCTCTTCTGGCCCAAAAAATTTCTGTTGAGAATGAGCTGACAGTTTTATGGGAGCTCCCTTATAGGTAACTAAAAGCTTTTCACTTGCTGCTTTTAAGATTCTCTTTTTTGTCTTTAACCTTTGGCGTTTTAATTATGATATGTCTTGCTATGGGCCGCTTTGGGCTCATCTTGTTTGGGATTCTCTGTGCTTCCTGGGCTTATATGTCATTTCCTTCGCTAGGTTAGAGAAGTTTTCCATCATTATTTCTTAAATAGGTTTTCAATTCCTTGCTTCCTCTAGTCTTCTTCTTGTATCCCTATGATACAAACGTCGGGATGCTAGATATTGTCCCAGAGGTCCCTTAAACTATTTTATTTTTTAAATTATTTTTTCTTTTACCTGTTAGGTGTTTTTTGTTACTGCATCTTTCAAATTGCTGATTCAGTCCTCCAGTTCATCTAATCTACTATCACTTCCCTCTAATGTATTTTTCATTTCAGTTATTGTTTTCTTTATTTCTGACTTTTCTTTCAATTAAACTTATCACGGTGACATTGGTTAATAAAATTATGTAGGTTTCAAGTGTATAATTCTATAATACATCATCTGTATATTACATTGTGTGTTTACAACCCAAAGACAAATCTCCTATCACCATATATTTGACTCCCTTTATCTTTTTATCCCTCCCTTCTTCTGATAACAACTAAAATGTTGTCTGTATCTATAAATTTTTATTTGTTTGTCTTGTTTGTTATTTTCAGTCATATCCCACAGGTAAGTGAAATCATATGGTTCTCAACTTTTTCTGTCTGACTTATTTCACTTAGCATGATAATCTCAAGTTTCATCCATGTTATCACAAATGGCAGTATTTCATCTTTTCTTATGGTTGAATAATATTCCACTGGGTATATCTACCATATCTTCTTTATCCAGTCATCTATCAAAGGATACTTCAATTGTTTCTATGTCTTGACACCTATGAATAGTGCTGCAATGAATATAGAAATACATATATTTTTATGGATAAATATTTTTAAATTTTTGAAATATCCAGAAGAGAAACTGCTGGACCAGTTAACTCTTTGAGAAACCTCCCTACTGTTTCCCATAGTGGTTGTACTAATTTACATTTCTACCAGCAATGTATAATGATTCTTTTATCCCTCAGCCTCTCCAATACTTGTTATTACTTGACAATAATTATTCTGACAGGTGTTAGGTGGTATCGCATTGTGGTTTTGATTTACATTTCCCTAACAGTTAATACAGTTCAGCATAATTTCATTTACCTGTTACCATTTGTATGCCTTGCTGGGAGAAGTGTCTGTTCAGGTCCTCTGCCCATTTTTTAACTGGATTGTTTGTTTTTGTTGTTGTTGACTTGTATGAGTTCTTTATATATATGTTGGGTATTAGCCCCTTATCAGAGATGTCATTTACAATATCTTCTCTCATTGGGTTGGTGGCCCCTTTGTTTTATTGATAATTTATTTTCCTGTACAGAAGCTGTTTAGTTTGATCTAGTCCAACTCAATTATGTTTGCTGTTACTTCTCTTGACTTTGAGGTAAAACTAATAAAGTCCTCTGTAAGGACTATAAGTTTAGTACCTATGTTTTCTTCTATGCATTTTATTGCTTCAGGTCTTATATTTAGGTCTTTAATCCATTTTAATTTTTGTGTATGGTGACAAATAGTTTCATTCTTTTGCATGTTGCTTTCCATTTTCCCAGTATCATTTGTTGAAGAAGCTTTCTTTTCTCCATTGTATGTGTTTTGTTTCTTTTTCAAATGCATATAGAAGGAAAGTACCTCAACACAATAAAGGCCATATATGACAAACACTAAGTTAATATAATTCTTAATAATGAAAAGCTGAAAGTTTTTCCTCTAAGATCAAGAAGAAGACAGGATGCCCTCTTTCACCACTGTTATTCAACATCATATTGGAAGTCCTAGCTAGAGCAATCAGGAAAGAGAAAAAAATAAAAGGCTCCAAAAGGGAATGAAAAAGTCAAACTGTCACTTTTTGCAGATGAAATGATTCTTTATACAGAAAATCCTAAAGACTCCACTAAAAACTACTAGAAACAATGAACAAATACAGTAAAGTTGTTGTACACAAAATCAGTTTACAAAAACCCATCGCATTCCTATATACTAACAATAAAATTTCAGAAAAAGAAATGAAAAAAAATATTCCTTTTGCAATTGCAACAAAAAGAATAAAATATTTAGGAATAAATGTAATTAAGGATGTGAAGGACATATACACTGAAAACTATAAGAAATTATTAAAAGAAACTGAAGAAGGCACAAAGAAATGGAAAGATATTCCATATGCACAGATTAGAAGAATCAACATAGTTAAAATGGCCATTACCCAAAGCAATTTACAAATTGAATGCAATTCCCATCAAAACCCCAAAGACGTGTTTTAAAGAAATAGAATAGAAAAAAAAATCAGATTTGTATGGAACCACAAAAGACCCCAAATAGTCAAAGCAATCCTGCGGAAGTAAAAAACAAGGCCAGAGCCATCCCACTCCCATATTTCAAATTATATTACAAAGTGACAATAATCAAAACAGAATAACATTGGCATAAAAATAGACACACAGACTAATGGAACAGGATTGAGAACCTAGAAATGAATGAATGAATGAATGAATGAATATATGAATATATGTATATATATATGCAAATAATTTTTGACAAAGAAGCAAAAAGCATGACTGCTTCTTTTTTGTTTTCTATCGCTACGTTTATGTTTCCTATCTCTTTGTTGCACTCCTCACTGAGATCATTGAGCATCTTTATAATCAATGTTATGAATTCTGCATTTGGTAAATGGTTTGTCTCTATTTTGTTTTGTTCTTTTTCAGGAGCTTTGGCCTTTTATTTCATTTGGGACATGTTTCTTTGTCTTCTTATTTTGGTTGCCTCCTTGTTTTTGTTTCTATGTATTGGGTAGAACTGTTACTTCTCCTGTTCTTGTTAGAGTGGGTTTATATAGTGTGTCCTGTGGTCACTTAAGCCATGTGCTCCAGGTGTGTCCCTTTTGTGTGTTGTATGTGTCCTCTTATTGTAGTTGAGCCTTGGTTGATCTTTGCAGGTCAATAGGAGGAATAGACTCTCAGGCTAATTGGTTGTGAGGACTGGCCATAACTACAGTGGAGGAGCTATTGTGCAGGAGGTGACCTTGCAAAGCAGGATTTGTTTTAGCAGGGCTACCAAATCTTCCCTTTGGATGTATAGTTTGTGGAGATAGTTTAGTGGTGCTCTAGTGTGGTCTGACTGGTCACCAGGTATGTTGGTTCCGGAGCCTCTCGGGTGGGGCTCCCTTGCAGGTCAAGGTCAGCTACTGCCTGTGCCCTGCCCAGGGTCACTTGCTATAAACTATAAATGATATGCAGATGGTTGCCACTTGTGCTGGGCATGGAGGAACCTAGAAGAGGCTTAGCTGAGAACTGAGCTCAGTTGCCATTATTGCCAGGCTTTGGGCGTCTTAGCATGCCAAAGGCAGATGCTGCTAGTTTGGGGTTTGAGAGATTTTAGGAAAGTACACATCATGTGCCAGGACAGGCCGTTTGTACAGAAAAGGCACTGGAAGCACTTGGGTGGGCCCAAGCTTGGTGGGGAGGAGGTCTCAGGGAATTACTATGGTGGGGCAAACAAGTGAGCCAGTTTTATGGAGACTTAGATATGGTGTGTGTGCAGGCTAGGTGGAGTGTGGGCTTAACAAGAAAATAATAACTTCTGCCAGTACTTCTGTCTAGGAGAAAGCTGCCCCCTCGTCCTCACCTTGAAGCCAGACAATTCATATTCTCCCTGTATGTCCCTGATACCTCTCGAGCTGCAGCCCCAGTGCTGAAGCTCAGAGTGAGTGAGTGTTTCAGTGAGTAAGTCCATGTATGGGCCCTTTAAGAGGAATGCTTAGGATTCCAGTCACCCTTCATCTCACTCAGAAACAATCGCTGCTGGTTTAACAGCCCGAAGTTATGGGGACTTTTCTTCCTGGCACTGGAGTCCTGGGTTGTGAAGCCTGGTGTGGGCAGGAACCCCGCACTCCTCAGTGGGGGGACCTCTGCAGCTGAGATGTCTCTCCAAATTTTTAACCACCTCACATGGGTGTGAAACCAGCATTTTCCTTGTCTCTGCCCCTCCTACCATTCTTAATAAGGCCTCTTCTGTATATCCTTAGTTGCAGGCTTCTGTTCAGCTAGACATCAGGAGGTTTTCAATGACGGTTATTCTGTGTTTAGTTGTAATTTTAATGCGGTCTGAGAGGAGTGGAGCACAGAGTTTAACCACCTTAACCGGAAGCTGCTTTGGCTTTTTTTATTATTATTTATTTAAAGCCTAAATTTTGGCAGGAGATATTTCTGTATTTTGTATCTCAGCTTTTTATTGAAATAGATTGTTTCCAAGATCTCCGATTATTGAAGATCTCAAGTAAATATAATTAGCAAATGTGAATCTGTTCATAGATATTTGGGCTTTTCCTTTTTCCTGAGCTTTTCAAAAATTCCAAGAAAAATGTTTTTAAAAATGGGGATTCAAAGTAATAAATTGAATTTTTGAGATATTTTTTCCTAAGTAAAATAATTATTAATGTTTTGAAGGAAAAGAGTAAATTGGCTTGCCTATATAGTTTATTTTAAATGTCTTTTAGTTTTTAGTTTCAAGTTAGTTTGTCATCTAACTTGAGGATAATAATAACAATATCAAGAACAGAATGAAGCATACAAACTAGTTTAACTTTAGAAAGAAATGTTTTTAAAGGGACTAGAGAAGTGAGAGGGAGACTGAGAGACAGAGAAAGACACATAGGCACACAGATTTATCAATTTCTCTTAAAGTGTTCAAAATTTAACAATTCTTCCAGTCTGAAAATTGTTATATGTAGCTTTAATCTCTTCTACTACAATGCAAGTTCATTTTCTTTTATTTATGTCTTTCAGGGCAGAAGGTCCCAGGAGTGTAAGAGAAGTTAAAGAATAACCAGCTCTACAACCACAATTGGGTAGTGTTGACACAACTATAAAATGAAAGCTATTCCACTTGTTCTATAGCCCTTAAACTTTGGAAATAGTGTCCAATAGTAGAAAAATTTTTTAAAAATCTGCCTTGTTTTCCAGAGGAAAAGGATCATGAGTCTGTCTATCCATGATAGATTAGGTCAATTGTATTTCTTTTAAAAGCTTTTAAAAACAAAAGTGCCTAAAAGAAATTGTTTGTCATTATTATGATGTCAGTAACCTGTGACATTTAAGCCATCGATTCTTATGTTCATTTTGCTTTATGAATAATCCTTTGTATATTTCCTGACATATTATCCTGCACATACTTCCATAATAATCACCTCAATTTTGAAGATAGTCTTACCGCAACATGTACTCATGAGGGCTACTCTCATCTGTTGGAGATTGAGATCATGTATCAGGAATACCCTTTGAGCTGTTGTGACCTTAAAACCCGTGTGAAATTGGATTACAATTACAGAAAAATAACCAGTCTGTAACTATTTGTCTCAGACTTCTTAATGGCACCTCTTATACTTAAAATAACTTAGAGAAGATTGTTCAACATGACATCAGACCTTTTCTAAGAAACTTTTGAAGTACATTTGAAGTTTCTCATACTCTTAGAATTTCTGGGAAATTCTGGAGAAACTTTTGGTTTCAACATATGTGTCCTTTGGCTGTATATCAAACAGATAAACAATTGGATTTCTTTTTTATCTTTAGAGGACACAATGGATCTATTTCCTCATTATTTTGAAATGTAGAGGATATTAAAATATTTACTATCTCTAACATACTTATAATATTATATCAGCAATTGTATATATATTAAATTTATAAAAAGTAAATTTATAAAATAATAAATTTAATATAAATATATTAAATTTACCCAAGATAGTCACTATTTATTAGTTTTATTGAAAACATTGAATTGGTACATAATGACAATGTCTAAAAATTATTAAACACAATAAATATACACAATCATTATTCTATAGCATTTAAAAAAATAAAGTGAGTTGGTGCTATTTTATTTATGATCTAGAAATCATTCTTCCTCTCAGATTTTTCCAAATTGATAATTAAATAAATCCTGAATACTAGTAGATCTGGGCGAAAGGTCTTTCTGATAATGTGCAACCTCTGAAGGTCTGTCAACAGAGATTTCTAGATGCCCACACAAAAAATTTCACTCATGAATAAATTTATGTGATAAATTTATTTCCAGACACTTTCAACTGTTTCCTATTAAGCAATTTCACAATTTTGAGTTGATATAAAGTGTGCCATTCTGAGTTATAATTCTTCTTGTAACAGCCTCTTACCAAGTAGCAATTAAACCTGTTTTCTAACTCTGTTAAACAGACTTTGCTATTTTTTTTTAGATTATTGATTTGAACTATCAGCTAATTATACTACTTCTTCTTGAACAGGTTAGGTCCAAGATTTTCTCTATAATTCAATAACTGGTTTAAATAAATTTATTTTGACAACATATGGAATTAGTCTAGATGATCTTGTGTTAAGGTGAGTTCAGTTTAAATAACAAAATTTAATTTCAGAAATATAACTTTGTTCACTTATTTAATTAACTGATACCAATAATCCAATATTTGAACTAATAAGTGAGGCATTATTAGAAAGTAGAAAAGTCAAAATAATTTCCTGATTTCCTAATCTGGTTATTAGTGGTGCTATTCTATGTTCTCTCATTTTCTATACATAAAGCTATAAAAGGCAATGTAAAGTTGAAGATGAAGCTTTTTTAAAGATAATCACATGAGGTTCCTTTGAAATCATGTAGCAGCTACTCAGAAACTAATATTTTAATTGAATATCATTTTTCAAAGGTGATTATCATTATTACATCTAAAAATTATTGCTACAGCATAAATGGATAGATTGTATATTGTTGCCTACTGAAGAACCTTCATCTATAAATTTATGCGTATATTTTAATATGAAGTTCATATTTTAAAGATATGAAAGCAAATGGGGTTCTATCCCCATCTATGTGTTTGGAAAATGCTTCTCTCTCTATTTCAAGAGAGATCATTGGTTTGGAGGTCATGTCCAAAGAATGTGCTGTGTAAAATTCCCTGAGTTGCCTGGTCCTGAGCTTCACCTGAAAGTCTAGTTATACATTTATTAGTGAGAAATCTGAGCCAGACAAGGTCACCTGCAGGACCCCTCCATCTGCTATGAGCCTATATCTCTAACTGATGAGAGATACACATTTAAACATCACATGATGCCACTTCCTAGCTATTGAATTAGCAACACTTTACTGAAATTGGAATACACAAATGATATAAGTGCATCAGGATCAATACTTTAAACAAGGGTGTTGGAAATGAGTTGAAAATCCCTCTAAAAATCAATTTGGTAAAATGCATTGGGAACCTTAAAATACTTATATCATTTGAGGCAGTAAATTCTATTTCTGAGGACTTATAAAAAAATCAGAATACTGACTAAAAGTTGTATTGAAAAGTGTCTATGACAGTGACATTTGTAATATTAAAATCTGGGAATAATAAACATTTAACAAAATAAACTGGGTAAATAGATTATAATACACCCATATAAAGAAAATAAATCATAAATAACTAAAATTATGATTGTTCATAATGTGGAAAATGCTTTTAAATAGATGAAAAGTGATAGTTTAAAAAATGACTGCTAAAAAAGATTATACACATTTATGAGGAACCATATCTACATGTATGTCTATATCTGTATAAGTACCTATTTTTGCATCTTTCTATCCAACTAAATCTAAAATGTATAACTATCTTTAAGAAAATAATGAAATGGCCTGTCTGTTCTTTTAAATTTCTTTATACTTTTACATATTTTTCAAAATTGCATAAAATTAGATGAAATTTTTATAATCACAAAAATTTTATTTAAAAAAAAGACTCAGCTCCCAGTAGTAGAGAAAAACAGTGCTCGTTATCAGATGATGTGTCTCTGTCTGACAAGCACAAAAAATGCTATCAGATTGTCCCCATATACTGAAATGGTCTATCACTTACAAATGGGTGAAAATTTGAGATATAAGCAAAATTTTCACTATAATTATTACCAATAATTGACTCACTTGGCTTACAGTGTAGTAAAATTTGTAATACTTCCTTTTTTTTCAAATGTAAAACAAAAAGGGTAAGTTAAAATCCCAAAGAAGGTATGGAAATAGTAACTAAGACATAATTATAAAAATCATAATGAACAAGACCTTTATAATTCACCAGATATACTAGAAAATTAATTTGTTACTCACAAAGATGATTTTAATGTATATTTTAAGTGCCTTTTTTTTTTTTTTACAAACAACATGGACTTTGGAGAACTTAAATCTGTGATGTTTGGAAACTAATACGAGTTTATTAGTTTCAAAGCCCAATCGTAGAGCTGTTAAAGAAACTTTGTCTTAGTACTAACAACTGTTATTTCTGTTATATTGTCACCAAGCTGGTAACTACAGAAATGAAGAAATGGTTTTAGGACAAAAATATCTTGGAACTAATGCTCAATTTTGTCCCAGTAACAAAGATCTGTGGAAGAACAATAATGCTATGAGATGATTTTTGTTCATGGTAAACACCACAGCTAACACTTTTAGTTCAGCACTTTTTTGTTGAATAAATATAGGTATAAAAATGTTTATGAATTAATTGCCATAGCATGGTGTTTCATAATAGAAACACATTAAAAAGAATGGTTAATGAATAAATAAATGATATGCATTTAATGAACCCTGATTTTCTGCCTCACCACTCATTGTGTTTCTTCCTTAACTGATAGGTAAGTAAAAAATTCAAATCTGCAGTGTGGCCTGGAAAATTTTATGTTAAAAACAACACAAAACAAACAAAAATGTGCTTATAAGAGTACAATACAATAATAATAAATTTATCTTGATTAACAAAATTATTAAATTTCCAGAGTAAAGTAAATTCAAATAGTAGGCAAAATGCTATAATTTTTAGTTAAATTCTTGTTTTAGAAAAATAGAAATTTTTACATGTGCCTAAATAATAACCCTATAGTATGCTTCACAATTAATATTAAATTACTGATAGGCCCCTACAGTTGTATTACTGAGAGCTGCAAGCATGATAAATTTACATAAAGAATACAAATTTTGTTTTCACCATAGTGCTGAGACTTTCATCACATGTGGCTATTACATTTTTAACGGATGCTTAGCAACTGAATCTATAACTTTTGTTTTGTAATGTCGATTTTAGACAAAGAATCACATTGAACAAGAGTAAGAAAAAAATCTGTTTTTATATTGATTGATGCTCACTAATTGTTTACCAAGATATTTAAACATTCCCCAAGCCCATTGTCTGAATAAATCATTTGCAAAATCATAGGGATATAAAGTATAACTGATGGGACTAGATTTAACAAATGCCTTGTGATTTGCAGTTTATGTGTATTTTATATAAATAGTTATAGCAGAAATTGAATATCTATTATATGTAATAGATATATAAGATTATATGATATATGCATAGTATATATGTATATCTTTAAATAAGATATATATGTAACATATATATCTTTCAATGGAATTTTCATTGGTAAGCTAACTAAGAAACTAGAACTTTGATATCTTTACTTGTGTTAATTTGAAGATGATCCTGTATTTGTTTGTACATAGTTTTAAAGTATTGAACTATACAATAATATTAAGTATGAGTTTTATTGAAAACTACAAATGCAAAGCAATTGAAATGCTGATCATTAAAAAAAGATGGAGAAAAAGAAGGAAATGAGAAATTGTTTTATTTCTCAGTCAATATGCTATTGCTGATTAAAGAAAAATGTGAGATTTCATCATACTCTACAAAGGAAGATGACATCAAATTGTCCTCTTGGTATCAAGCTAGCTATATACACCACAGAAAGAAAGAAGTGCATTAAAAATACAATACATCAAAACTGTAATTTTTCAATGCTATGTAAATACTATGGACATTTTAAATTCAAACATAAGCAGAATCAGCAGATAGTGACAGTTTTAAATTTGCTAAAAATCAATAGTAGAGCAGTAAAATGCAATTTTCTTAAACCAGGCTGTAACTTCAAGTGAGCTGAACCAGTTTTGATTTAACTGAGAGATTTTTAAAGAGGACTTAAGAAAGTAGATTTAACATTGAATCACTTTATTAGTGGTTGAGCAATATAAATGTGAAATGCTTTGAAGTAACCTACATTATATTTTTATTAGCTTCAGAGCTTTTATATACATATTTTATGTCCTTTTCAGAAGCTTAAACAGTATTATGTTCTAATTATTATTTGCAGATGGTATTTGTTTTGCTCATAGTGATCGGTCGGAAATCAGTACTCTCTGAGTTCTGTGAAAAAGGATCATTTCATGTTGAGGAGAAGGTACTCAGTATGCACTCTAGCTCTTGCTCTCTCAGAGGGAAAAGATTTAAATAATGTATGGCAGGTTCCTTTGTAATGAAGCACTCTTTTTTTATGTTTTGTTGTGATTTTGTCACTTTAGAGGAAATATCGGTAGTTAAAGGGTCACAAATCATACCAAGGATTTCATCAGTGCCATATAATTGATCTATATATCTTTTAATAATGGGTGGGTAACTGTCATTCAAGGCTCTTAGGAGTTTAATTCAAATACTAAATTTAAGAACCATGAGCATACTGATAAGTTAAAAGATATAGAATGGTGTGCATAAAACAAGACCTCAGCGAACAACTTTTTTTTTTATCTCATTAAAGATTGATCTAAAGATTTTTTGAAGGAGACTTATTTGATAGCTGTAGTCACTTTTTTGGTTTCCAGAGCAGTAATAAAAAAAAAAATCGCTCAATAAAATACAATTTGCCTTTTCTCTTGTGTCCGGTAGTCCCTTCCTCTTCAAATGCAGCTGTTTACTTAAAGCTTCTTTCAAAGTAATGACCATGAAGAGAGAGAGAGAGAGAGAGAGAGAGAGAGAGAGAGAGAGAGAGAGAGAGAGAGAGAGAGAGAGAGAGAGAGGACAGTATTTGAAGAGCAGAGAAGGTTTTTAAGCATTGGATTGAAGTCTTGCTTTTAAGCGTGGCTCTAAAGTAGGCTCCCTTAAAATAATAAAAATCAAAATAAATCTCAGCGAATTTTATTTTAACCAAAGAGTAAGCTTCCTCCAGGCATCCTTCATTATTCTGTCATCTCTTTTCTTAAATGTTTCCTGTGTGTGAAATCTCCTGTATCCTCTAGCACACTTGACTTGTTCAGGTATTGATATTTATTTTGTGCATTTCTTTTTATTGCCTACACATTTTGCTATTATGTCATGTCAGGCCCTTTGTCAACTGACAATATGTGTAGCCCTTTATTTGGGATACATGTCTAGGAGGCATAATAAGTAGCAGCAGCATACAGGACACAAATCAGCAACCTCGTATGCCAGAGAAAATGATTTCTTTTACCAAAGTTCTGTAATATTCTTTTAACTTAAAACACTAGCATGTTAATTTTACATTTTCCAAAGAGTATGCCATTATTATTGACATGCTGCTGGCTTTATGGTCTCAGGATGCATGAATTATTAGTGTTCCTTGACATTTTAAAATCCCTAATTCTATAGCCTATAGCTATACCTCCTGTTAGCTATTGCAGGCTTTAAGAGGCCATGCTAGTTCTTGATCAATGATTACTCAGTAATTCAGAGGTGTCAGATTCTCTTGTGGGTTCAAAAAAAGAGAGAGAGAATCTTGCTTGTTATTTCTGGATATTATAAGACATTATATAAATAAAATTGTCAAGCACTGTTATGCATTCTATGCCTAGAGGACATCTATCCTGATTTCATGTGAAGAAACTACATTTGCTTTTTTATTGTTATTTTTTAAATAATAAAAGAATACTAAATGTGATTATTAGATTTTAGTATCTTTCTCTCAAAGCATTCCAATGAAATATTACAACAGCACAATATCATACATAATTGAATATGTCTGAATATTATACAAAAAGTTCACCTGATTAAAAAAATAATGAAAATATTTGAGTTACAGAAAGGAATAGCATACTTGTGAGTCTACTTTTCCAGGAACAACATAATGATTCTTATTAGACTGAGTTTTTAAGTGGTTATTTGCTTTTCATGGAAAGATACAAGCATGGGAAGAAATAAAAGACAAAAACAACTATCAAAGACATCTACTTTTTTTTTAAGTATTGTGAACCTTTTATTTATATTTGTATTCTCAGTATATTTCTCAGTGTGAGATTTTAACTGAATTCATACTTTGAGTCTTTAGGCAGATCAGTGCATTCTCAGATAATATGTCTGTGTTTAAGGTTTTTAATTGTTAAAGAACCATGTGGAAATATATTTTGTTTCATTTTTTTCCCCTTTAATATATACTCAGCCTGCCTTATCAGTAGAAAATAATTTAAGTTAGGACATCTATAATGAAACTCAGCACAATTAATGGTCTGTTAGTCTCTTACACTAGATCTATACTACCAGTTATGTTGCTAAAATATTGTTATGTTGCTAAATTAGAAACTTGCCTCATATATTTTGACTCCTAACTCATCAAAAGATCTATTCCAAAATCCCAGTGATCAATTCCAATAATCATTTTAGAATAGGAAACACATTTTCCAGTGTTATATTGTCAATCCGATGGCACACTTTGAGTCCTTGTCTCTGAAACATTTCAATTTCTGGGACAGTTGTCTATATCTTGAAATACTCCTTTTCTTTGGTTTCCATTCTTTTCTTCTCATCCCATTACCTAACAGTCTGTCAACTTTCTGGGCCCCTTTCCTTTTCCTCTTCCTTAGATTCTATGTTTTGATGCTATTCTCATTTATTTACTCAAAGAACTTTTATGAGGTGTTTACAATGTGTATTGTAGTGGGATTTAAAAGTGCATATGACAAAGGCACTGTTCTGAAGGCTTTGACTTTTATTGGTTAAAAGAGATGTAAGCCAGTCATTCCACTGCATAATACCAGTGCTTCTCCTCCTCTCTCCACATTCTTCCTGAGTAAGCTCACTGATCTTCAGTTTCACATACTTGGATGGTCAGGATGACCATCTTATCTATAGCTGGATTTCCAGCTCCTTACTGGACCTCTCTCTTTGGATATAAACTTCAATGTGTCACACATTAAATTTTCTCTGCACCCATGCTCCTTTAACCTCCCAAAAGATCATTGTTTACCTACTGGATTTGCAGTCTTGATTGTTGCCATTTGTTTAACACTTGACCAGTCTCATAACCTCTAAGTCATCCTTAAGTAGTGCTTTTTATTTTCCCTTTTATATTGAATCTGTTTTTTAAAGAAAGTGCTTATTTTCTTCAAGAATGGCTTCTGAATGTCAATCCTCCTTGCCACTTTATAAAAAAATTTCAGTCCTACATCACCTTTCATCTCAATGAATGGCAATAGTTTCATATCCTATTTAAAGTAGCACAAATATATGAAAATTTGGAATCTTTCAAAACCATTGAAAGCACAGATGTACTACTGACTAGATATGTGATCTAGCTACTCCAAGCTTCAGTTTTCTCATGTATAACATGAGTAATCTGAACATTTCGAATACATTGAGAAAATTAATGTATGATTCCTGGCATATATTAAATACATACAAATGATCATTAACCTTTCAATGTCAATTTATCTTAAATAAGGCTATAAAAAGTACCTTCCTTTAAAAATTTGATCATATTCTCCTATTAAAAATTTTCACTGTCTTTACTCTGCTTATAAATCAAACTCATCTTGATATTTTAACTCCAATTTACTTCCCCAACCTCATTTCCTGCCTCTCCATTCATGGCCCCTATTGATTTAAGTTGCACCAAACTTCTTGCTTTTCACTAAGCACCCTGATCCCCATGAAGCCTCTATGTCAGTCACACTGCTCCTGCCCCATCTTTGGAAAGCTCTTTTCCTAGCTCCTCCTTTAGTAAACCTCCTATCTTCAAGACCTAAATTGAATGGCACATCTTCTGGAAGTCTACCATGACTTGTCCAAGAAGAAATATTCTGTCCTCTGTGCTTCTGCATTACTTTATGGACAAACATAATTTCTTGTAACTTTTCCTAGAGAGACTTCAGTTTGCTAAATAAGAACAACAACAGAAATATTAACATGTATGGCGTGCTTACTGTTTGTAAGGCATTGTGCTGTGACCTTTTATGTTGCTCATTTCATTTGGACCTTGCTACAATACAATGAAGGAGGTGTTATTTCATTCCTATTCTACAGATGGGCAAACTGAGGCTGAAAAAGTTTGCAATTAGTCCCGGACGAATCACTTATGTAGCACTAACTTCAGAGTGAGTCCATGCTTTTAAATACTTATAATCATTTATTTTAAATAGCATATGTTGGTTCACATACTCCTTTGAGAATATGATAAAAGTAATAGAAAAAGGCCATTTGCAGACCCTTTTGTATATCAGGCTCAAGGATACTCTAAAACCTTTCTTTGGACACTGAGGGATTCATTGATCTGAAGATAAGACAACTCTTCCTTACAGATCAAAATTTTTATTCTATGATCTAATGAACAAATAGTCTCAACCTTTTTGTTGTTAAATAAAATCCACATTTCAAATGACAGCCTTCATTTAGTTCCATGATGTGGCTTCTGAGTAACTTCAAACCCCCTGGGTTCCTTGGAACAAACTTAAAAAAACACTGGGGTTAAAACATGTTCAACTCCTTAGAAAATATTTATTTCTCATCCTGTTAGAGAGCAAGTTTGTTATGATCTGTACCTAACTTATTATTGCATCCTGTCATTGGTTTTTTAAAAAAGATCATTAATACAATCAAGATCTTATTGGATATTTCAATGAAATTGTAATTTAAAAGAAAAGTAAAACATCTCCACAACAAAGGGAGGGAGAGCAAGTTACCTTTTATCATGAAAACTGAGCAGCATAGTTCACAAATAGCTCACATGAATGGAAATGTGTTGATCCGGATTATTGAGACCACCCCCAGATACATTTGGATCAATGCTTAAACATGTTTATAAATTAATCATTGGATAAAATTAACAAAGTCGAGATTATATATGACTAGCTGAGATTGCAAATGGGCTGCCAGTGGACTGAATGGTCCATAAAGAGTTGTTTGTCCTGCATAAAATTTTTAAAAATTTAAGCCAGTAGTTAAACACTGGGTATTTTTTTTTTTTAACATGAATCTCTGTTTCCAGCTTCTCTTAAGATTTTGTAAGCTTTGACAACACTGGGCCCACATTCTCACATGACTAGACCTGAATAGCATCTGTTCTCTCTATGTCTGACTTGTACTTTTCATTTCAACACAACCCTCAGCAGACCCATTTCACACATTTAATGTACCTGCCTATCCCCTAGTGGCAGCTGTAATCCTAGAAGACTGGTTGGAAATCTGAATGACTTTTAGGAAACTGTTATTTTTTAGTAATGCATCATGTGTTGCAATACAAGATGAAATCACCTCTTCTAGCATGTAGGTTAGAGATATATACACTTCTAGGAAGTCACTGAGGCTGCTGTGACTCCCAAAAAATGATGTAAGAAGAAAAATCCCACATTTAATTATTTGGAGTCACCCCAGTTTGACTATGGAGAAACAAAAGACTTCAGTTCCAGCTCACTGGTCAGTTCTTTGTGTAGTAGTGAAGCACCATGGAATCCAGGTACTATATGATGAGTATGAAATCAAACTGAGAAGTGAATAAGGCACCCACAATTATATGCAATTTTTAATATCAATTATCTATAAGAAGGACTGGGGAAGGCAAATTAGGTTGGAGTGAAAATCAATTTTCCTTTTATTCTCTTTATATTGGTATTATCTAAATTTACATATTAGCTTATAATTAGAAAATAATATGAACAAGCAGAACATAAATGGGCAAACATATTAGTTTACAACATTTTACAATATTTTGTTCTCTAGTCTTTTCTAACATGATGATAATGATAAGTTATTATTAAAATTGTCTAGTAGGTTATAATATTTCTGGTTATTCCAAATCCTTACAGTTCTATAGAACCGTGAAGAAAATTTCCTCTTGAGAAAAAAAAAAAAAAACTATGTCACAGTTAATTGTTTGTGTTGGCTAATAAATATAACACTAAATTTCTATTCCTAGTGATTCGATGAATCTTAAACCAGAGTATATATTAGAGAACTGATTTGACTTAGGAAGACTTTGAATCCCTTAAATTGTCATGAAAAAACCAGCTCAAATTTCTTTGATGTGTCACTCATCTTTCAGAAGCTCTGCTAATATTAGAGCGCTTTGGTTTTTGCCAAAGCACTTTCACATACTGCAAACTTGCCTTCAGGTACTGCAATTAACGTAATTTTAGGATATTTAGTCTAACAGAAGAATGAACAGAGGTAGCTCCAAAAGGAGGGCAACTGATCAGGGCTTTTCTTTCTGGGTCAGCAGTCTTGAGACTGAGATATTTAATTATTTTGATAAGTAGGTAACAGAAGAAACAAAACCTACGAGGACTAGAAAGGTGAGAGCTGTCATTTATGTTAGATCCTTATCACGTATGGATTTACCATTTGAAATTTGACTATTCACAAACCTACCCTAAAATTTATGACATTTAAAAAATTGTGATCATATTTTGAAGCTCAAACTTAAATTTTTTTTTTCATTTTGATAATTTGGAAAGAATTACTTAGCACTGGACATCAATGTTATGTTCTCCAACACCTCTGCATACAAAGCATCTCTTTTGGAGTGAATGAAATACACACACACACACACACACACACACACACACACACACACACACGACTGTTTCTTTGTGTCAAAAAAAATGGATCTTCAAAGTTGAGGAGCACTTAGTCAAAAACAAAAGTGATTAACTTCTGGTGAAAGGATTTCTCAACTGAAATAGGCTGACATTGTACAACATTTCTGTATTTGTGAATTTGGAAACTTCATGTACAAAATTTAAAAAACCAGGAATCTACTCTCCTTTCAGTATATCTTTAATACCAATGCACTTATTTTCAACAATGGACAGCTTTAGGTCTGCTAAAAGGCCAATTTAATCTTCATTTAGTAAAACAAACAAACAAAAATACTCATTGAGTGCCTACTTATGCAGATTTTATGGGATTAACAGATTAAAACAAAGCATGTTACAAATGAGGTTCCTTCCAGAGATACTCCTCACTCTCTAGATTTAAATTTCTGTTTTTATGGTCGTCTGATTATTCACATTCTTTTTTTATTCTGCTGTACCCTTACACATGCCCTTTCTTTACCTTAAATGATCTCTATGCCTAAATGTTATTTTTATTCCATATTCAGCTCATGTGGTGATTTCTCCAGAAAACCTTGCCAAGGAGAGTTGAGCATCTTTCCTTGATACTAATCAGCACTCTATACAGACTTCTCATGACATTTTCTAATGTATTGAGATTATCCATTCATTCACTTGTCTCTATAGTGTTATCTCCATCACTAAAACTAGTGAGGTATTAGGTCTTTTTCTCTCAGTGCGTAACAAAGTGACTGGAAGAGCAAACATTCACTCAATTTCTGATAAAGTTAAGAGAAGGAGATGGAGAAAAAGGTCCATCTAGGAGAATAGGATAATGAGGTGGGGTAGACACTGTCCCCGAAGAAAGAAAATGCTGAGAGGCAGTAGTAGTCAGTATATACAAAGCAACAACAAAGTTAATAGAGAGCTGACAGTACACCTCCAAATGAGAAAAGAGCAAGTACACTGGAGAATAAATTTGCATTAAAGAAATACAGGAGCCATTCGTTCAAGGACCACATAATCATGTTTGATTCTGGGCCTACCAGGCAGTGCTTTGTCAGAATGAGCCAACCAGATGTGTCTCATATCCAGGGGAAATAAAACATTTAAGAGAACATAATAATGTTTTAAACAAAAAAGTGCAATAAAATATCTTCTTGAGAGATGCATAAATTAGAAAATTCAACCACATATGTCATTTTAGTTGTCTATGAAGTCAAAAAGAGAAATTTTAAATGCATGCCACTAAATAATCTTTGTAATGATCTTAATGCTCATATATGCTTTATTATAATATTAAGTAATTTAGAAAACAGATGCAGACAAATTATTTCTTAGTTTAATAATTACCCTAATTATGAAACTCTGATGAAGAATTCAATCTGGAAGAGCTCTATTCTTTTCATTCTCCTGTAAAATTTTTTATTTATGCCATTTAACGTCATTTGCTGTCTTCTGACATAAAACAAAGTCTTTAATATATTGTTTTATTTACAAAGGTTTACTCAATTTTCTCTAAGCTTTTTACAGAATTTTTACAAATAACATTCCCAGAAAATTGCTGATTTTTAAGATTAAGCATCTTCCATAATGACATCTCCAAAAAATGGGCTTAGTTATTTGCTTTTGCCTGAATATGTGACTTAAAATAAACTTTTTCATTATACTCTATGGAAATAAAAATAGGTTATATAAAATTATTTTATGATCAAATTTTTTTTCGTGGAGTGCTATGATATCCTGAGCACCATACTAGGCCTTGTGACAATCAAAATTCACCAGAGAAAGTCCCTGCTTTTAAGGCATTAATAGTCGGGTAAAGAAGACAAATACAAGAATTTAAAAAGCCAATATTTGAAAACTAATTAATTAGAAGCTTATGCAAACAGAGAGAAAAAGGCACTGGGCTAGTTTGAGTGGTTGGTAAACATGTGTTGGGAGTGATGCAGGATAAATAAGAGGTGAAGAGGTAGGGAAGGAAATTCCAGGCAAGGAAGACAACAAGCACCAAGATACAGGATTGAAAAATTAAGTATCTAATGAATGAAATCCTTGAACACATCAAGCATGTTCCCACTGAGGGCCTTTGCACTTGTTATTATTCTGTTATGGAATGTCTGTTTCCCAGAAAGTCAAATAGTTTATTCTCTCACTTGTTATATGATCAAATATCATGTAGTAATTTGTAATTTCTATCTCTTTGCTTTTTCCCCCAATGCTCATTATTTATTGTCCACACTAAAGCCCGCATGAGAGCATGAACTTTGTATGTAGCTGGATTCAAAGTTCTTAGAACAGGGAATGGTTCTCAATAAGTACTTGCTAAATAAATGAAAGAATGCACCTGTAAGTGTTAACAGCAAGTGGGCATGCTTGAGATTCAATTTTGTCTTTGACTATTCCAACATATAAAGGACTTAGAACAAGAAAGATATTAAACTACCCTGAATTTGAGGTTAGAAGAATGGAAAATGGAGATGAATAAAGCTCTCCATATTTTATTATTGGTCCTAAAATGGTCCCATCACGTTCTTAATGCTTTTCTGAGTAAACCAGAAGCCTCATAGATTTGTAGAATAAAGAGTTAATATCACATGTTAAAAGTTAACTTTCAATACAAACTGAGTGATATTACAGAATATAGATCAAAATATTTTCAAAGGAGCTTATGTCACAAATTATTCTTGCAGTATAGTTATGACTATAATCTTATTATCAACAATATCTGAGCTCAAAGCTCTATTCTCATAAAACTTTACACTTTCCCAGAACTTTTCAATTCTGTAATAAATGAAAATACAAACCTCATTGTAAAAAACCAATGCATTAATATTTGTTTCTAATTTGGTGCAATTCTGCATAAAGTTTTCAGGAAATGTGCATTTTTTCCAATATAATGATATGTATAATTTATATTTGCACATGCCTAAATACTCTAAAAATACTGAACTCAGATTTTAGGAAAATATTTGAATTATGTTAATAGGAAAAGTAATTTAATTGTTAAAATAGGCTGCTAGTTATTATTACACACCACACATTTTAAATTTGTAGTTCATTACTCTAAGTTAATAAAAAAGGAAGCTATTTTATTTGATTGTAGTGTAGGTGAAAAGATTTATTTTCCCAATCCTAACAATATAAGGCATATACTTTTAAAATATTGATAATATAATTTGATATTGTAATTTACATGTTTGTCAAACTTCAAACATATAGTCATACATATGCATGTATATGGAATATATATGCAAATGTCAAGAACATATATGCATATCTTAAGAATCTACATATATATATTTGATGTCTCCTTATCTATTTTTATTTTTATTACCTATGCTTTTGGTGTCATACACATGAAATTATTGCTAAGACCAATACATAAAGCTTTTCCTCTTTGTTTTCTTCTAGTATTTTTACAGTTAGAGGTCTTACATTTAAGTGTTTAATCCATTTTGAGTTGATTTGTACATGGTATAAGATAAGAAAGCATCCAATTTCATGCATATGCATATAGATAACCAGTTTTCCAACACCATATTGAAGAGACTATTCTTTCCTCATTATATAGTCTTAGCACCCTTGTCAAAGATCAGTTGACTGTACTTGCTTGGATTTATTTCTAAGCTCTCTATTCTGTTCCTTAGGTCTAGATGTATGTTTTTATGCCAGTAGGTGTTGTTTTAATACGCCAGTACCATAGTGAAGCTTTGTAATGTATTTTGAAATCAGAAAGTGTGATGCCTCCAATTTGTTTAATGTTTCTCAATATCATTTTAGTTATTTGGGATCTGTTCCATAGGAATGTTAGAATTGTTTCTTTTATTTCTCTTAAAAATGCCATTGAAATTTGACAGACATTGTACTGAATCTGTAGATTGCTTTGGGTAATTGGACATTTAACAAAATTAAGTTTTCTAATCCACAAAATAAGATATTTTTACATTTGTGGTTCTGTTCCTCAATTTCATCAGTGTTTTGTAGTTTTTAGTGTACATGTTTATCATTAGTATTTATCCTTAGTTAAATTTACTCCTTATCTGCTTAGGTAAATTTATTCCTAAGTATGTTATTCTTTTTGATGTTATTATAAATGAGATTGTTTTCCTAATATTATTTCAGATAGTTTACTGTTTATATGTTAGTGTGCAGAGAAGCAACTAATTTTTATATGTTGATTTTGTATACTGTAACTTTACTAAATTTGTTTATTAATGCTAACAGTGGTGTTTATGTATGTGTGTGTGAGTGTAGTGTGTGTGTGTGTGTGTGTGTGTGTGTGTGTGTGTGGTCTTTAGGGTACAACAATCAACAGAATGAGCAGGAAACCTATGGAATAGGAGAAAATATTTGCAAGGCATATATCTGATAAGGGGCAAATTTCCAAAATATATAAGAAATTTCTACAATTCCATAGCGAAAAATCTAATAATCTGATTTTTTAAAAGTGTCAAGGACTTGAAAAATATTTTTTCAAAGAAAACATAGGTATATGAAAAGATGCTCAACATCAGTAATTATCTAGAAAATGCAAATCAAAACTGCACAGAGCTATCATTTCACACCTGATAGAAGGGCTGTTATCAAAAAACAAAAAATGAGCTTTGGAGAAATTGGAACTCTGAGACACTGCAGGAATGCAAAATGGTACAACTGCTATGAAAAATAGTACAGGACTGCGTCCAAAAATTAAAAATAGAGCTACTATATGACCCAGATATCCTACTTCTAGGTATTCATTCAAAAGAATTAAAATTAGGATCTCGAAGGTTTATTAAGACTTTCATGTTCATTGCAGCACCATTTATAATAGCCAACATATGGAAATACCTGAATGTCCATCAAAAAATAAATGAATAAAAAAAATGATATACATATATAATGGAATATTATTCAGTCGTTAAAAAGAAGGAAACTCTGCAATATGCAACAACATAGATGAACCCAGAGGGCATTATGCTAAGTGAAATAAGCCAGTCACAGAAGGATAAGTGCTGCATGATTCCACTTGTATGAGTTATCTAAAATAGACTCATAGAAGCAGAGAGTAGAATGGTAGTTGGCAGGGACTAATCAATGGGTGTAAAGTTTCAGATATGCAAGAGGAATAAGTTCCAGCAATTTTCTGAACAACACTGTCTATAATTAACACTATTATACTGTATACTTACAAATCTGTTAAGAACACAGATCTCACACTAAGTGTTCTTACCACAATTTTAAAAAATAAATCATGTACACATATATAATTTTAAAATCTGTAGGTTATTTAAAACTACTCAAATACTGTTTTCTATTTGTTTTAAAAATATAAAAAAATAATGGTATTAGAAGTAATTGATCATTTATTATAAATCAACAATATAGAAGAATGAAGGAAAGTTTGTTTAAAAACTAGACATATTTGTTGAACTTGAATTACTGAAACTGGAAATTATGTAATCATGAAAATTAAAGAAATCCTTCAAAATGTGAAGATATATTTCAGAATTTTTCAAAGTATAGCTACACAAAGCCAGGCAGTGTTGGCTATGTGTATTCATATTCTTTTTAAGTAATGTAAATAGCAAATATTTAGCATTTATATATCACCTGACAGAGAAGTTAAGCATCACGAAGACATTTATTTGTTAATTATTAAAAGAAATAGGTGTCAAGAATAATTTAGAGTATATTATCTACTTCACCAACAGGCTAATTTTATAAACCTTACAGCAGAGCAACAGGAGAAAAAATCTGCACAGGGAAGTAATCTTTTGGTTTTCATAGGTTAGATAAATTGGATGTTACTTACAATACACATGGAACATATAAGAATTATCTGACCTATGTGATCTTGGGGAATATTTTTCCATGCATAATATGAGAGAGACAGACAGACAGACAGACAGACAGACAGACGGAGGGAGGAGGAGAGAGGGGGGAGGGGAGAAGGAAAGGAAAGGGGAAGAGGGAGGAGGAGAAGTCCTAAACACGTGTATTACATAACTTTACATGCCGAGAAGGAACTGGCTATGAGATTATGAGGTATAATCAGGTCTAACACCTGTGCTTTAATTGCCTTCATGAATGACAACAGCAGATGCATAGTAACAAGTTGGGAAGTAGACTGTATCAGACCTCTTGACATCTCCATAGAAAATATTTAGATATGACACAAAAGTGATTTTCTCTTTTTTAGTTTTTCCACTTAAGATAGACTCTACAAGTGAAAAAAATTATATTCCTTCATGGTGATAACTTAGAGGTTGATTGTTCAGTTCATCATTATAATACCTCATTAGCATAAATATATTAATTTTACTAAATCTAATTCATATCTGCCTTTTGCATTCATAACAGAGATTTAGCTCTGCAGGTCATATTTGAATAAGTGATTTCACATATTTAAACTTAGGGCAGCCAAGTCTTAATTTTTACATATTCATGATTGCCAATATTTTGATTAATTTTCACGACTTCAGCAGACTCTGATGCTTGAAGTTTTCTAGATCTTTATATGAGTTATTCATATAAACTGAGGCATTACAAATACTTCTCGTACAAAGAAAGACATGTGAAGGGTAAAATACTTTAGGAGTGTATTGATCATTTAATACATAAAAATAACTGAAGTTAATGTTCACTGAATTGGCAAAATGATTTACATATATCAAGAATTCTTGGCATATTAATTTTTACCAAATTCTTAGGGGAAAAAAATCAGCTGTATCAAATTTCATCTGGAAGCAACTAAATGTTATGTAGTTACCAAATGAGATATGAATCCTGTTAAATCTTATGAGTTTTTTCATTTCTAAAAATAACAAGCACTAGAATGTTTTAGGTAGATTGTTCTAAAAGAAGCATAGCATGGCGATGAAGTTCAAAAAAGGCTCTTCAGTCGGATTGCTTTTTTTAAAGTCCTGTTCTGACATTTTCTCTTGGGCGAATTGCTTAAACTCTTTGTGCCCATTTCTTTTCTCCATAAAATAAAGAAATCATAATCCCTATCTCACAGGAAGATTATGAGAAATAAAATAATCCATTTAAACTAAGTACTGTGTCTGGCACATAGAAAATGCTCCATACATTTTCGATATAATAATAATTTCATTAAACTAAGTTGGTTTTAGTTTAAAAATAAATTAGTAAAATTTAAGACTGTGGAGTTTGAAATTTTTACTTACAATTCATTCGAGGGTTGTTGGTTTTAACAAATGATGACAATATGTCTGTGGGAGAACATATTTCTGACTTCTTTCTTCCTGCAAACTTAAGCATGTAACTTTGGTTGTTTGCCTAGCATTTGAACTACCATTTATATATATTTCTAAAATACTATTTCTAAAATTACCTCTATAAGCCTCCTATTTCGTGTAGCTTGTATTCTACACTAATGTAAATGAGGTAAGTATAGCATTGCATGCTAAAATATTCTGTAATAGTCAGAATTGGTTTAAACCATTTCATTGGTTCAATTATCACTGGAGTTATTTCTATTTATGTATCATTTATAGTAAGTATTCCAGGCATTTTATAACAAAATTCTTAGTAGGAAAAAGTAACTAACATTGATAAGGAAAAAATCAAAACATATTTTTATATGTTCTCTTTATGCAGAAATTTATTTATTTTATCCTTTAGAGTTTTGAGGTTTTTTTGGCTGAGCTTTCCAGTATTTGTACTGGTGCACAATTAGTGAACACAATTAGTGAACTTGGAGCTGTTATATGTTTCAGAGGTCAAAACCATGCAAGAATATAATCCCTTGCTTATTTGCTATTGCTCAAGATATTTTGTAATTAGTAGCAAATAAATCATATGCTATATCTTACATAGACCAACAAACAAAAGTTTCACTATGGGCTTCTATTAGATTAGAATTTTTCTCAATGATAGGAGTTAAGTGTCTGTAATCTAATATATAATCCAAATAAATCATAAATATTAGCTCAATTTTTCTCTTAAGTTGCTTTTATTCCATCGACGTTTTAAAAAGCAACTATGACCTCAAGTAGCATAAAGTTGTAGGATTTTTATTAACTTTGATCTAAAAAAATAAATTCAGTTGATATTAACTCAGTGTATTTCAAGATAGTATGTATTTTATTCTATTATTTCATTAATATTTTTGAAGTTCTAAGACATTGTCATGATTATAATATCTCAAAGTAAATTATTTTAGATAACAGAGAATTTAGCAAAATTTAAGTTGAGATTTCCTTTAAGTTAATATACTAGTTTTGGGTACCCTATTTATCCTCTCTTACTTTCTCTTAAGAAATAGGTGTTCCTCAAATATCTATGTCTGTGTCCATATGGTTTTAAACAAATGGTGAAAGTATTCACTATTTGCTGTGTACCCACACTTGTACAGTTCAGCTGAAATACCATCTGGTGTGGTACTTTTTCCATTTCCCTCATTTTTAGTGTTTTCTCAGTCTGGAAAATGGTGGCATGATCGTCCAATGGGTGTCCAGATGGCTGCTAGATCATTCTATGTAGTATCCACCAGCAATATTTGATGGGTTACTTAAAGTTCATCCAGGGTGTTCACAAGCTAATATTTGGTTATAAAATATCAGAAATTTTATTTGGAGAAATATAATCTTAGATTTTAGGAATAAAGTCCTTCATATTAGTTTAAGAAAAGAAACAAGAAAACACATTCTTGTTTTTCTGAGAAGCAGATGGATACTCTTATAGTGTTAGTTATCTAAAGTTGTTTCTATTTTTACCCTTCTATACTAGTTAAGATGACATTTTAGTGGAAGCAGCATCCTTACATATAAGGCCATCTTTGTTTCTTGAAGGACAACTATTGAAATAAGAAAGCATAGAAAATTAAATTTCTGCAGAACAATGAGACAGACCAAACGAGCTATAAAGATCAGTCAATGGAACTTGAATCAGATGATGATGATACCTCGACAAGGTGATATGAGGAAAGAGTACAACGACATGAAAGAAGTTGTGATGTATATCATTACATGAATATAAACATACTTAAAGAAGATCAAGGTTTATCAACCTCTGTTTGTCCCTCCCTACCAAAACTAATTTCGGAACACCAAAAATTTATAGTTTCTTAATTTGTCATTCAGCATTTCTTCATGGTTTTGTAAAAAGAGAGAGGTAAATTCTTTTTTGCTTTTTGTTTTCCCTTCTCTATAGCCAACTCCTATTTTATGTTTAGCTGATTTTAATTTTATCTTGGTTATATTTTCCATTTTCTCTTATTCATTCAATTATCCTTTCCTTTCACAGTTATTGAGCTACCAGACATTCAGAAGAGATAACAGAAAATGTGGAGGGGACCATTGTATATTCAGGGTACCCTTAAGGGGGAGGACAAAGGTTTTTGAGTCAATACTGGCAATAGAATGTGATAGATACCATAAGGTATTCATAAAGAAATATAAAACTGCAGAAAGCCCCCTAACTCTGCCGGGTGGAGTCCAGATTAATATATCTTCATGTTTTCCTGAATCACTAACTGTATAAAAATATCTGATTTATTTTATTTTTCACAAAAGATTTGCTGAAGTGTGTTCAATGACATCAATTTTTGTATAAGTGGAAGTACTTCTAGCTGGCTTAAAACCTTAATAAGCAACAAACTGAAACTAAAACATAATTTTCAATTTACTTCATCTGCGTGATGCATCGTTAAATGTTTCTGAATTAATTAGTTCCTCTTTCTTAATATTATGTAAAAATAGAAAAGATGTTCATGAATCTTACCTGGTGTCCATTCATATTTTGGATAAAACTTTCTTTTATAACCTTGATAATGGGTTGAGAATTTAGCTTTGACTTTTAAGTTTTAGCCTCTAGGTTAAATTATCTCATGTCTTATTTTGTGAGCTTCTTGAGGAATTCTTGATATCTCCAAATTTTGCAAAATGCTTGCTTTAGAATTTACTTTTTTAAAAGTGAATTTGGATTCTATTACTTTTATCTCAGAAGAGATGTGCTAGCTCCCTATCAAGCTATAAATTGATTTCAAAATTAAAAATGACATTTAACTTAAATATTTGCTTTAGAATTATACTTAATTGAGAATTAGAATTGTTGGAAATAATCTGAAAACTGAACAGCACCTACTCCAAGTACTAGGATAAAGCTTCATAAAACATACTAGTTATCGTTTATTTATTTTATATCTAATGGCATTATCATCTGGCAGAGAAATGCAGTTAGTGAACAAACCCAGTTAGTTGAAAAAAAATCAGATCAGTAATAAAAAAGGCAAGTTCTTACATTATATACATAAAACTGATTTAATTGATTTTCCCCTTTTATTTCCTGGATGTGGCATTATGTAGCTATGTTATGCCATTATTAACATAAATTTTTATTTAAAATTGATAAAATAGCATTTTCATAAAAACTTCTCTAATAGTTTTACAAAATATTTTTAAATTTATTTTGGTGGGGCAATGTGAATATTTCAAAACAAAATAAAATACCCTATAACCAGCATGCATGTATAATCTAATAACATGATTCTTTACTAAAATCAATTTTTGAGATAATCCGTGTATTTTTTTTTGAAATGATGAGTTCACAAAAACATTTTTAGATGTTTTTGACAATTTTTAGTTTTTTCTGCCTTCCCTCAAATATTATATATACTTTGGAAATCAAGTACATTCATGATAAATAAGAAATAAGAAGGAGATACTACTCTAAGGACATAAAAGAATCAAAATAAATTTCATATTCTATAAAACACATTAATTTTCCTCATAGACTTATTATAAACAGAAAATCCAAGTGGAGATAATTGTTCTGAGATATCAGTTTCTTAAACACATACTATCCAGTAAAAAAATAATATTTTAAGTGTTAAATACTTCACTGATACCTACTCTTAAAGCTGTTCCTTTGGAGTAATGAATTTTTCCAAATTACTATAACTTTTCAAAAATGTCTCTCTCTTCAACAAATCTTTGTGCAGAGAGCTGGAATTTTCCTGAGAATCATGCTAACTAATGAAACTATAGGACAATGCAGAGAATGTATTCCTAAAATGTTTTGATATGTTTCAATGTCTCTGCACTTATTATTGCCTTGGCTTAGAATGCTCTCCATCATAGGTTGGTTTCATTCCGGTCTTTCGAGGTCTCAGGAATACCCTCATTCCTCCTAATCTAAATTGGCCTCTTCCACCTAATCTCTATCTTCTCACAGTTTTAATTTCTTCTGTAGCAGTTTTCACAATTTCTAATTATTTTTTCTGCCTGTTGGTTTGTTTATTGATCTCTTTTATGATGGTGGAAGCTTCGTTTAGGTATCAACTTCGTATTTTTTAGCAATACAGATCCAGTGCCTTGCATAGTGTTTGGCACATAGTAGGTATTCAGTAAATACATGTCAAATAAATAAATAGATGAAATCGAACTTAACAGTACTTTTTTTTCTTTTTTAACCAAAATTCCTACTGGATCAAAATTGCCTTAAATGGCATATTTTCGTGTGTGTGAAAAATCATATATTCCAAGGAGGTGTCCTAGATGCTTACAAATTGTGTGGAACAATTATTTATATCTAGCACAAAAACTGTGAAATCATGTCAATATTCATGCAATAGCAATATGAGAATCCAAGTAATACTGCTGAAAGAAATGATAGTTCTTTTCACTTCACCATCATTTACATTTTTTGTCAATTTTTGAAAAGGATAAAATGGTGAGAAAAATCTGTAAAGAGTTTACACACAAAAGAATATTTCGACGAAGGAAAATATGTCAGCTTACTATACCATATTTTGTTCTTTCAAAATATTACGCAATTGACATAGGACATAATGGTGTTTGATGTTCTAAGAAAAATACAATATGTTTAGGAAACTGTATATGTGATATGGATGCATCACTATGAGAACTACATAAGGAACTAATCACATTTCAAAAGCACAGATTTTCAAATAGTATGTATATGTGTCTAAAATTTCTAGTGTGCTAAATTAATTTTGATCCTATTTTAAAGGGTCATTCACTTATCTTTCATAGACAATTTTCACAGCTTATCATGAATCCCTAGAGCTGCTATGTTTAAGTCAATATAGTTACATGAATAGTATGTAAATGTATTTAAGTATTTAAATATAGTTTTCTTAATGTAGCCTAAGGTGTTTCATGTCAATATATCCAATATTTTGCTTTTTGAGGGAGATAAATGAATTTTTGTGCTTCATCACACATACTGTAAATATCCTTTATGTTTGCATTATATGCTCACTTTGCTTCACATCAACCTTTTAATTTTTTATATATGTAGTATAACAAATGCATGATGTAAAATATGAACTTTGTAAGAGGCTGACTCACAATAAGTCATTTCTATATCTTTCTTTGTGCTTCACTGATCTGGTCAGAATATGAACTTCTTTTTATATCAACAAGGATTTTGTTCTGTGATTGAAGCCATGAAATCAGATGAGAACCTGGGAAATACCAGAAAAATATTGTTCAATGGTATTACTTCTATGAATAATTTTTTTCAATTTTCTCTCTCAAAAAATAATAGACTTCTTTGAGATTACTTAAAATCACAGAAGGCTAAAGCTAGTTCTGCCACTTAAATCTGCAGATGAATGAAATGAGATGAGAGTGCTGGCCTAAGGTCACATTTTGGCTCATGACAGAAGCAGGAATAGAACCCAATCCTGCTAGTTCCCAAAATGATAATCTTCTCAGGCATCACTTATTTCTGCTGATTGTTTTAAGGACGTGGAAATGGATGTGTGGTGGGGAGAACTGAACAAGCACTTTAATACAAAATAACCTTAAGCTCTTGTACTTATTAGCTGTGTGACTTTGGGTATATGACAATCCTATGAAACTCAGTTTTCTTATTTATAAAATGTCAATAATATCTGATACTCAAGATCATTTTCAGAAGTATATGAAAGGAGATAACAGTGTATACAATGTCTGTCACATGTTAGGCATTCAAATAAAGTGTACCTACTAACATTATTATTTACAATTCAAATTATTTTTATAGTTAATAATTACTATAAGCATGAATAATGTTACAGCATTCTACAGTCAGTGGGTGGGCAGAGCTCACCTGACATTGGAAGAATCCAGCATTGCTTTGGCAGACTGTGGCTGCACCCAGTTTAGAAGTTAATTAGTGCTACTCAACCAAGGTAATCTGGAAATTGGCTCTCAGACCACATTTGCAATTTTATGTAGAAAGAAATGATTCAATATTCAGTAATGGTTAGGTATTTTCGTGTTCAATGCTGAGGTCCATGTGTAAATAGGATTGTTGTTGAAATAGAATGGAAGTGTTGTGTGCAAAATGACAGCCGGAGCAGCCCCTTAATCAGATTTACACAGAAAAGGAGGAGATTGTGCCATCAGGAGAATAACAATGAGAATATGCACTGAGTGTGAAAATCAGTTATTTTTTAATGTTAATGTGATCATTGGCAGTAATAACTGGACATACAGTTGTCCTTCTAACCTCTATGTTTCATAAAGGAGAAAAAAATACTTGTTGGTTATGTTATGTTTGAACAATATTTTTACTTCAAATAAAGGTGTTAAAATAGTTTCTAAATTAAATTAGTTTCATAAGATTATCTAGTGATTCAGTAAATAATGAAAAATTAGGGACAAACTGTATGTAAGGCAGACATATTTTTATAATAATCATTTTGATCATGACAAATATTTTTGCAATAATAATAGTGATGATCATGACAAATACTCAATTGATCAAACCACATGTGTGCTGAACTAATTGTGACTTTAAAGTCATTGCTACCAGCAACTTTTACTCCAGAAAATGCCATCATTTTCAGAGTGAAAGAAAGCTTTAGTATCACTAAAGCTCAGTTTCTCATGTTTAAAATAAAAGGGATTGTGCCAAATGACCACTGAATTCTCTTCCAGCACTAACATTTGTAAACAATTTTATCACCAATTCAAAGGTGGAGTCTTTCTCCCTGAAGGTGGTCCCAGAATCCACCAGGCCTGGAGGTGAGGGGAGACCCACGGCCCAGTGAGGGTACATTATAGATCACAACAACAGCCATTAGAGGATTTAGGAGTGAGTGCAAAATATGGCTTCCTTATTCACAGCCTATTTATTTTGTTCCTGATCTTCAGAACAGCATAAACCTAGTTTTGATTTCAAGAGGAAATCCAAATTCAGGGCCAGAGGCAGAACTGTACTGTTTTCCAGAATTGGGAAATTAGTTGCAGGGTGCTAAACTGTTTCCTTGGAAGCTGTGATATCAGTGAAATGACAAAATCAGTTTCCTTTTATTAATGCTTATATATCTTACACTGATGGCTTATTGCATCACAATTATTTTCCATCCATGTATTGCTTGGAACACGGCTGAAGGTATTCCGTGGTCTTTAAGCCTCAGAATTCTAATTTTGCAAACTTTTAAAAAGACATCATTCCAAATTTTCTTTATTTAACCTATTTCAGAAATCGAAGTGCTTTTAAGTATAAATGACAGGATAATAGAACTCTAAGTCTTCTTTGCAGTGACTATTACATTTTCATTTTGCACAGTGGAGCTCAAAATGCCTCACTTTATGCTGATGGTGGGCACTTTTAGAGTTTTTCATCCACCTACAGTTAAAAAATATGACAAAGTGGCCACTTCCAAAAAGAAATGAAAGGAATAAGTGACCAAGAAATTCACAGAAATCGAGTCCATCTACCTCTATTTGTAGATGAAATTTTAAATTTGGCATCCCAAGAAATTCACATGGAAAGATTACTTTTTTGTTTAAAATTAGATACCTTGGGAGAAAATATAATAATCATAATAAATACATAGAGGAAATACAATAATCCTCACAAATCATTGCAAACCAAATATAGATATGTATGTATAACCTTTAATGATAATGTAAATAGTTCCAAAAAAATACTACTAAAGGTAACTTAAATATTAAAGATTAAAATATTTTTTTCCAAAATAATTTTATAGCCATATGGGTATGGTCACAGAAGGCAAATTATGTATATAACAAAATAAAAATAAAATAAGAAAATGCCTTTTCTGAATAGAAACTTTATACTTAAATTAGTGTAATTTTGTATTAAAACAAATGTAAAAAATCAAATTCATGTAAATATATCCCTCCTAAGAAAAAAATGGAAAGATATCAAAATGAAGCTAATTATTTTAAAACAAATTTCTGTAAACTGATTTTTACCATAAATATTCTTTCTGCTGATAAATAACATGGCAAGTTAAAAAGGAAAATGAAAACAGTAATCACCATGTACCAAATATCATTTTCGGAAATCATTTCAGAATCTTTTAAGTTAAAACGGATTTGTATCTTTTGATTTAAAATAAGTAGTAGCTTCCTTGACACAACAGGTCTCAATTTTTTTTCCCAAATAAACAAATATGATTAGTAAGAATTATTTAAAATATTTTACATTTTAAAATATATCTAAATAAATTTAACAAATGTATATGACGTGCTTGTGAAATATGTGGGATTATTTTTTAAAGATTAAGAAACTAATATAAACTAGATAAAAAGTTAACAAATCAGAGCATAATTTCAAACTTTACTGTTTCAGAAAAATAGATCATAATTCTAAAAAGATATAAATAATAACTCTTTATAAGTTATAATTGTTTCTACATTAGGCTAAGGTAATGAGTCACAAGACTGGACATTTTCTATGTGGTTATGTTTCTTTAAGAGATGTGAAAACAAATGTTTATTATGTGATAGTTGTTTTGTCATGGCCTAGCTCGATTTGTAACAATCAAATAAAGTTAGCTATTAAAAATATTTCTGATTGTATTTACAGATTTTTTTAAAGCATTGAAAATAGTATAAGGAACAGAAAAAAATTAGAATTATTTGAATATCTTGCTTTATTGTCACCTTGAAGTACTTTGCAATTAGTTTTCCTACTTTATTAGCATTTTATGGAAATCTTTGCACTAAAATGTCAACCTCATAGTTTCATGAATCATGACAAAAACAACAGGGAGAGTCATTTATAATGTACAACAAGCCATTTTGATCCAAGGAAACAGACCTTGTTTTGGATTCTATTTTCATGTAATTTGAGGTGAGTGCTAAAATTATGATCTTGCCTGATATTTACTAGTAAACTAGTCATGGCATTAACAAAGATACATACACACACACACACACACACACACACATCTCTATATATGGATAAGAAAGGAGAATAACAAATACTTTGATTCATAAACATGTTACAACTAATATTTCCTATTTTAGTATGCTATTTTTAATACCTGGACTTAAAATCTGACCAAAGTATGTAAGTTTCCTATTATAAATAAAAATCCTAGTAACAGGTCCTAACACAAACATCATTCATTTTGAATGGTAATTTATAATAAATGGATATTTTTATAAATGTTAAATTTAGTTTCCTATAAACTTTAAAATTATATTATTTGAAAATTTGAGTTCAAAACTATAAATAATACATTTTAGGTGAATGATTGTTTGAAATTTGCTTCTTAAATATGCTTTGATGGGCATACTGAAAAATTTTCTAAACAGCATAAGGGAGCAGTCTGAAAAGAAATGGTCAAGAGATGTGACAAAATCAATTTTGCAAATACTTCAAGCATTCTAGAACAAAAGATGTCAATGTTTTATTGTTGATAATTAATAAACTCGCATCTGATAACTTTCAGCTACTTTATATTAAATCTAAAACATGATGAAGAGAATACCAGCAATGTATTTGGCCCACAATATGCCAAATTAGTTACTGCTAAAAAATAATTCTACATACAGTATTCTTTCATTATCCTCAGCATGTGTTTCAATAGTCCCAGTAGATGTGAAACTGTAGATAGTACTGAACCCTATATATACTGTTTTTCCTACCTACATACCTATGATAAAGTTTAATTTATAAATTAAGCACAGTAAGAAATTAACAAAAATAACTAATAATAAAATAGAATGTTTATAATATACGGTAATAAAAGTTATGCGAATGTGGTCTCTCAAAACATCTTACGTACTATACTCACTTATTTACTTAAAGAAAGTGCTTTACGGCTTCTCTTTGGCACATCTGATTAGCCATCATTACTACTCTTGCACTTTGGAGCCATTATCAAGTAAACTAAGGGTTTCTTGAATACAAGCACTGTGATACCTCGACAAGTTGATGTGATCACCAATATGACTAGGAAGTGACAGTGGGCGGGGCATGAATGCAGCTTGGAGATGCTGGACAAAGGGATGATCCATGGCTAGGGTGAGACAGAGTGGAACATCAAGAGATTTCATTAGACTACTCGGGATAGAGTGCAATTTACAACTTATAAATTGTTTATTTCTGAAATTTTCTATTCGATATTTTCAGGCTACAAATGACCGCGGGGAAACTGAAACTGAAGAAAGTGAAACCATGGATAAGGGAGGACTATTGCACTTGAGAAAGATTACAATGGGTTATATAACATTAACCATCGTTTTCAAACTGACTTTTCCTTTATAAAATGTTTACAATAACATGTTACTTAAAAAGTGAGTGAAACATCAACAATATAATAATTGAACACCAATGAATCCACCATACAACTTAAAAACTAGAACCAATAATAAACTGAAACATTTCATAAAAATACAGAAGTAGTATAATTTTTTTGAAATATATGAATTTTAAGTATCTTTTCTGCTAAAATATGAGCTACTTGGTACTGGTTTTATATCCTTTTTACGGTCAAAAGATCTTTGTTTGAGGTTTGAAGTACTAATCTTTAAATTAGTGTCTATTTAATTTAATTACTAAATCCATCAAACTACAGGCTTACTAAAATGATTTCATTTCCCTTCTGGTTAATCTGAAGCACTTAATCTTAAAATGTTAACTGTCAAAATAATGGACTTATTTTTCCTTCATAAGCATAACTTGGATTTCTTACATATCGCTTGTCAATCATTCTATCTAAACTGGGTGTGCATAAATTGTTCCACCACTGAGACTCTCTTAACTTAGTTTTTAAGTCTGGACAGTGTTGCTCATCTCTACTGTAAAAAAGAATAAGATCATATTCTAATACTTATCATCAGAATGTGTTTTTTAGAAAGGAAAAGTTCTATTATTCAGTCATATAATGAAATAACTAAAATTATTTGAGAAAACAGAATATTACAGAACATATTAATGCATTAAAGTTATAAAGTAAAATACTACATAATTTATTATTTAATTTACATATATTCTCCATTAAGAAATTTTTTCGATACTCAGGCCATCACCTTATTTATTTACGTATTAGTGACCATTGTATTTTACTAAAAATATTATTACTAATTCTTCCTATATATCTGGCATATTATAATGTATATGGTTAAATTTATAATTTGACCTAATACGGAAAGACGATATTAATAGAAGGAAGATGTTAGACTGAGAAAGATCCCAGTTATATTGTCAATCAGTTACTTTAACGTTCAATTGAAGGTGCTTTGAGATTATTTTCTGTGTTAAATAGAAAAGCTAACTTTTATGAATCAGACAGTTTTATGAAATAGTTTCCAATTGGCATAATGAAACTGATATAATCAAATTGTTTAACCAGTAACATTCATTTTCTTACCATTATATAATAATCTATGTCCTAAATAAATTTTTATCAAATAGTTCTAATAAACATTTAGAAAATTTATTTTATACTACTGTATTACTGGACCATTTTGTATATGCTCAAATAATTTGGCCAGGGCAATTTCCTTACATGAGAATTTAAAAATTATTTGTGTCATAGATGAATGAGAAATTTTTAATAATGATGCACAGAACAGTCACATGCATGTGCGTGTCTACTCACACGCACGCACACACACACACACACACACACACACACACACACACACAAGTGAACAAGATCTAAAGTTCTTATTCCATTTATAAAATGAAGTTGATTCTCCTTGCTTCTAAACTGGGACATAATTTAATAGCAGAGTAAAATTTAGGCAGCTATTGAAATCACCACAATAATAATAAATCAAAAGGGGATTTTAAGACCCAGAGTAATTTAATTTAATATATATTATCATAAATACAAAGCTATTAGCAATATAAGTACTCTTAAGAAATATCATATAATACTAATAAGAACACTTCATAAATTCTATATAAATAGAACTCTAAATAAAGTGGAATGTTTGGGAGCTTAAAATATTTCCCAAGTGTTATAGAATTTGTCAGTCAGGTAAGGTCCTTATTTTTAATTTAAAATATCTTCTATAATAGTTAAGAATAATTTGTTACTATAAATCTATAATAGAACCTAAATTATTTGGGTCAGTGTTGCATAGAACATGACTTTAATTGTGATTTTTTTTTAATCAGTAGAAAACAGTGATTTTCAAATTCTAGCAGGCTTATTACAAGACAGATCAGGAGGCCTGGACCTGCAGTTTTGGATTCAGTGGGCCTGTGAGGCCATCTGAGAATCTGCATTTCTAACAAGTTCCCACCTAATGTAGAGCTACTTAGCAAAGGACCACACTTTGAGAAACACTGACCTGAATTATAGTGCAGTCCTTTTAGCATTTTCGTTGATAAAGCCTATGAACATATTCTTAAAACCATTTATTGACTCCGGAAAATAATATTATTAATGGATTTGGAACTACACATATTCACTATCATTTTCTAGTTACTAAAATAATTTTTTGATAATCATAGATACACTAACACTTTTTCTTAGAATAATATAATTATAGGTCATGACAAGTGGTGTTATAATAACTTAGAAATTGTAATAGAGTAACTATTGCTTTGAGATGAAAAAATTGTGTACTTTATTCTTTTCCTATCAGATGCTTCCTTCGTCTATTCAGTTCTCAAAGATTGTCTACACTCTAAAGGGGAAAAAAAGGTAAATCCATTTCTAGATAGCACTTTTATTATTATTACTATTATTATTATTAAATCTGTGATGTGTGTGTTCTGATGAATAGACACAATAGTGGCTTGTAGCAACAATCACTTTCACACAATTTGATATTTGATATATTAACCGCAATCCAGTAAGCTCTTTGAAAAGATGTTTCTTTACATTCTTTTGAATTCCCCACAGAGCTCATAAGACCTTGGATTGTAAAATGTCTTATAGGGCATGAATGCATTAAGGGCAATGTAACCCAACATTTAAAATAATGCCAGGTACATAGTGGGTACTTAATAAATGTCGACAGACCTGAACACATGTCTCATGAATAGTATACGCCACAATAGATATTTACTGATTTATTCTGAAATACATACTAGCTCTTTCGAATATACAAGCTGCTTTATTTCAGCATGTTCATCAGATGCTGCAAAATGAAGGGTGGAATAGTCTAAATATCTTTGCATTAAGGCTTATAACTTGTTAAGTGTCAAATTGGCCCTGGGTTACTCATTTTGCCCATATTTATGCTACCAGCATTACAATAAAAGCATGTTTCTACAGTAAAAAAATAAAGTTTTCCTGTTTTTAATAATGTAGATATGACTTTGTACACATAAAATATATACTTAAAATATGCACAACATCACTGTTACTTGTAGCATAAGCTACAGGTTCAATGAGACTGGAACTGTGGAAACCAGATTTTGTTCTGTTTATGGTTGTGAGAAGGAGCATTATAAGCTAGAACTAGGAATTCTGAGGCTTCAATAGACTGTGTATTGCCCCTAAAATGTTATTTTAATTTCTGTTCCTAAAGTATATTAACTCAGATATTATCTTTTTTTTCCATCAGTTCCGAGAATTGTACTAAAAAATATACAGGGGAAATTAACTGCATACCCTGAATGGCAAGTACACCAAAAAAAAAAAAAAGATGAGCATGAAATCCAACGACAAAAAGTTATGAAGGGGTCCCCTGCTTCTCTCACTAATTGATAACCTAAAAGCCTAAGAAAAACAGTTATAGCATTGAGGATGTGTGCTGGGGAGAAACGACAGTAACAGAGGATAAACCCAAATATGTTGATAAAGCTGAATTAATTTTTTTCTTACATAATATGAATATGACTAAAGACAAAACACTTTAATAACAGAAGCCATTTAAAGGCTTTTCTGTAACAAAGGGGAGAAAGAAAAAAAAAGGAAGGAAAAATCTTACTGCTGTGCATCTGTTTTTAATACTGGCACCCAATATAACAGTCTCTGAAACACAGAACTGAGGCCTGCTGGCTGCGACCCCCTATCTGACTCTATAAGGAGGTGCGTCCCCACACTAACACGCCGACAGCACTGCTTCTGACAAATGTCCTTTACTAACGTCAAAGCAAGAACTGGGCAGGAAAGAACCGTAATGGTGACTAACACTAAAGACTACCTTTCTGTTTCCTTCTCCCTTTCCTCATAAACTGAATGAACTGTTGTTATAAGACAACATGCTGCTGAGTTAATGTAACTTAAAAATTTACAGCAAGTTGTTTGCCTGGAGGCACATTATGGGGCCACCTGTAGGCATCTAATTCCACTGAAAATAATGAATAATTGTGGAGAATTCCTCAGAGTTTAGAGGAGAGTGGATAAGAATCGTGTTGCTGGTTCACTCCAACACGGATTCTGCTGTGGAGGAGGATTAGAGAACTGTACTCTCTCCAACAAATATGAGTAATCCTTCTCCCCACAAAAGAGTCCGCTAAATGCAACACCACACACCCGGGTGCCAGATCTGCACAGCCATTTCTTAGGCACTTCTGATAATCCACCTGCAGAAATTGCCACATGGCAATTGCTTAATATAGCATGTTGATTTATTTGAGAACTTTTACAGTGAAGAAAGCTGTTTTGTTTCTCTGCATCCTGTTTATCTCTTTGAAACCTCCTCCTCATATTTTGGCAAAGGTAGAAAGTGACAGTAAGAACATCCCTGATACTATCCCAAGTATTTGTTTGGGAGAAATTAATATGTGTATTTTAGCAATGCTCAGCAACCTTGATCTTTTTCGACTGGAAGGGAAAATTAATTTACTGCAGAGCTGCTTTAAAGAAAAAGCAAAAGCGTTTGTTATTATGTTTTTACCACAAAGTAGGTGGATTTAGTACTTATCCTGAAACTATTCAGAGTATATGTGATTTGTTTCAAATACACACACGTGTGTATATAAACTTATGAAGGTTTTTCAAGTAGGTTCCAAAAGATAACTTTAATTTTGTTCAATTGGGTTATAATTTACTTATAAACTTTATTAATGTAGTCTTTTTTCTTAGAAATATTTCAAACAATGCTTGGATTTTAAATCTATGACAACCTTTCTCCACAATGCCCACGTGATTTGAAATTAAGAAAATTACATTTAAATTATCCTTTAAGTACTGAATATTGGATTCTTGGTGGTATCAAGACTGACATTTCCATTCTATTTGCACTACATGAAGGGTTAATAGGGTTTGCATAACCTTATTCTTTGACAGCTTTTCCGCAGAGTATTTCAGGATTGCTGCCAAAACAGATTTTAACCCTTTTAATCATGTTATTAATAATCACACTTGTGCAGAGTACAGCACATACTGCATATAAGGCAATATAGTTCTGAACACAGTTTGACCTGATATTCAATCAAGGAAAGGTTCCTAGAGATGCTTGCCATTTTGGTTGCTATGGTGAGTTTCATATTTTGTGGAAACCACTGCTAGATGTCTTAAAATAGACCTTTGCCAAGAAAAACATTGGTCCAGTGGCATATGCTGGTGGAGGAGCATTGCAAGGTTGCTCAAATTCCCTTCCTTTGTTTTTCCCTCTCCCCCCTGGGGCCACTGCTCCAAGCATCAGCCCACTGGTCTGGCAGGCTGAGAATCCAGAAACTTGCTGCTAATTACAATGTTGACAATTCCCAACCTGTTTACTGGCGCCAGCAATCAAACTGCATCCTCTGGAGTGAACCAAAAAGCACTTGCTGGCTTTAGCTTCCCGAGGTTCCAAGCTGGCCATATTAATTACCATTAACTTAAAACTGTATGTTGTACAGAAGAAGCTTAATTAGCTGGTTTGAGGATTAAAATGTATCCTCTACAAATTTTAAAGCCTCCTGTTCTTACCAAATTATGTGAATTCATAAAACATCTTTCCTTGGACAAAATGTTGATTATTTCAGATGTGGTTTCTCAGGGTCAAATCTGCCACTGTATTACCTTCAATTGAGCATCAAGATAGATCAGAATAACCTCTCTCTCTCCCTTTTTCTCCCTCTTTTTCTCTTTCTCTTTTCCCCTCTCCCTTCCTGTCAGTCTCCCTCTCTCCTTCTCTCCCCTCTCTCATTTATCTATATTAGTGTTATATCTACATTGTTTTTAAAATTTGAGGAAGATAATGGGAATAATTATTTGCAGTTACAGTTTATAGTTAATGAAAAAGGAAAACCTTTAAATGGAGACCAAATGGTCAAAAGATATCTTCCTATCTTGATGATTTTTAAAATAATGATAGTTACACCATTTTTTTTTTTAAAGTGAAGCTCTGCTGTGACAGGGGTTTGATTTGGGAGCAGTCAATTTTAAAGCATTTATAAGAAGAATCATGTTTCTCTGATAAGTTGGGTGACCACGCAGTGAGAAATCACCCTCCCAGCCTCCTAAATAAATGGTTAGCATTACAGGTAACCTAGATATGTCAGTGGCTGATCACCATATAATTTTCATAAATAACATAACAGCAGTGGACAAGGGTTTAGTACAAGTGATAATTCTATTTTGACTCTGTTGTAATCCAAGAGTTAATCTGTCTTTGCTTATTTAACTAGATAGCTTTGTATATTTAAAAACTGAAATAAAAGAGTAAAAAATTTAACATATATTAAAATGCTATTTTATTTCTATTCTTTGATGTAATAACATCATCGGGTCAGTGTTAACTGACATAAAATATGTCATTGAATATACTACATGACATATTTTGTCATTCTAATCTTCTAGCCAATATTTTCATTTGGAAGCTTGTTATATTGAATTGATTTAATTAAATTAAAATTTTCCTGTTACTTAAATATTTGCAACATGGGTAAATGTTAAGCTACTCCTTTAACTATGATTTATATTTGTTTCTACATTAATATTAATTTGGCCTAAAAGTTTTTCCGAGATTTGGAAAAAATTTAAGTGCAAACATGCTATAGATTTTTGGAATCTGTTGGCACATACACATCTGTATATATAATATTAAAGCTTGAAAAAGGTTAAATCAGATGAATCACTGACAAGTAAGAAGAATGTAAGAATTATTATCAGATACTAGGAAGAAGAAAGTTATAAGAAAAACTTCAATATTCAAGTTTTAGTGTGATGTATTAGAAAGAAAACATCCCAAGAAGACTTAGAAAATGGGTTCCAAATATTATCTGAGTATCCGTAGGCAATTTACTAAGATTCTCTGTGTTTTGAGGACTTCACGTATAAACATGGAAGTAGAGCCATACTCCAAATAACTGGATCTGCGGTAGAAAATTATAACAACTAAATGTCATATGAATTTACCATGGGCTTATCTAAGACTCATTAAATTTTATATTTTATGTGGATAATAGACTGGAAAATAATTCCATCAAAAGAAAACAAATGATCAAGTGAAAATGCTATGTCTTTGGATACAAAGGCCAAGCCAGAGAAGATCATGCACGCCAATCTTCTTTATCTTTACCATGGCTAATTAACAAATAGCCCTCCTTCCTAAAACCTAAATCAGTGGCAGTGAATAGGAAAAACTGAACTCTTAGACACAAGTGTCTGTTATTTTATGTCAAGAAATATTGCTAACACAGTCTTAAACAAATTCCCCTAGGTTACTTTATTTCTAAAACACAGATTCAAATATAACATATAGCTTTTCCAATACAAAAATGGATAAAAGGTTGTCTCTTTAAAGTCATGTCCCTCTTAGGCTTAATTTTACACAAGTCTGTCTCTTCAGACTCATGATCTTTCTTTTGACTTGCAAAATATCCAGATTTCATGCCTTTCTCAATTTTCTACCTATAAGCCAGGCACATTTTACTCAGACATTAGTTCTATTTTAATTTAATGCTCTTCTATAATAGAGCATGACCTTCTATCTAAATAAAAGAACTTCTGAGTACTACGAAAGAATTCTTACTCTATAGATACACTATATAAAATTAATATTGTCAACTTTCCATCACAACTGGAACAATGGCACTAAAGAGCAAGATCTCTTCTAAAGTTTCCCAAAATTGATATTTTTTCAATGTGTACTGGTACTGGCTATTAAGCCTGCCAATAATACAGCCACCAATAATTTCATCACTGTTTCTTTTAACACAGCACCAAAAACTACAAAATCATCTCTACAGTGCACATCCTTAATAGTTATTTGGTATCATGATCCCTTGTCTCTTGTCAAATTCAATAGTTATCTGCACAAATTGTCGGATCAAAATGTGAAACTGTCTCAAAAATTTAATGTCATCCTTTATTTTTAATATAGCAGCCACAACTAAAAAAATCCTTTTTGTTTGAGGTAAAGAATCCTCACATTTTGACTCTGTCCAAACATATAGTTATAAACAATCTCAGAGCTGTTTTGGACAACCCCATCCAGCAACAGAAAGAAATATGAGATATTTTGATAAAAATGTAAGTAGGTGGCTTCTAAACCTCATGTTCTTAACATCAGAAGTCTATTTGAAATCAACTGTTTTTTAAAGCTATATGGAATTTTTATTGTAGCTATCATCAAAGTTTAAAATGGACATATTGTGTCATAGCCATCATTACACTGTGAATAAAACATTACGTAAACTATCTGAACAAAGCAGTATCTGAAAAACTATATTATTTTAATTTTTATATAATGGGTGCATTCTTTTATGGTTAAAAAGGTCAAACTTTTATTTACTAGCAATATCTTGGAGAGAAACACCTTTCAAATGAAACTATAATTTAATTTTGCTTACAATTTAAATTTGCTTTGCAAGTAAGTAATGGAAAAATTACTACACAGATCTCTATCTTTGAAAATATATCTACACAGTATGTTAGATAAAATAAATTTCCATTGATTATTTGTTTAAAAAGTATGAATTCTTACAAGTATTTATACATTTAATATTAAATAGAACACACTAGGTAATATTTTCTACATAAAAATTCACATGTAATGAAATTAAGCAGTTACTTGCAGGTCCAAAAAAAAAAAAAATACCTGCTTAAAAGAAATGTTCTTATAGATTTTTCAGTTATTTAGGAGTTATATCTGAGAATTAGATAAAATCAATTTTCTATCTTAACAATGAATAAAAGTGCACTATTAGTAAACAGATTTGAGAATTAGAATTTACATTAACATTAAACTTAAATATATGCAGTTCAACAGCCAATTTATATCATAGCTACTTTTAAAAGAACATTAACTATGGGGAAAAAAGGTAAAATTCTGTATTAACATGTCCTGAAAGCATATAATTGCTTTCACTAAATTAGTAAATATTTTGAGCACCTATCATGTGCCACAAACTGATGAGGTATTTTAAAAGGCTATGCCATTGCTACACTCTTTTAGAATTAAATATCCTAGACAAATATTAGTATTTTTCTTTTTAAAGAAATAAAAAAATAGCAATTTCCCCATTCCTCTAAAAGTTATAACTGAATTTAGTAGCATAAACATTTACACAAAGAATAAACATTTAAAAAGTTCAGTGTTTATTCTTTATCCACTACAGTATGTACACTGAGTTTTAAAAAGGTTGTTTGTGATTTACTCTTATTAGGCTGAAACATTTCTGAGGTAAATTCATGACTTGGAGATCCTCATATCTATTATACATGTAGAGACATACACATACATACATTCCCAAAGTAACACACTAGGATAAATCTGTAAGTCATTCTTTTTTTTCTACTAAAACTTCAAATAAAAATCAAAAGGCAAAGAAGCGACAAAAATGTTTCTATGTGTTTCATGTTTAAAAAATTTAAGTGAAAATCTTGAAGACTAATTCCTATTTGATGTAAAGACAAAGTATGTTGGTGAATACCTTTGAAAGACTTTAACGCTGCTTTCTTAGTTGTGGTATCAATTTGCACACTATCTATATATAAAATAAAGAGTAGGATTCAGGCAAAAAAAAAAAAACCAAAAAACGGCTTTCTTTGAAATGGAGTCCATAATAGGTAGAAGGGCCTTGAGAAACTAAATCCCAACCTACTTGTTGAGATGAAACTCTGAGGGCCAGGCAGGCTCTGCGGCCAGTCTGTGGTGTTGTCATCCTTCACAATAGAATCTGCACGCAAAATTAGATTTTCTAGCTTTTATTCCAAAGTTCTTTTAATATTGGACACTGTCTTCCCTTAACTATCATATACTTGAGGAAAAAATAAGATTCGGGATTTTTTCATATAACTGCCTCAATTCTCTAATTTGCTTTGTCTTTGTAAACACTGTAAAAGTCTGTTTAAAATAAGAGTTATGAAAACAAATTGTGCATGAAACTAGATTCATAAAGTAACCATTTTTAAGTTGAATTCCCCAGAAGTTATGCATAAAACAAATAAGGAAGCCTTATCTTATTTCTATTATATAGGAAAAGATCTTTTTCACAAGTATGCTTCTGATAAAATATTAGGCATGAAATAATATTCAATGAATAAATATTCATTCATTCATTCATTCATTCATTCTTCTTTAAGTCCAAAAATGACATTTGCTCATGAACCTCAAATAATTAATTTTCATTTGTATACTGGGTCTAAATTTAAAAATCAAAATTGCAAGAATTATTAATTTTCCAATTAAATTATATCATTATTACAAGAAGAATTTTTAAGAAAGTGTCTCTTAGCACACATTTTATTTGTTTAAAAAGAAACATTACTTTCAAGTTATGCAATTTTGCCAGTATTGCAATATAATTTGTTAACTTTTTTAAAAAATGTATTATGATATAAACTATATTTAATCAGGAACATAGTATTAGTAAATAGATTACATCAGTATAAATGTTTTTAAGTCTGAGATTTGAGATTCAGTATTGATTTGAAGCTTATAAACTAAATGTAGTAAGTCATTAAAAATCCTTTGAATGTTTTAAAGTTCATAGTTTATTATTAGTTTTTTTAAAGCTTTGGTTCTATCAATAGGTGGCAAGTGTATAAATTTTCAGACATTGGATTATTACTGAATCTCAAGGGATATTCCACAAACATCAAATGAGGATTAGATTGTCTTACTTAGCTCTCATTACTAACCATAATATAATAGAACTCAGAACTCAAAAGATTTGGGTAGCCACATATTGTAATCTGGACAATACAAATATTAGTGATACATTGGTTCTGTTGTTGAGTTCCACTCAACAGACTCAATCATTATCACCAGGTAATAAACATATTTAAAAAAAAAAACTAAAAATTTCAAAATATCTCTTTTTTTAGCTTATAGCTTTTTGGATTAATTAAAATGTTTTCTTCTTTAAAAAGCTTATACACTCCTGCAAAATATTTTAAATATTGAAATTCAAGAATTATAAGTCATAATTTAAAGTAAGCGCTAGGGGGAAAAATCTTGAAACATCTAAAAAACAAATTGTACTACAAAACTCTGTTTAAAACCGATTCAGTATTTATGGTTATAAGTGTAAAGTTACCAGTAATTAATCATAATACCTAAAAACAATAATAAAAAGTCCTTAAGTATTATCATTACTACACTTTCTCTTTTTACTGAAAATATTTATCACCAAAATAAAATTTCTTTCAAATAGTAAGTCTAATATGCTACTACTACTTACACTAGAGATTACACTACTCTCTAACATTGTAAGAATATCATTCTGTCATTTCTATGATTCAATGATAGCTGACACTACCATATTAAAAAACTGATGAATAATCGTGATGGTATGATGCTATCTTCTATGTCCTTAGTTTTTCTCCTCTGTCCTACATAAAAGTACAGAATATTTCTTAATATATCCATCATTTCCACCTAGACAAAAAAGTCTATTTTTATATTTGAAAATGTACCACTACTGATACGAAATATAATAAGAAAAAATGATAATATAATTTATGAAATTTTCCATCCATCAAAATGCTACTTCATCATTGCTCCCCTTTGCCTGGACATTCATGGACAATTCTGTTCTGGTTCTAGATTGGCACTGCTGTGACACCAAGAACCACATTCTAGGGCTAACAGTGGACTTGGGGTGAGATCTTGGTTCTAGGACATAATTATTTATTTACAAATGTATCTCATCAGAATCATCTGTCCAACATATATTTTCTTATATTCACATTAAATATTTTCATGAGCCTCAATGGATCTTTAACTCCAAGGACCACCATTCCCTGCATTTCCACTGAAGCAAAAATATCACAACACGACTCACAAACACAAAGAACAAAATCAGCAAATTCTTTGTAAGGCTCAATTTTCGTCAAACTCCTTACCTGAGGCTCAGTGGTAAACCATCAACCAAGATGACGTTTCTTACATCAATTAGTGAATATCACTAATATAAGCCATAAAGTGTGATCATAAAAATTTGAATACTTAGACAGACCTAACTAAGGCAAAAATAGTTGACAAAAGCAATTTTTGTAAGTTTCGTCTCTTCCCCTCCATTGTGCCCAAAGTATTATTATCAAATGAATAGTCTAAGCTGTATCCATACGCTTTTCTCAAACAGAAATTCTATCACCTTTGTAAAGTAAACCAAATTGTAGAAAGGGGTACATACCCTGCTAGTATTTGGACATGAGTTGAAAAACAATCCAACTATTATGAGTACTTAAAATCACTTGGATCTTGCATGAAAAAACATACACAATCAACTTCATACTTCTTTAATCTTGTCTACAGATACCCCACAGAGCAACAGCAATAATTGGCAAGTGGTGATGTAATTTTAAAATTCTTTTTTCTGAGGAGAAAAGATTGCCTTATAACAATAACAGTTAACTACAGTAATCTCAGTTTAATAAAGTTTTGAGGAGTTTTTCCTCCTCCTTATATAAAAAGACCCAGTCTAGTAAAAATTGTCTTTTTTTTCTTCTCAAATTTAAATAGGAACCAGCTCAGTCAGACTGACACCTAATGGAAACTTTTATAAGAAAATAATTCTGCAAAAAAAAAAAAAAAAAAAGCAATGAGATAAGTATTTAAACCACTTGAACGAAGGAAATGAAATACTTTTTTGTTGACCATGAGATGAGTAGAGGTTTCTTCCAGATTTTGTCACTAGCATTTACAATTCTTGCACTCTAAAAATGATTATTTATTTAGGAAGCTAATACAGTCATAAGCTAACGTACCACTGGCAAAGAACTGAATGAAACACCTTATTTTTCAAAAGTTCTTCCTCATTCTCTCAACAAATGCTGAAGTATTACATCTTACATGTCTCAAAAACTCTATCACCCTCCAGCTCCCTTTTCAGCTTTCACATGTTACACATTTATTTAGTCAACCAGCTTGAGGCCAACTATCAAATGATCACCTAATTACTAGATTTTGTAGGTTCTCTCTACTGTCCTAATTTCCCAATAAAACAATGCCACCAGTAGACATACTGAATTTTGTTAATTGTATAATAAGAGCAATATTTAAAAGCTCTTAATCACCAATTGGTGGATCTCTAGAGAAAGAGGGTAATTAATGGAACAATGAAGGAAAGAAGAGTAGTTACATATTCTCTTGCTAGTGACAGAATGTTGAGTGCAAAGATGTTTTCTTTTTCATTTAAACTCATTCTTAAAACGGACTCGCCCTAAGTGCGTCTCAGAGGGCCCCACTCATCTTTCTCGCAAACAACCTTCCTTGAGTGCAAAAGCCACGAGTGTAGATACCCTCAGCGTAATTGTGAGATGAGACGCGGTGTGGTGGAAATAGGGACAGGGTGAAGAGTGGTGTGGTGTACGCCTCACTAGGAATCCAAGGTACTGGAAGAAAGGCGAGACTCTGGATGGGAAAGCTTGAGGCACCTCGCTCTCTGCGTGTCCAGGGCGCAGAGCTGCTCTTGTAGACCAGAACCCAGAGGGGTACAGGCACGTCGTGCCGGGAAAGGCCCGTCGTCCAAAGGGAAGAGGTGTCTGAGGCATAGCTCAGCTCAGAGCTGGAATGGGAGCGCCGAGAGGGAGTGCGTCGCAGGCTTCTCTCTCTCTCTCTCTCTCTCTCTCACTCTCTCTCTTTCTCCCGCAGCTTCTACTTCTCAGAAATTCAGTCTTCACAGTCCGTGCACAACGGCCACCATGCTGGAAGGAAACGTGGTCTTAGTGTCCTAGGAGGTTTGTGCAGAGCCTAGTGAAACCTTCTGGAAGCTCGGTACCTTCTTGTCCCCAGCACTTTCTTCTCCCACCTTTGAGGCACCACCGGGAAGAGGGAAAGTAGGGTAGCGGACCTGCGGGATCCACCGGCCGCAAAAGCTGCGAGCGGGAGCCTCTAGGGCGCGCGCCTTCCACAATGGATCTTTTCCAGCTCCAAACTGGGCATCTCAACTCCTGCCACGTCCGGTTGTCTCCAGCGATGCCTTAGTGTACTTGAGGGGCTTGGTGGGTGGGTGGTGGCTCTTCGTTAAGAGGGGACGAATCCGTATGGTTTTATCGTCCATTAATATTTGAAAGAAACAAAAGCTGGAGGTAGAAGGAGGGAAAGGCTCGCTCTTCCTCTCGTCCCTCCGCAGCAGACCTGAGAGGGGAATGTGCCTTGGGTTTGTTGGTGTTTGAGACTCGTCCCAAAGGCAGACTCAGGGAAGACAGCGCTGAAGACGTGTCCCAAAGAATCTGGACGACTGAACAGACACTGCCTGCCCCAACCACTTCCAGGAAGGTTCCAGTTCTGGGCCACACCGCAACCAATCCGGTTCCTATCCTGTTTCTCCACCCCTTCACGGAGAATCCGAAAAGAAAATATAGGTTCCTGGAGACCCGCCACGCTTCCAGTTGGGCGCTCCTCCGGGACCCAGGCCGCGGTCCCACATCCCCTCCCCAGCCCCGGACGCCACGTCCAGCTGCGGAGTGGCACCGCCGGGGGTGGGGCTCCAGCACCCCCCGCGGCCCGCGATTCTCAAGTCACGCGCTTCTGCAGTTTGCGATAGCACTTTCGCCCACGGACACGCCCTTTCTGCGGAGGGAGCCCCCTGCGACCCTCTGCTGAGCTCCAGCTCCTCACTCGCGACGCTGCGAAACTGCTCAAGGCCTTTCTATCATTCCCAACTTTAGAGACTCGCCCTGTCCGCGTCGCTCCCCGCAGCCGCACTCCACACCGGAGAGGAGACTGTCAAGTCGCGGACGCCAAAACTCACCGCAGGCTCCGTGAAACCGACCCCATCCTTTCCCCGCCCCTCCCCTGCGAATCGACCCCCGCCCCCTGCGCGCGCCCATTCTACAACCCCGGTCACCAGAGGCGCGACGCACAGAGTCTTTCTAGTGGGATGTGAATTGTAATCACCCAACACGCGACCCGGAGCGAAAATACCGAGGAAAGGAAAAGATCAAAAAAGTGCTACCTTGGCAACCACAGGCGTTTAGAGGCCAGCTGGTGGGCTGGGAGGGGCGGCCGCTGCCCGCCTGCCGCTGGTACTCTCCTCGACTACGCGTATTCTTAAGCAATAACAACGTAATCCGTATTATCCACCCAAGAATACCCGTCACCGAAGAGAGTCAGAGGACCAAGCTGCTGCTGCCGCTGCTACCGCTGCTACTGCTGCCGCTGCCACCAGAACTCTTGCTGCTGAGCCCGCCCCTGACTGGGGCTGGGCTGAGCTTGACCGGGACCATAAATCCATTACTCGATTTCCCTAAAGAAGGATCCAAAGCTGTGCTCGGCTGCTTCCTGCCCAAATCCAAATGGCTGCTCTATTTCCAGTTCTGAAAGACAAATCACAAAACCAAGCACTTAACACAGAAAGAGAAGAGTGCTGTCTTCCCAGTGAGGAAGGAATCTGAAGGAAGGCTCTTTGGGCACAGGGTGGGCGTGACAAGTAATCTTTAATTTACCTGGTGCTCTCCCAGTGCCTGACTCTGTCCTTGCTCTGCTTGGTACCATCTCTGGTCTTGGCCAGCCCACTCCAGGTGCTTTGATTGAGTATCATGGCAGCGAGAGAGCCCTGTAAGAGACATGCATAGTTAAGCACACAAATATTACAAATGTATTTGCCTAGATGGCTTTAAGTAGAATTGAGGCTCAAATAAAGATAAGGTCATGCATGGGTGAAATTTTCAGCCGTGTGTTTTGGAAATGCATTTTCTCAAGCCCAAGATCACAGAAAATAAACACTAGTTCAATTTACTACGTGAAATCAAATACTTGTAGATCTACAAAAATAGCCATCTCTCCTTTGAAGGCCTTAGAGCTATATAACATAATGATTTTTAAAGAGAAAAAGCTTCAAAGCACAAAATAATTAAACCCAGTATTAGAACTCACTGAGTTTGACAAGCTGGTAGAGTTTTTATGATCTAGGAATCGTTTTGTAGTACCACAATGTGTAATTCCATAGCCCACCTTTTTAATACACAGTATAAATGCATTGCTGTGCAGTTGTTGTGAACACCTCTACAGAAAAACCTTAGAAGCTCTGTCTTCATAAAAATTATTGTAAGAAAAAAAACTGGTTTGCAAAGTGACTGTAATTTTTACTTTCAGAGAGAAAACCTCTGTGATTCTTTGATGATCAATATGGCTCTTATTGGAAAAGCTTTGTCTTAAGAAGCTGCAGTGAATATTCTGATAATAGGGGTTTATTGTTCACTGAATAAAATGGACAAGTGCAACGTCACTACCCAAGACATGCTGAAGTTCCATTAGAAAGTTCTCAATTTGCTTTTTCTTGTACTCTCAAATACATGAAAGTACATCCATGGAGTGGAATAGGGAGGGGATATGGAAACATGGCAATAGACATTATGATTCTTCAAATTATGTAAGTGCAAATAGCTCTTCATCAAGGAGTAATTATATAACAGAATCTCTCCCACTACCACAACTCATCTCTAACTGACCTGGTTGCAATTTAAGGCACTTAGGTTGTGCTTGTTCTTTTTATTATTTTTTAATATATCACTTCTCCAGACACACCAACTCATCATTTTCCTGACATGTTACTTACAAATAGAAAAATTGACATGAATTCTAGGTTTTATGAACAGTTGTTTGACATAATGCCTGTTGTCAAAAATAACTCAAAAGAAAAGCAGCCTTGCCCAATTCATAGCCTATTTTACAATTTTTTTCAGATGGCTCTTAAGTACACTTTTCACAAAAAGACCTATGACAATTAAACAAATTAATAAGTACTATTTTCTGCTATTATCTAACATAGCTATAAAGTGGAGCTTTTCTCTGCAACCACACACACACATATGCAAACACACACACAACACACAAACACACACACGCACACACACGAGGGGGGAGAGAGAGATAGAGAGAGAGAGAGAGAGAGAGAGAGAGAGAGAGAGAGCGCTGACAGGTTCTCTTCAGCTTGAACTCTTAGAAACAAAAGCCCTTAGGGAAAGTAATGCAATAGTCTGTGAGCAAAGTGTACATTGCTCCTGAACTCTTCCATTTAAATCTCAACTACCATTAAAAGGAAAAAAAGAAACACACTGTACAAATAGATTTGGATTTAGTAAATGGAATGTCCTTTTTTAATTAAAAAGGTCTATCAAGGCATATATACACACCATACACAAACACACACATACATATATACATATACGTACATGCACAATACATGGTGTATCAGAATCACAGCATAAATACCCACACAGTTTTTCAGTGCTTTCAGAGTAATATCCTTCAGTTTTGCCTCCTCACAATTGAAATAAAATACACACACACTGACCCACAGACTCACACGCTTTAAGAAACTGGAAGAACGCAGGTGATATGCTTTCTTTTTCTCCAAGTAGCCAGTGCCAGCCCTTTCCCTACCTACCCAAATGTTCCACCAGCTTCAGCACCTGGACCAGTGGACAGCTCATCCCGGGCCGACTGCCGGCGGCACTCGCAGCCGAACTGACGCTCTGAGCTCTAACCAAAGCTCTCTCGTGCTTCAGCGGGGCAGCCTGACTTACGAGAACACCATTTCCTACGAGACCACTGCCGCTGGGTGCATATTCAATTCAAACCTCCTTAAGCTGTCGGATTTCCCCCACCCATCAACCCTCCCCCCTTCTCCACCCTCCACACAAAAACAGAAAAGGGAAGAAGCCCAATACCATCAGGGCGTTTGTTGATCAACTTACACTTTGCTTTTGAATATTTAGATACTGCTAGCGGAGCAATATCAACGGAGGCTTAGGTCCGCATTAAGTACCTTTGTTCATCGACTCCTGCAAGCCATGTTTATTAGAATCTACACTTCTCTAGTGCCCCGACAACTAGAGGTGTGTTTTGCGGGCAGGGGGGCTTTCAGCATCTTTTTATCTCTCAAGGCCACCGCGACTGACTGACTGCTAGTCCCCACTACTTTCCCACCCTGTCCCCCACACTCCAAAACGCATCCCAGTCAAACGCTTGGTAATTTGCAACCAAATATACATAAAGAAACGCGACAAAGCAATCGGTTTGAGGAAATAAGCCAATTAAGCTAAGGCAGAAATGCTTCTCTCTCCCCCAACCCCCTCCCCCTTGCCTCCCTCCCTCTCCCTCTCTCCTTCCCTCTCAAGTAGAAAGGGGGAAACACCAAGGAGAAGGGAAAATCGGGAGGAGGGTGGTTGTCGACTCTTACAATCAATGGAAAAACACTGTACACATCTTTACTGAATAATAGTCTCTTTTACAGACAAAAAAGAAACACGTTTATCGATGTAAACAGTCTCCCTCTTCCACACATCCTACATCCTTTACGTTTGCTGAGATTTGTCTTGCAGTATAGCAAAGTAACTGCCACAAATCCATCTCGATTGAAGTGCTTACCCTCTAAATCCAGGTTTCAAGCGGAACTCCAACGGTGTGTAGAAGCCAGAGAGTCATCAGATGAGCGGTGAGGTAGGCTCTGGGCAGTGGAGCTGCTTCCCTCTGAGTGCCGGGTTACAGTGTTAACAAGCCCTGGGAAGGGACCTCGGTGCCTCACGCTGGCTGTGCCCCAGTGCCTTCGCGTGGTGGCGGCTTGTTCACGCTTCCGAGGAGTCCCAGGCGATAGCCTTCAGCTGATGCGAGCTTCCAGAAAGGAGTAGGGAACGGAAAAAAATCATCTAATGCAATCAAATCGATCTGATCTACACCATCTGTCGCCTGCCACTATACACAAACGTTAAAACAGGAAAACGGAAAACACTGACAGCCCGAGAGGGTTGGTCTGCAGAGTTCATTTTTAGCAGAGCATAATTGGGTATGGTCGGCGTACAGTTACAAAAGCTGCTGTTAACCATCCAGTAGTGGATCCCAAACATGCTAATGGTGGATTAATTGAGGAAGATCTGACGTGCAAGCTTCATAGTCTCTTATTCATGACTTCCCAATGGGAAAGGACCAATGCCTTGTGGGACTATGGTAACATACAGTCAAAAAGCTGCTAAGAAAATGGCTGTGTGTTCACAGCACCTCTCTCTGATAACAAACATATGTCGACTAAAATGGTTTAGTAGAATGGGAGGGGGGTGTGTTTGAGAATAAAATTTTCTTCCCCAGTATAAGCAATCTCCATATTATTTCCCTAAAGAAAAGCAAAAATAGATATCATATCTTTACTCATAGTGGAAAAAAAAATGATGTTTTAAAAGGTTTTTTTATCGAGATTAAACTCTGTTATAGAAAAAAAAACAGAACACTTTTGTGTAGCAATTCTAAAAAAAAAGGCAACTATTATCATTTTTTCTCTTACTGTGATCAAAGTGTAGATTCCTAACATGTGCAGTATATAGAAACTCAGCCCAGTTAATCCCAGCAGGATTGACTGGAGATTGTTTAATGCCAGGTACCCTTTTGACTTCTTGAAATCAGGATGCCTCTTGGGCAAGACATTTTGCATCACTGAAAACTGACATAATGAATGTTAAATGTGATTGCAGTGAAGAGATGAGAAGAGTTTTCTTTTTTAATTCTACAATTATTCCCTCTAGCCAAAACCCCCTTTTTGTCTGTTTCCAGTCATTCCTGATAAGTTGGTGGAGGAGGTATAGGGATTGAGGAGGGAGTGAAGATAAAGGGGGACAATGAAAGGGTAGGGAGTGGAGATTATCAATAGCCAATAAGTTCCATTCCATCTGTAATATAAATAACTATGGCAATAAAATAGATTACTTACTCTTTGTGAATCGTATTTCAATATAAACTGGTTTTCAAAATTAATGTTTTATATCTGAAAAAAAAAATATATTGCAAACAATTGGGCGAGTGTCCCCATCTATTTGTGATTTTAAGATTAAAAAAAGAAATAGAGTTTATTATCTAGATTGACATCCTTTTATTATCTATACCTAATATTCCACATTTCCTCTGATTTATCATCCATTTGAACATTAAAAACCGTTCACTTATATTTTTCTGTTTTTTTTGAGAACATAAATTAAATAAATTCGTAGTAAACAGCATTTAGGGTAATTCTTGAGGTAGCTGAATATGTCTCCTGAAACTTTGGTAATCTCTTTAAGAAAAAATCTAACAGTTGTGAATTAGATTAGTCTAAAAATATAGCTTGAAGACAAATCAAACAGTTTACCTGATCTTTTGTTTCTATATACATTAATTAAACACTCTTTTCAACCTACACTACATTCCAGGGTCATAGTCAGAAATCCAAGTCTAATAGCTCAGCAACCATTGTTGTCATTTGTGTCAAGCTATTGCCCCCTGCAGGTTAGGCTGAAAGTGCAGGCACAATTTGGCCAAGTCCTCAGGAAATTTATGGTAGTAGTCACGTTATTATTCACTCTCTCCCAATATGTAAGTAGAATTGACTTTTAACTTTGTTTATATTATAGTTTAAACTATTTAGTTATAGATAGCTAGTAAGTTTTTTAAAGTGATATTTAACAATAGGTGATTTCAGTTTTCCATCTGAGAATTTTGCTGGGTGAAGCAGACCATCCACTTTTTTGCCACACATGAAGTAACTTGATGCACTTAATAGTTTTTTATCTATCTTTACCCTTTTCCACAAGATACAACAGAACTTAAAAAACAAATACAACAGGACTTGGATCATGATTTCTCGATAAGAAAAAATTCTGGGCAATTTACTACTTGATGTCAGTGTGCTTTTGGTAGACACAATGAAGTGCTTCAAATCAAACCCTTTCAGATTCTTCCTACTGCTGATACGATGGGGGACAATTACACTGTTTCTCTTGATTATGAAATGAAACATAATTTCAACCTCCATGCTCCTGCTATCCCATCCTCCTTCCCTACAATCAACTTTTTCAAACAAGGCACCTTGCCAAGATAAAATAAATTTATTGACAGAATATAAATTAAATTGCATCAACTTTTCCATATTATTAGAGAGTAGAGCAGGTTTATGGGAATGATTTCAGAGGGTTTATAAAAAAATTCTTTTATATTTTTGATATCGTCATATAGCTACTCATGCTGACTTGTAAAGAACCCTACAGTAGGAATTCTCTATTATTAAAATATATGTCTTATTGAGCAATGGGATATCATTATGCAAAATAACAATTCTAATGCCAAATTAGTAATCAATAAAAATTTTATACAGTCAAATAAGTATTATTTCCACTGATGTTGAACCAGTTAGAAACATTAAGTGCATTGTGCTATCTTAGAGTTATCTGAAATGCTCACAAAAGATTTAAATAAAGGATAGTGACAAAACTCAGGGTTTTCTCAGAGACCTTTTCACTCTAACCACTGATTTTTCCATATCCTCCAGAATAGAAACATCCGATAGGAACGGGAGATGACTATGTCATATTTTAAATAAATCTAAAAAGAAAATCAACCAACCTACCAAGCAAGCAAAAAAAACAAAAACAAAAAAACAAAACAAAACAAAACATGAATGCCCATCCTTGTTTTGTCACATTTTTAAAGCTTATTAAAATCAAAAGGCACTACATCTATAAATTAAGATCTATGCCTCTACAGTTCATTAATACTCTTGCTCCAAGCAAAGACAGGCTTTGGACTAGGTCGTTGGACTCGTAATTACCTAAATTGTAGCCAGAATAGCCACTGGTTGCTTGCAGCTGACATTTCTAGTTGTCTTTGGGTGAACATTTTTCAAGAAAAGAAAATTTACCTCTCTTTCAAAATTATGTATCCTATATGTGAATTGATTACACATGATTTTATATATAGAAGCACATTGCTATTGAGCCAGAACATTTCAACTATTTTTATTCCAATACCTATGGTCAGAGTTGCTTTTAAATAGCGTCTAGAAAAGAGGGATGTTGTCATTTGACCTATGGATCTGAATCAAGGGGAACGTTCTAATTCTCCTCATACAGGACTCAGCAGACTGCCCAGAGTATCCAGAAAAACACAAGTCTCTTCCTCTTATTATCATCACTATTGTTCTAATTTTTTTGAACAGGGATCTAGAAACCTTTTAGTGTCCTGTTATTGCCAGAATCCACGGATTGTTAAGATATTCCTATCCTCAGAAGCGAAAGACCAAGCAATCTTATTCATATGCATCCTGTGACGCAACTCAGTTTTGACTTGGCGGGTCTCCTGTGTGTGCGTGTGTGTATGTAGGTTCATCCCCAAAGAGGTTATTTCGAGGTTTTCAAATGCTAATGGAGTGGGAGTGGTGATGGAGTGCGCTGAGTGGGTGTGGGGGGATCTGGGGAGACGGTGGTGAGGGGCAGTAACCTTACACAAATTAAAGGACATCACTACTTTAACTGCAGATCCAAACCATTATTTGGGAGAGGCCCCTTGAAAAGACACACTGCCTTCCTGCACGAGGCCGCAGCCGGGCCGCAGAGCGCGCGCGCCGCAGGGCGAGGGGCCCGGGCCGCGCCAGGCCGGCTCTCGCGGGCGGCCGGCGGCCGAACTCTCGTTCGGAGAAGCGAGTCACGCGAGTCCGCGGACGCCATGGCGGAGGAGGGTCGCCCGCAGGGCCCGCGGCGCCCGGCCCGGCTCGCGGTGCTCGCGCGCCCCGGGGCTGGGCCGGGGCCAGGGCACCGCTTTGGCCACATCGATGCTCGTTTCCGCGGCTGCACAGCCCGCCAGCGCTGGCTCGGACTCGGGCCTCCTCGGGGAGAGTAAGGAGCAAAAGCTCAGCCTCCACCTGGACCTCAGGTCGAGGCAGGGGGAGCAAAAGCCCAGGTGCGGTCATACACGACCACGACCCACAGACCGCTGCCTCCCTGGGCCACGTCGCCCTGCACGTGGCAGCCTTAGAAGCGCTCTGTCGGGCCCTCCAGAGTCCCGGCGGAGAGCGCGGCTCGGCCTCCAACTCTGCCACGAGTAAGGCTGCCCGGGGCCAGGCGACGCCGCGGGACTCGGGGGCCGGAGCAAGGCGGAGGCTCGGACTCTGTTCCTGGAAAAGCTCGACTCCTCCAGAGTGTGTCAAGTCTAAAGCAGCTGCAGGCAGGCTCCGCGAACTTTCGGGGAACCGGCGTGTGGCTCGCCCCTGTTAGCCTTCCTCGCGTCTGCAGATCCCCCGCCCTCCCCGGTCCCAGGCCGCGCCGGCTCAGCCCGCCGAACAGGGAGCAGCACAGCGTTAAGCAGAGCGAACGCGCCCCCTACTGGCCGGATGCGGCAGGCGCGAAGACCGCTTGGCTCCCTCCGCCCCGCGCGCGCAGCCCCGCCCTGACCCACCCAGACCCTCCCGCGCCCCCGGCGCTGGGGGCTTGTGGAAAGAAAGAAAAAAGAAAAAAAAACAAAAACAAAACAAACACTGCGCCAAAATCCACTCTCACCTCGTCTTCATCCCCAAGGTAAGTTTGAGTGCAGCCTCTCTCTCATGCCTTTCTCTGACCCTGGTCTTCTGGGAGGGGTGACAAAAGCCCCCCACTCCCCGCCTCAACACAAGAAATCATGACTGCTTTTGAAAGCACGTTTTGCAGGCATCAAGATCACACACGCACGCACGCACGCACACACACACAGACACACACGCCACATTCAGCCAAACCCACACTTACCAGACCGGAAAAGAGCTACTGATGTGCATGTTTCTGGAAGCATTTCATTAACTGTTGGAGGAAATGTTGACTAACGTTTCAGGTGGTAGGCAACAACAGTAATTCTGTGGATTGGAAAGGGGAAGAAGAAAGATACCCTTAGTTTGATCTTTCTCCCATACCTAGATATGAGTCTACCTTCAGTTTCAAGTCCTAGCATGGGCAGAGAAGTTCTTATCCAAATGAGAGATTCGGCCATTTCTGGGGGTGTCCTGTGTCCTGTTCCCATTCTTCACCAGAGAAGTGGGAAAGGGATTGTTTTCTTTATCTAGATAAATCATGACTTAGTTCTGTATGACATTTTGAAATTAGTGTAACCTTGAAATAGGCTATATGCTTTGAGAGACAGGTTTTTCTGTGCTTAGGTAAAAGTTATTAGAAATCACAATGTTTCTTTTTCTTCAGGTAACGTTGAGGTAGAGATGGACATAATATTGTGACTTTCAGTCATGTCTGTTGCCTGAAGAAGGGGCTGTCTTTGAAGAAGGGGCATAGTTTTAAAAACAAATAAATTTAAGCAAATATTAGGTACTGGTCTAGTACTATATGCTTCTACTTCCTTCACACAGTCTTTTGGAGACAGCAACTAAAGAATTGTCCCTGAGACTAGTTTATAGTAGGCAAGATCTAGGAGAGTATCTTTTTAAATGGTGTCTGATTTCTTATTTGTTATTTTCAGATAGATGACAGAATATTTGACCTTATAAGGAAGAGAGTGAGGCTGATATGAAGTGCGACCTGACATCTCTCTTTTATATCCACCAATCCAGGAAATCTGAGCAGGTCATAGAGAGTTCAAACTCCTCCAGAAGGTAACAATATAAACTATAATAATAAAAGCTAACATGTATTGAGTGTTTATTCACTGCCAAATGCTATGCTGCGGCCTTTGCCTTCATTATCTCATTTAATTCTTATTGCAGTCCTATGGATAAGGTACTATTATAGTTTCTCATTTTATAGTCTAGGAAAGTAAGGCTTAGAAAGATTTCTTTATGTGACCAAGGTGACAACAGGTGGTAATCAGAAGAGCAAGCATCTGAAAACAGGCAACAGAAAAATATCTTGATAAATCGTTCTTACTGTAGTAAATTAAGGCTGAAACTAAACTGATATTTTAGGTTTGAGTTTTAGCCTTTCATAGAAAAGAAGGAAAGATAACTTTTCTTGAAAGAAACATTTGATAAAATGGAAATATTTGTTCTAAAAAATGCTTATTGTCAATTCCCTATCCCCATTTCACAGATGCGAAAACTGAGAGAATGAATCATCTTTGCTACTACTGTAAAGTGCATAATGAGGCCTTAATATCAGATTTTCTGATTTTAGCTCCTTCCTCTATGCATTCTATTTAACCATACTGCCCAAAGACAGAAAGATCCTTGGTTTTTCTATAATGCTAAACAGTACATCAGTAATAGCTCAGGGCCTATATTTCTCAGTGAATAAGTTTTCTTTCACCTTAATTGTGAATACCTTTTATACTGAAAGAATGAAAATGTAGAAATAGTGCTATTCTCAGTGGTGAATTAAATGACATAAAAAATAGCAAAAGGCTAAAATAACTACATCAGTTTTGCTTGAAAAGCAGTTAAAACAGTTAAAAATATATATGAAAAACCCATGTCAGTATGATTTTGGTCTTCTCCACCCCTCAAGACCCATCTTACTCTACACTAGGAAAGTCATTCCACACTACATTTCTGCTAGCTTTTGTTCATAAAAGAGTTCAACATTCAACAAGGTTTTGGTGCTTTTCATCTCCATTCACATATTTCTTCTTTGCTCTGTGAATGGTTCCTGTAAAAATGTTGAAACGAATCTCTGGAGTGACCGCTTTAATGCCAAACAATACAAAACAAAACAAGACAAAACATTTTAATTAGCAAGAGGGTTTTGACTGGCATACACATTTTAACACACACAATGTACTGAAGTATATTGTGTAGAACTAATTTACTCTGTGTTGTAAACTTAGTTTAGGTACAGAGTGTGATCTTAGAGTTCCTCCATTTCAAAGTATCAGAAAAAGACAGATGAACTAACTGCCTTAAGTCACTGATTGGATTGCAGCCCATATGTCTCGGCTTTCTCAGTCATTTTGTTCAACTTATTTGGCCACATGGCCTCCTGTCATGTTGGGATCTGTAATTTTTCCAATGGTTTAACTTAGTTGAATATGATCGTTAATGTCAGGTTGGGAATCTTCTCATTTCCACCTCTCATTAAAGCCCTAGTATTAATATCAGTTTGGAACTGTTGTGATACATAATGAAGTTTGCTTGTTTGTGTGAATTTGTACCATAAACACTCTCACAGAGTTTTAGACTTTAGGTGTTTGAAAATTATCTAGTCTAATCTTTTTATTTTATTGCTGGATAAATTGATGTCCCAAGAGGTAACAAAGAATTTTTAAGGTCACCCATCTGGGAAGGGGAAGAAGGAGAACTGGAGCCCAGCTTTTCTGTATTCAAGCTCTGAGGCCGTTGCATTTCCACAGCGTCACACTCCTTCTTCCTGACTTGTCAGAGACTCAGTCACTCATTCAACAACTAGTTCTTGTCATAAATTTGTCGACTGTCCTAGACATTAGGAATTCAACAAAAGGAAATTAAACAATTCAGAAAAAAGGCCTTAATTTGTTGAAATATATTCTAGTGTTGGACAAAATTAAATGCCAGTCTCATCAATCGTTAGAAAGACATTTTATAAAAACCTTTTTCTTTAAAAATATCTATAATATTTTTCAAGGAAGACAAAACATGCTAATGTTCTTCCACATTTCCTGGTAAAGAAATTTGGGGAATCCTTAGTGCCAAGTGATAAAGTTATCAATGGGAAATGAGTAAATGGACACAGTAAATCTTAACCAGATATTTAGGGTCCTCTTAGGTGCTCTATTAATGGGTCAAGAATTATTCTTTCCCAGAGTCTTTCTGTATTTTGGGATTAAACGCCTGTGCAGGAGCTGGAGTTTAACTAATAAAGAGATCAGAGGAAATCACTCAACAAGGTATTTTTTAAAATAACACATTTTCAGGTGTAATATTAGATTACCCTAGTGAATGAACCAAAGGGCTGGAGAAGCACTAGCTTGAGAGTTTAAGGCAGAAGGCTCAGGGTCTATTATAATTAGTTTTTGTGATTAACTAGATTTCCAATAGAGCAATAATAGAATATAATAGTTATACTATAATTAATAATATAGTGTAATAGTATAATATATTAGTTAACAATATAATATAATAATTTGGTTATTTTATATTTCCGTCTTTATGTTAGTCATGTGACAGGCAGGACTGGTTGCAATAAACTGTTGAGTGACCTATAGTGGGGGCCATCCAAATCCAGTTCATTGTGTTGTGAACTATTAAGGAACTTTTACAGTGTTTTCTTTTTCATGTTGCTGGAATGTCATGTGTTGGTAAGGAAATGGTTTAGTAGGATCCTCAGGAGTGTCACGAATCTATTCCCTGCCTCCAAGTGTAACCAAAATCAAACTACATCTACATACTGTTGAATTACAGAAAAAAAATGGTTGAATTGTTATTTCTGCTACCTATATTACTGAGATTAGAAGTTATAAGTAAAGAAGTCTGAATTTCTGTCGACATATTCTGCCTGCAGGTCAACTGAAGAAGCAATAACACATCCCCCCTCTATGATCACTGAAAAGAGTAGCAAATCTTAAGTAAAGGAAAATATGAGACCTGAGATTTTTTTGATCTGCCTTAAGACCCGAGTGAGCTTATGGAAAAATTATGTTGGAGCTCCCAATGGTGTGACTAAGGTTACCTTTCTGGAGGGGTGCAAAGGCCTTTGTGGATACTGCTTTTGGAGCTAGCCCTCTGTAGAAAGAAGAAAGAGAAAGAAGGATAGAGTGAGAAAAGACTGAAGACAGGGAAAAATATCTCATTGGAGGCCGAGGTTGAGTAACAAGTGAAATTTTTAGCTTTCAGGTTTATTTTTTCTGTACTAGGTACATAAGAATATTGCTTTTGTATCTTTAAATCCATACGTAGCTAGGTATTAAACTCTATGAATAATCTGTTTATAGAAAATAAAGCCATTTATATTTGAAAACAAATGAAAAAAATAATTATTTTCCCCAAATGTGTAGCCTTTTAATTGATCAAATGCATCCAAGAAATTCTGCCGACAATTTGAGCACTCTGTAGGTGTTGTTGCTGCTCTAAATTTGTCTGCAAGAGGAATTGTAAATGGTATTTACCTTTTAATTAAACAAAGCATCTTGCAAATTAAACACATGTTCTTGCACATCAAAATTTAGTTAACATCCTTTTCATTGTTCATCCTGCTGACACTCTGACAGCATCATGAGTCCACACACAATATAGAGTCACGCTGCTCCCCCCTCCCCTGCACTTTGCATTCTTCAGAGTAGATGATATCACATGCTAGAGTACACTCTGTAACTGACTTCTAATAACTGAGCAGCTTTTTCCATTTAATATACTTAATATTGTGTAAAATATGGGAGTATATTGGTGTGTCCAGAACCTGGAAAGCTTTGGACACTGATCTGACATATGTCTTATAATCTTACACTGGAAATTTGACAGTGAATGACAGAATACCTTAGAGGAATATAAGAGGCTGATAAAGGCAGAAGCACTGCACATGAATGCAGAGTCTGGTTTCTAATAGCTACATACTTTTTTTTACATGCATACCAGTAATTTGACATTTATAATTCACCATGGAGCTGAATTTCTGTCATTTTTTTTACTGTCAGGTCCTCCACATTTTGAAATAAATGTCCTTTCTAATTATTATATGAATTTGAACTCCAACATTCAATTCTTCCCCCTGTCCCTTGTAATGGAGTACTACATTTAGCTGAAGTCTGATTTGCAAAACCATTTAGGAAATGTGATCATTTCACATGTATTCTCACAAACTATACATGGGAACCCCTTTCCTGATTGTACTCTGCCTTACTTGTGCAAGTACAATTTAAAACTCATCCATCAGTACTATTTCCAAGAAAATAAGGTTATTAATGACAGAATGAAACTAAGATAATTAGATATAGTCTTAATGGAACAAAAGTCAGAGAGAGGTTTTTCAATAAAGCAAAATTGTAGTTAACAACTATCACTCGATTGTACTGGTATTTATTAATCTCTTATTTCTGTTTATTTATGGTTTACATAATTGAAATAAAGTCAATTGCTTAGAATATTGCAAAGAGAGAAATGCTTTCTGCTTTGAAAAGAGGCATCTCAGAATAAAGTTAAATAAAATCCAGAATGAGAGGAAGTCTTCCCTTAACATTGTGGTACCCCAGCATTTTTTTAATTGAGGGATTATTTTTACTGTCTGTATTTAGTTTTAAGGTTCAGGTAAAATGCTACTCATATAAAAATTGCTCCGAGGTATAGAAGTGTGGACATGGGGGGAGGAGGGAACAGGCAGACCTTTAAGTGTCATCATAGAAAGCTTCAGTTCAAAGGAATAAACTACCATCTTGCTTTGTCTTAACCATGCTTTAAAAAACAGGTCAATAATAAAAGCACAAATGTGCGAATACAGAATTTATATTTTAAGTAGGTTTTTATAAAAATATTAGTGGTCTGATGCTTGTTTGTTGATTGAAGTATGTCTTCACACACAAATAAAATGTCCTTTCTTGATTTCAAGGAAATGAATAGAATGTGAATGCTGAATTCACTCAGGTAAGACTTACAATAACCAAACTTATTTTGCTAGATTCAGATAAGACCAAAGACTGGGGACTTTGGTGATAAAATTTTAAAATATTATTTGCTTTTATGCTAGCACAACTTCTGTCCCCTTGTTTAAACATTTCACAATTTAACTGGATACCGTTTTCCAACTATAAAGAAAATCTATGCCAGCCGGCAAGTTTCAGAAATATTGATTGGAACTTTTACTGATGTGTAAAATGTACCTGAACTTTAGACGTAGATTTTCCGTCAGAAAAAAAAAATTTTTTTTAAGTTACATATTGATCTTTGAGCCATTTGATTTTCACTAGATTTATGCAAGATAAAGCATTTTTAAACTCTTCATGGAACCATCAAATATGTAATAATTTTTACAAGTAATATATATTACATATAATCTTCGAGATTTTTATGACCTATTCAATAATGTGCTCCTATTTTATGTATCAATTCTCAAAAGGATAAATGAGAATTTTTTTTAAATGAGTGTCTTCATGAATGCTGCCAAAATGCCTATGTTTCTTTATTTTTTGTTAAGTGCCAAGGTATTGTGCTGAATATGTGACACATTCATTGCATCTTACCCTAACCCCATATAGAGGTACTCTGAGGGTACTGAGACTGATGGAGACTGTATGCCTTGTTGAAGGTCATCCATCTAGTAAAAAGTATAACCTGGTTTCAAAACGAGGCAAGACGCTACGTTCATTGCTATGTGGTTATTCACAAGTCTCATTTACCGAACATCTACCACTTAACAGACACAGTACTTAGTAATTTACAGGCTGTAAAATCTAAATATGACTTATCACCAAATCTAAGTCATATATCTAAGACAAGAATTTTGACTAGAAAGGTCTTTCTGGATTTAGGATAAGTGTGGAAATAGAAGGGCATATAAGTAAGGTCAACATAAAACAAAACTGCAAAGTGGCCCAAGCATATCTTCAGTATCTTTTTATTTCCACTTTTATACCTTCCCCAAGTCTACTTCCCATTCCAGTAAAAAAAAACTTCCAGAAGGTACTCCCACAAAAATTTCAATTTGATTAGGAGCATTTAGAAAACAATAGAAGTTGAGCTTTAAAGCAACATATTTCATTTGTGCATTCATTTACTCATTGATTTTAAAGTATGAAAGGAATATGAGAACCAGAGAATGTCCTGGAAATCATAGAGTTCAAAGGTAGGAAACTAGGCCAAATATGGCCTACAATGTTTTTTTTCTCAGTTATGTTACTTTGAAAACTGGAATTTAAATGCCTTTAGGAGGGGCACAGATTTTCTGGCACACCATAATTTCCTTGCCAACATAACCATATTCTCATCTTTGTTCCACACATTTCCTACTTGGTTCCTTAAATCATTTTAGGTTTATGGCTGCAGATAGTCCAAACATAGAAATTTTTTGAGAGGGCTGAGTCCAAATAAGTTAGATTTCCCCCCAAGGTCAACACCATCATTTTCTTTCCAAAACCTAGGACAATGCTTGGCACATAGGAAGCTCATTAAACATTTATTGAATGACTGAGTGAATGAATGAATTAACGTGACAGAATCAAGACTATAACCTAAGTGTCTGTGGTTCCGATCCAGGGTTTGTCGTGCCTTCCCTCTTTATCCTCAGGAGAAATGGTGCAACATTTCTACTTCCGTGTGCAGAAAATTGGGCTCTATCTTTTAGTACATGATTTTTCTTTTGCTACCTAAATCAAATGAGGCCTAAACTAAAAGCAATTCAGCCAAAGGAGATTTATTCAAAGGTCGGTTTCAAACTGAAATCATGTAAACACAGCAACTAAATGTACAATACTTTCTAGAAGACCCAGAAAATCACGTTTACTTCCCATAAAGTCATGATTATTGATGTAGTATACCGTCTTCATCCCTGTAAGGGAAAGGGACAGAGAAGAATGAGAAAAATATCTTTGCCAGGCTTATCAAGAATGTTTTAGGAGCCTAGAGAAACCTTTGGACTGAGCTGATTTTATATCCAGTCAGAAGAAAAAATAAATAAGCCATTTATCTCTATGATTACTCTATTCTATACCAACATCTGCATATTTAGAAAATAATTTATTCCTTTATTCAGCATTTGTTAATATATTTAGTGTGATATAGCTTTGGGCTGATTCTTCTGTCATTGTTACTGTGTGTCAGCCATATGACTGCCTGGAGAACCTTGGGGTGTCTAGTAGGGATAACTGTATAAAGTGAGAGAAGAGTTATGACTTTTGATCAGAAATGAAAGAGTTCTTAAGGCAGTAACCATGTTGCCATAGGTATGTTAGGGACGTTGGTTCGGCATATCAAATGTACAAAGTCAAGGCAGGGTACATCTGATGTTGATCTGAGACCAGATCCTCATCTGCTGTGTAACAATCTGCACAGCCATTGTATTACCATTACTTGCTTCTTCAAAGCCTTCAACACACCTTATTTTCTAAGGACAAATTTCAAAATCCTGACCATGTCAGTTAAGACTCACTATGCTGGATGCTCTGTAAAGATTTTTTCAATGAACTCTTGAATATTTGCTGACATATGTTGTGTCCTATGTTCATCCAAGAATTCTCAGAAGTCTTTTTTTTCCTCTGACTATAGACTTTTTTCCCAGCTACTCTGAGAAAGCCCTTCTCTCAATTCAAGCATGTCTCTAGCCTTACCTCATCAATGAAACTATCTCTGTCACTGTTCTTGAGCATCCTCTGAAAAGTTTGACACCATCCCTCTCTCCTCTTTATTATACTGCACTGCACTTTCTCTGCCACTGTTACGGCATATACCACATGTTACCTATTTTATGACTATTGTGTACATGTCTGTATTACCTATGTCATAGACATTAGGTATCTGCCTATGTCACCTATGTTATAGGTGATACACCAGTAGATACATACTTCTCCTGTAAAATATGTAAGCTATGTGAAGAAGGGATTATATATATTTTAATCATTGCTTTCCATGGCAGACTTTAAACATTGTGTTAATCAGTCAACTAACCATATTGAACTACTTGCATAACAACAACAACAAAACTGAGAGGAAGTCCTATCTTTTGAGATATATCCATAGTGCTACCATTTTTTGTTTCTTTGAGTGTGACTGTTATGTAAGAAGTTTTCTCTTTTGTTTTTTCTAACCTTTTTGTCCTTTTTCTTACTTTAAACAATTTAAAAAGAAACAATGAAATTTACACAGCATATATAATTTTATATTTCAAGATGGTTATATTTACTCTGTTCATGTTGATATCATTAAAACCTTTTTTAAAAGTATTTCCTCTGGAGTTTTTTTAAAAGTCAGTCTCATCATGCCAGGCTTTAGTTTTTGGGTTCATTTGGTTTATTAAAAAAATAATCTGTGTTCAAAATTTGAAGATTATCAGCAATTGAAAAAGAAAAACCATAAATTCCAAAAAAGGGTTATTGGTTTTTTAAAAAAAAGTATGTACTGCACCTTACAAAAAATATTATATAACCATAAATATAATGATATTATGTAGAAAATTTGAAAATTATATAAAAATGGTTCATTATCTTTTTTTATTTTTCTTACTAGTGATGATTTTTCTTTTTTTATTCAAAACAATTCAGTCTACAGATAATTCAAAAGAACAATTGAGGGGACACCAACTTTATTTTGTTTTCACAGAGAATCTTGTAATCTAGTCTTTATGCCTAAGATGATTTCCCTCTTTTAAAAAGTAACATTTCTTCTTGAGTTTATAAATTCTCCCCTCACATCTTTATAATTTTTTTCATTTCTGTTTTGAAGTTTATAAATTATGATTTAAGTTATTAAAAAATCTTTATATTCTTGTTTAAGATATTTCATTCAATTTCCTTCTGCTCTATTGTACTTTCATTAAGGAAAATATAAGCTGAACTATTTTGATTCACTTTTTTATTTTCCTGGTTCAGTAGTTTTGTATAAATGTTTGACATGGTTCAATTTATTGAAAATTTTTTTAATGATTTTGATTAATTGATAAATTCAGTTTTAAAGATTGATAGAATCCTATAGTACCTAGCACATATGAAGCATTCAATATAAATTGTTGAATGGATTGTTGAATTTTGATAGCAATGATACCAACTTAAATACATTACATCTGAGATTATTGTCATTTCTACCCATACAATGGAGGGAAGAACCTGGCGGGGTGTTTTTGGAGCTTTATGGACCAGGCTTGGAAGTGTTATGACTATTTCTTTTGGAGAAGAAAGTCATGAGCCACACAAAAAGGCAAGAGAGAAGGGAGGCTATGGAATAGAGTGTAGCTTAGTTTAGCTTAGCCTAGCTTCGATTCTGTTACTGAGGTAGAAGTTTTGGAGAACAGCCTTCACCATAGCAGGAGAAGGAATTAAAGCCTCTTTTCCTACCTGTCTGTAAGGCCCTTTGCATTTGGATTATTCATTGGTTAGTATTGTTTTTGAAACTGATAATTGTTTTCAGTGTATTGTTATTTTCTAATTTAACATCAACAACATATTTTCTCTAGAAGAAAAAATTAGACGTTAAATGAAGACATGCATGTGAAATATTTTCATTACAGTGGTTGATTATACAGCGAAACTAAACAGAATACATTTCAATCATCGTGATACATGGTTTCTAGCCAATGCATGACTCAGTTGAAGTAACTGAAATAAGACTAGTTCTGTAAGCATCTAGATCATTCCCATTCTCTTTAATATATAAAACTAGGGTAGAAATTTTCTTTCTAAATTTCTTGTAAGGAGTCTACTAAAAACAGCCAGCTGGAGTTATGGCCCTCCCATTTCACTGACCTTACAATCTGATCTAGACTGTGCCACCAACTGCTGGGAGTGCATCCTTCCACATGATCGCTTTTCCAGTTCTTCATAAGCTATTGGCAATGCTGCTTTCCTCTTGTTTTCACAGTCTGCATCTTCTGTCATTAGAAAGATCATAAGTCCTATTTAGCACATTACTAACTACATTACTGCTCAGCAAATTACTCCTATTTCTATTCCTCTGAAATAGACACAGAGTATAAGACAAGGTAGGTCAGCTTGACAAATGTTGACTTTGACTAGAGAGAATTTATATCTACTGCATTGACTGAGATAAGTTAGGCTTAATCACACTTAGATTCATCATTAATTTTCTCTCAATTTCTAAATGATAACAAATCAGTTAAAATGTGTACCTACTCAAGAGTAAGTGACTCAGCTTTGTGGTTATTATACAGCAGAGTGGATAGACTCTTCAAATTATTTATTTTTATGAATAAAGAGCAAGACTTAGAGAAAAATGTGTATGGAATCCACAAAAATAGGTAAATATTAGATTTAGCTAATTATCATCAGATTTAGATAACTGAGTATAATTGTTTAATTTAACAACTAAGTTGGTTGACCAAGTCTAATGGATTAATTTGTGGCCAGTCTGCCATAGATTTTAGTCTTTTGGAAGATTAGGTCAGTATTTATGCTTAAATATTTTTTAGTGATTTATATAATGAAAATTAGATTTTTTTTCCTAAAGAGGATAAGCAGATCTTCATTATTCCCAGTATCAGTAGCTTCAGAAAGACCCTAATTTTAAAAGTTTGGGAAAAATAAATAAAATGATAATCTTTATTGTATGCTTACAGTGTACCAAGTATCAAGCTAACTCTTTTACTCATTCAACAAATCTTTTCTGAGTGTCTTACAGGTACTGAGGACACAGTAGTGAAGAAAGAGATATAAGTCTCTAGAATTTACATCTTAGTGGGAGGAGACAAAATATGCTAAAAAATAAATTAATGGCATATTCTAGTATTATAAACACTGTGGAAAAAAAACAGAGGAGAACAAGAGGGAACAGAAGTACTGGAATGGGGCTGAATTTTTTTAATTAAATGGGCAGGGTAGAATTAAACATATTAGTAGATGAGGACAGTCACAGATTTACAGATGCCCTCCATTTTTCCTGCGTTCTTTCTCTTGCCAGCCTGTGTTTCATATCACTGGCCTGTCTACAATTTGCTCTCACTCTCTACCTTCTAGTTGATACTGAGCCCAATTCCTCTGTGTCAGGATGAGCAAGGCTTTTCCACCTGGACTACAGCTTTATCTTTTTGGATCAGATGTAGCCAGTCTTCTCATCATAGTTCCACCAGTCAGTCCAGAGAAATTCCCTTCCATTTTTTGTCACTTTTTAGGGCAAATAGCTAAAAAAGCCAAACTTATCTGAATCTCTTAGTTTCTCTTTACTTGCCCAAGTTTATACAATTTTAAAAGGAAGGGTGAGGATTAAGTAAACTTTTTATTGAAAAATATTATTTCACAGGTTATGATGACTACTTTAATATTTATGCATGTAAAATGTAAGGAAATGATATTATTCTTCCCATATATATTTTAGGGTAATGAGTCTTAGTGAGAGGTTGATTTGAGGCTCTAACCCAAACCAGAATTTTTTTTTAAGAAAATAGTTGTTTTTACATGATGCCTTCCCCTAATCTCATCAAGCCTATTCTCTAGACACCCATTTTACCTCTGCCACTCTTTGAGAAAATACAAAAGTCAGATATTTCTATGGTTTGTATTATTTGAAACTTCTTTTCAGGATTAGATTTGATTTTTGTAACAAAATACACCTGACTGTAGAGTTGTAGTCTTAAAAGAATAGGAAAGTATGTCCATCATACTGGCATTTTCAGCTTATACCTTCTCAACAGTTCTTTAATGTTGGTATTATTATTATCTCTGTTTCACAAGGAAGTAAAGTAAGGTTTGGAAAGGTTACATAAAATGTCTAAGGTGTCTTGTCTAGGAGTAACGGCACTTAATTAGATAATGAAAGAAGTAGTAGTTCAATTAATTTCTTTTAACAAAAGCATTAACCAAAACAACTCCCCAAATTGACTATGTAAAAACATGTTACTATATAGATTTTGATAAAGTGTAATATTTAAAATTAAAGAAGAAAATTTATATAAAAAACAAATTGGGAAATCCCTGTATAACTTTCACTTTTTAAAAAATTTGGAAAACTAACATGGTTTTATCATTTCAAGTGAAAGGGAATTTAAAAAGGTAACAATTGTATAATTACATGTGTTAATATATGCCTAAAAATCTTCCATGTTTTTTGCTTTTGTACTTAAATATTATTTTTGGCAAATATACACATACAGACACAACATACAATAAAAAAGAAACAGCTTTTAATTTTAAATAAACTCAAAATATAAAATGTGTTTTTGTTATAAAGAAAAATGAAATGATGTTTTAAAAACTCTTCTTTTTAATATTTAAAAAATGTAGACTCTGAGCATGAATGTTGCTTTAAGAAAGGTAGTCAGATTACAAAAATAGAACTTGTGCCTGTGATGTTGCAGTTGCCATGGTTACTACAAATTTGTTACTTAATAGCAGAGCAAATAGATTCATAAACATGCTAATTATATCTGATACATTTTTTTCAGACTGTTTTATATGAATATGCATATAGTTTACATAAAAATGAATGTCCCCATCCAATAATTTTGCAAGTTCGAGAAGGTTTTGCTGTGTTCTCTCTGATATCGTGTATGACAGTTTTAACATAGGAAAAAAAGAGAAAAGACAATTTCAGGAAAATGATTTTATGATTCATAGGGTAGGCAACCGTTGTTTTTAATGTAAATAATATAACAATTTCCAAATGCCAAATACTTTACTACCTAGTCAGTCCTTAGAAAGGTTGGAGTTTTGGATTTATAATAAAGCTCTTATTATTTTGTCATTTCATTTAAAGAAATATTAAGGAAAAAGTAGGTATGGTAAAGAATATATATAGTCCTGAGTTTTTGACATGAATCATGGTATAAAATTTATGTATGGAGATGAACATAGATTTTATAACTACAGTGTTTTCCTTTCTATAGTTTAAGTATTTGATAACATTAAGTGCACACTATGAACATGGCAAAACTCAAGGGCCCTGATCTATCTTTCTCTTAAAAGTAAAGCTACCAACATAATAAGAATGGAGGAAAAGTCCTCTGCAATTACAAAACTATGAGAAGGGGGAAAAGTTGGCCCAGATTACTCATTGAGCAAGGGCACGTGATATATAAATCAAAAGAGACACAGGGAAGAGGCTGTGACCCTTCCTGAGAAAGAGGATTTGCTTGGGAGATTTCTGATTTCTGTCAGGACCTTGTATAGCTCTGTGATGAAAGAGAGGGAATATATGTGTCTCCAGAGAGTTGCACCAAGAGAGGACTTTTGCCCCAGTCTTGTGATCCAAGATGTTTCCTTTCTAACCACTATTATGTCTCCATTTAAAACAATGTCCCAGTTTCTCTTTTATTGACACTGACTTTTGTCTCTGTTGATGAAGTTCTAGGTAAAAATACAAGCTAAGTGCTCAGAAACCAAGTGCTATTTAGCCATATGTATATATTAACAATCAACTACTTATTTGTTTATGCTACAGTTTTCACTTTCACAACCAAAGCACATAGAATTTCGTTGCTGTATTTTAGATGTTTGAGCATCTCAGGCATATTGACTGAAAAATCTGCTCTGCAGTTCACTGTCACCTAGTGATTGATATCATCTGTAACAAGATAAAATGTTATGGCATCATAATTCTGTTTGATGCAAGGTAATCTTTGATCTTTTACTATCAACAGAAGATTATAACGTATACTTAGTATGATAAATAATATCCTTTCACTGATGTCAGAGAAAGAACCAGTTTAATTGATAATGGTTTCAATAGCTAGCATTTTATTTGCAATTTTTTAAAGAATAAACATCTTATAAACAGAAAGATGACTCTTAAAATATACTGTTAAATTATTATAATTTCTATTTGTTTAATAATTAATTATTAATTATTCTTTCTTTTGCATTGAACTAAAGAGTAAATGCATAGCCTTGAGGTAAATTTTCATTGGAAGGCATCAGGATACTGAGGAACTAATTATAGAGAATAATTTGCTAAAAGACTATGGAAATTAAAAAAAATCAGGAAATGAAGGTTTGTCATGTGAAATATTCCAAATAGTATAAGAAACTATCTTCTCTTTAAAAAAAAAAAAAACCATATAGAGTATATACTCTTTCCATAGCATATAACAAGTGCTTGATAGATGTTAGCTCTCAAAACTATTATTATTATTTTATTTTTTTAGGCAAGGCAACCCTAGGTTGATCTAACAGATTTCAAGGACTTTGTCAGCTTACAATCCCTTATTTTTTTTAATGCTTATAGCACCTGGTCTTCCTAGGTGGTCTCCCATCCAAGTACTAACCAGGCCCTACCCTGCTTAGCTTCCAAGATCAGATGGGATCAGGCTTGTTCACAGTAGCATGGCTGTAGACTCAAAATGATTATTTTCTCATTATTAGTTGCAGTACTTAGCATATGCTGTGATCTCATGAATTACTTCAAGTGTCCCTTGTCTGCCTAGAAAAACTTTTCTCATATTTCAAGTTGCAGCTCAATGTCACTTCTTTTGAGAGGTGGTTCCTGTGTCTCTAACTCTGCTCTTTGGATAAGATAGTTCTTCCTCTCTACTCTCTTAACATTTTTACCATGTTCTAATTATTATTATTTTTCATTTCCTTGAAATGACTTGCTGTTTGTATGACATTGCATTTGAATATGCTCCTTTGACCACGCAACAGATCTTGACCATCTCTGTCCTCCATGTTCACTAGGTGCTCAGTAAATGTTTGTTGGTTAAGTTGCAGAGCACATGAGTGAGAAGGCTACATGGTACAAAAAGTAAAAAGGCAGAAAAATGAAAATAGGGAAAAAATCAATTGTGACTAAAGGAACTAAAGAAAAAGAAAACATGATGTCTACTTCTAGTGTTAATCATTTTCATCCAGAATCTTACAGCATTATGGACATATTTGCAGACTTTCAGACATATTGCACTAGTTTGAGAATTGTGTGGGCCCCTCACTTTTTCTTTTCTGGATATTGGTAGTAGAGCAGTTGTAAACACATTTCCATTGCCTTCTCTGCTTCAATTCTCACAATATCCTTGTGAAATAGTCAGGTTCAGGTATCATTATCACTTTCTTATAGAGCAGGAAACTGTAGCTCAGAGAGGTTAATGGTTTGCTTAGGGTCACACAGCTAAGAGAGAGATTGCAGACTCAATTACGAACATCTGACTCCAGATAAAGGGCACTTTCACTGATGTCATTAGCCTCTCCTGAGACTAATTACAAATGTTTTGTCTTCTATTTAAGAAATGTTTGCATTCAAAACTTTTGATTAATGTTTAGCTAGCTATAAAATAAATAGATTCAATGATGTCTATAGTTGAATTTTATATAATATACAGTGTATCATTTTTACTTTTTGCCACCTGAAATTATATGAGAACATTAGAAAATGAGAACTCTGAAAGCTTGGTGCAGCATTTTCAGTCAAATATTTCTGTATTTCTGCAGAATCCTCTCATTAGGGTTTATTGCCATGGCTAAGGATTTTTAGAAATAATTTTTCTCTGAAGTAGGGAACAGTAAAAAGTTCTGTAAGTTCATCTTTAGTGTTAGCTTTGTATATACAATCCAATTTTATTCACCTTATCATATTGTATTTATTCAGCTTGTGAAAGGAAACTATCTTTGAAAATATCAGCTTCCCTTAGACTTTTTGCAGATCATTGTTCTCAGATAACAGATGTCATCTTCCTTTAGCAGGTGAGGATCTGGGCTTTCTAGACAGTTATGAGCAGTATTCTAAAACCAAAGCTTCAGTTAATTTAGATCTACAATTGCTGTCAGCTATAATAACTTAGAAGCATAAACTTTATAGCTGAGTTGACTTACAAGATTGTCCAATGAAATCTCTGCACAAGAAGAAATTGTAGTCTGGAGAGGTTAAGGTGTTCATCCAGTTTCACCTGGCTAATCTATGGTGCAACCAGAACTTGAATTCAGATTACCTTCTTTCTTTTCAATATTCTTTTCTCTACCGTGTGCTAACTCCTTGGTAGTTATATCAGTTATCTATTGCTGTGTAACAAATCACCCCATATGATGGTGGTTTGGGGAAGTTGTGACCACTGCTGAGCAGCTATGTTAGTGATTCACAATGATAAATTTGCATACTACTAAGAAACAACCTCTTCATGAATATGTATAAAGGTTGCTTTTCCAACTATCTGTTTGATCACTAAGTCACCAAGTGATATATGTATAGGACAATGTCATAAGTAAAATGTATGGTTATTTAGTTTGAATTCTATTTCACCAAAGAAATGATTCAACATCATTTAGCTAGAACTTCATATGAAATATGTTTATTCAAACATAAAATACCCCAAATCCTACCAGTGTGAAGTTTATTAGGGAAAAAAAAAAACAAATTTAGAGACAAAGACTGTGGATTTTTTTACATCAGCTGCAGCATTTTACCCCCTCTGGTAAAGCAAACATTTAGGATTAGAGGAGTCAACAGTATCTTCTTTTGCATGGATTTCATTACTTTCATAAATGAAAGTGAATTTGTAGACTGGAATTTAATGAAGCCAGATATTTATGCAATAGTTTTGGACTTCTTTGTATCTTGCTTTTTGAGAAATGTCTTCAAAAAAAGTAGGATATGAAAAAAAAACCTATAAAGTTATGACAATAAGGAATTGTTAAAAACTAGAACATGGCTAACCCTGTGAGAACGAGGATAAATGAACTTTAGAGGATTTGAGGAGAATATTTTACAGTGACATGCCAATGTCTTTTTACTAGCTACCTTGGTTCAGTCATTAGTCTGAAATACGAATTTCAAAACGTGTTCCAGCATAGGTACAAGGTGTGGAGCAAGTTATGGATGATAAATCAGAAGAAAAGAAGCTAACTCATTTTGATATAATCTGGCTTTTGTTGGGCCCAAAAGTTGCAATTTTTAATAATGTATATCAAGCTTGTATTACCAATTTTCTGAAGAACTTCATTGAGAATTAATAAAATTTGCCACTGTTTGTTTTTGGGAAACAAAACCAAAAACTTTAGTGGCTTAAAATAATCATTTTATTTGCTCTTGTTTCTCTTGATCAGAAATTTTAGCTGAAGTCAGCAGGGTGGCTTTTCTGTGAGTTTCATTTGAGGTTACTCATGTGACTGCAGTAATGTGGAAGCTTAGTGAATCAGATGATCAAAGATGGCCTCACTCACATCTGGCTGTCGACAAGGTTCTCCTCTCTCTTTGTAGCCTCTAATTGCCAAGAAGCCTAACTCAGGCTTCTTTACATGGTATTATTTCGTTTCCGAGGGAGTGACACTGGAAGCTGCAAGTCCTTTAAAGGCCTGGACATGAATCTTTTATAATGTAATATCCACCATATTTTATTGGTCAAGGTGAGTCTTAAGGCCAACCCAAATATAAAGAGAGGAGAAATTGACTCTACCTCTTGATGGAAGGCACAGAAAAGTCACATCGCAAAGAGACATATACACAGAAATAAAAGGCTTTTATGCCTCCCTTCCCATACACTTTTTTTTTTGCAGCATATTTTTAGTAGACATGCCAAATGGTCCTACCATTTTCTTGTATCTATATTGTAGACAAAATAATACTTTAAGGTGCAGAGAATCTAAATTCTGTTTTATTGCAGGTAACCCCTATGGTTACATTTCATAGAAACATCCCTTTTCTGGCTCAAAATGTTGGTGACACTGATATTTTAAAGTTTTTTTTTTTCCCCAATGGGATAGGTTGACAATTTTATATATATATTTCTTATTTTGCTCAAGAAGAGGTTGAGGATAAAACTGGTTCTCTAGTAAGTGTCTATATTTTGGTTTCTTGTAAATGGTAATCTGTAATTGATAAGTGTGTTAACTAGAACTGCCTCAGACTGTTTTTAGCTCTTTTGTTCTCAATATGTAACATTACTTACAAAGAGCATTACTGTCCCTTTCCCAGATAATCAATCATAAACTAAAGAGAAAAAGACTGTTTTTAATGGAATATTGAGAAATGAAGAAATGCTAAAATAAGTGGGATGGGGGAAGGATGGAGAGAGTAACCTTAGTGACTGTAGAGCTGTTGTGTTATAGCTCGAACTTTCTAAGCATTCCCTTGTTATCTAACCTTACACAGTTAGAGATGCCAGAGCAAAAAGCAATGTAAGTGGTTAGGGACAAACATTCAAACCTAATGTGTTTAGATACTTACTAGACACAAAAGTCATTTAATTCTTAAAATAATTCTATTAAATAAAGCTATTATACCCATTTCACAAAATGGGTAAAACAAGATTGAGAAGGTTAGCAATTTATCCAAATTCATACAGAGAGAAAATAGCAGATGTAGAATAAAATACGGAAAAGCTTGACTCCAAATTTTTATTATTTTCTTCTATGTTAGATAGTCTTTTGATATGGGGATATCAACATTATTATTCCTAATTTTTCAGCAGTGTCACAAGTAAAGGGTGATAAATAAATAGGCACGATAAGCTACAATTATTCAATAAACACAAAGACAAGCCACATTGTAATTGGTAATTGTTTCACTAGATACATTTATCAATAAATTCATGAAAATATCTTGCCTCTTCTTTCAGAGAAAATGAAATTTGGCCAGTTCATTTCACTGTTTCAGAGTAACTTCTAGGTGGAATGTGGGTTTGTAATGAACATTAATGGATTGTAATTTTGTTATAGTAAATCTTTAACTTGGTTTTAAAAATATTAATTTAGAAGGCTATGTTCCATGGTGAAGAAACAGACTAACTCAGTAAGAATCAAATCCAATATGTATATTTTCATATTACATATCTGAAATCAGAATTTGTCTTATAATAAATAAGAGAACATTTTGTCCTATTTTAACTTTTTATGGTCTTTGATTCAAAATAATAAAAATGGCAACAAACTCAAGCAGGTAGTATCACTATTTTCTCTCTTTTATATTTGAAGTAACTGAAACACAAAATTTATGTAGCTTTTCTAGTGCCACACAGGTCAAAAGTAGTAGACAAGGATTTGAACCAAAGAAGTCAGAGTAGCAAGAAAGTCTGAGATAGTAAAACTATGCCTGACTTTAGAGTATAAAATGTAATGAGTATAGAAATTTGGAGAATGAACTCATTATGATTGACATATTATTGCAGAAATTTTTCCATACCCTATTTTTAATTTCAACCTTTGTATTTCCAGCGAATTCACTGCGACATTGTTGACTTTTTCCTTTCTTCTTCTTCGCCATTCTTTCCTCTGATTTTCACTGTCCTACCCTCCACTCTTCAGCTTTCCCTACTACAAAGCTTCAGCTAGCCTCTTAATCAAATCCTATACTCACTTCTCCTTTATAGTTTCCTTTTCTCTGACTAGCAAGCCCAACAACAGAGGAACCCAACTTTGCAATTTCTCAAATAGATAAACACACAACTGGACAGATCCCCTCCTTTTTGTATGCAAAAGGTAACATTTTAAATATATGTATATGTACAATATGTTTGTGCATATAAATGTATGTGTGTGTATAATCTAAATAGATAATTTTTGGAGAGAAAGAAGGTTCTGTTCTCTTGGGAGATTCGTGTGTGTGTGTGTGCACACTGTACATGGAATTTTTCACTTAAAATATGTTTTGGGGTTCTTTCCATGGCTGTATACAGAGACTATCATCATTTTGTTTGCTCGCTTTTTTAGTAGTTGCTTAGCAGGCTGTTGTATGTACTGTGTACCATAGTTTATATTTAACAATTCTCTTGGTCTGTATCCAATTTTTTGCTATTATAAGCAATGCTGCAGTGATATCCTTAGATATTTGCCATTTTGCTTATGTGAAAGGTGGTAAGTCAGTTCCAGAAGTTGGTTAAAAAAAAAAGAGTAAAGCATCAGTAATTTTGCTGGATATTTCCAAATTACATTCCAGAAGGCGTATACCACTTTATATTCCCACCACCAGTTTATGAGAATGCATATCTTCCCATAGCTTTAACAATAGAGTATATTATCACATTTTAGCATTTTGTTGTCAGTATGGTAAGAAATGATAAGAAATTATCATGTTTGAGAATGTTTGTATTCCCATTATTAAGATCTGTCTATTCACATCCTTTGCCTAATTTTTTAATTGCCTTGCTGATCCTTTTCTTCTATATATTATGAAGCTATATATTTATTAAGGGGACCCATCCTTTGCTTCTGACATCAGCTGCCATCTTTGTTCCCACTTTGTCTTTTGTTTTACATTTATTTTTAGTGCTTTTAAAAAAAATGTAGTATAACCTACTAAATTTTTCTTTGTTTCTAGATTTTTGAGTCAGAATTAGGGAGAACTTGCTCCTCCAGGATTAAAGAAATTTGTTCATATTTCCTTCTGATATTTTTATGATTCTACATATATATTTATATCTTTGATCTATTTAGAGTTTATCTAGTTAGGGTCAAAATTTGTATTTTGATGCTTATCCATTTATTATAGTAGCATTTATTTAAAATTTAATCCTATTTCATTGATTTGAGCTGCAACCTTATAATAAATTGACATTTCTTTTAAGATCTACTTTTGTACTTTTTCTTCGTTGTTTCATTCATCTGTTTCTTTATTCATGTGCCAATATTTTATTGTCTTAGTTTGTTAGAGCTGTTTATTGGTTACTTGAAATGTGGTTAATGTGAAATAAGATGTGCTATAATAGAAAAATACACACTGGATTTTAAAGAATTTAAATGAAGAATGAAAATATTTCCTTAATTTTTATAATGAGTACATGTTGACATGAGAATATTTTGGGTCTATTGGCATGAACAAAATATATTTTAAAATTAATTTTAGCTGCTTTTTACTTTTTAAGTTGTGGATACCAAATGTGTTTAAGATTTATGTGTGGCTTTCATTGTATTTCTTTTAGCACTGCTTTTGAGTATGTTTCAGCATGTTGTATTCAATGTTGTAAAAGACAGTTAAATAGAGTCTGAGCACTGAAAAGCTTTAATTTTGTGTAAGAAATCTGCTTTGCTCCTTGAGAATTGGGAATTTTTCTGTCATGCTCTCACTGTCCTTCAAATCTTTAGCATGTTGCTTCTGCTTTGTAGAATGCCCTTATATATATTACAGGCAGACCTCAGAGATATTGTGAATTTGCTCCATACCACCCCAATAAAGTAAGTATCACAATAAAGTGAGTCATAATCTTTTTCCTGGTGGAGGGTCTTGTCTTCAGTTTGTAAAAAACACAACATCTGTGAAGTACAATAAAGTACACAAAAAATGAGGTATGACTATGCTATTATATATGTTATATAATCATATACCATATATTATGTGTGTATATATGTATGTGCATGTTTAAACATCTGACCATCTCTTACTCAGTTATAACTCAGATATACCCCCATCTCCTCTGCTGGGTCCACTGTCCTAGCTATACCTCAATGACCATTTTTTCTTTTCTCCAACTCAGTTCTAAGCTTCTTGTGAGAGTCAGGCAAGAACATTGTCTCAGTCATATTTGTGAACCCAGTACCTCGAAGAACACATGCATAAATTAAACACTCTCTAATGTTTGCAGAATGAATTAGCGATGAGGAGCTTTGAGGCTGAATGGGTTCTCCACAAGAAGAAACATTAAGGGGGAAAGAATGACTTTTAGGAAGCATTTGCAGGTAGATAAAGCTAGAGAAAGAGGGGCAATGAAAAGTAACCTTAAATGAGAACTCCATAAGTTAGGAAGTCAGCTGGGCTCATTCTTGTTCTAAATTAAAGTGAAGTGCAGTTAAAGAGGTGAGGAATGAGCAAACAATGTTTAGTTTGAATGAAAACTCAGTGATAAGAAGCCTTGAGAATGGTTTCATTCTCCAAAAAAGAAGGTAAAGAAGGAAAGAAATGTGGTAGGCTACTATACTCCTTTAATGAATATGAAAATAACACTACCTTATCCAGTGTTAAATATAGTAACGAAAATATGCAATGCTGCTTAATATCACTTGCTTTCTTCATCTAGAATAAAATGCAAGTGAACATGTGAAAATTTGTGAGAGGGAATATATTAATAGATTAAAATAGTTAAAGCAAATGAAATGATTTTTGCTTTCTAAATGAGGAAAATTCATGCATATTTAGAGATACAAGAGGAGCCCATGGAGAAGAAAAAATTGAAGATGTAAGAGAAAAAAGGGATGAACATTCTCTCCAGATCCCTCAGCAGGTGAAAAGAAGATTGTGATCCCAGGTAGAGGACAGGGCTTTTGAGTTGGGGGAAAACATCTTTTCTCTAGGACCTCATTTATACTATATGTTTCATGGAACTGCTCAGGTAGTCTTTACATAGTCATTCCTTAAACCTTTCTCCATTTTGTCACCACTACTCTTTTCCATTTTTATTTGAGACATAGAATACAAAGATTGTCAGGTTTGGTAGTATTTGACCATAATCAATTTTTGTCTAGGGTTTTTATGTTTGTTGCATGTATGTGTCTTCAAAAACTAAGTTCTGGGAGTATAGCACTATACTCAATTTTATCCAATTAATTTTGGAACATAAAAGCATACTAATTTAAAACATGCTTAAATATTTGATTTTTAAAAATTCTCTATCAGTGATTAATAACTCTAAAAAACATTTACTGATTGAATTAAAACTCTGTAGTTTATCCCTCTATTTCATAGAATACAGAGTGAGATAGCATATTTGCCTGAAAAATATATATTTATGTCACATAATATCAGTTTTCTTATCACTATCTACACTTTGTTATATTTTGAACAGAGATATATGTACAAAATTTTAGATTTACAATAGATGTCATTAATATTTATGTAACTGTGATTTTTTGTTAGTTTAGAAAACTTTAGAATATTTAAAAAAACAGCAACTGATTCTCTATGTTCTTGGAAATATTACACTTTCCAGAGGGTTCTAGTAAAGGATGAAGAAAATGATGCCAAATTAAAGATAGTTTAAGTAATAACATAAAAGCAAAAAAACTGGTTTGATATGAAAGGAAATTATTATATAATGTTGTACTTATTCATTGAAGATTTTTATAGTGTGTGACCTATAATTTATTTTAAGGTTATTATCAATTTACCTCAAACATCTACTGTACATTTTCTGTAACAATATGTGCAATGAAACGTCATGGTTATATTTATATAATGATTTCAATATGTATTTTTTCTTTAAAAATTAAAGGCTATCATAAGATTATTTTTATTAAAAAGAATGTTATCCCAATCTAAACATATTTATACCAGACTTAAAAATATTTGCTATTTTCTTAAGATATGTCTAGAAGTTATAGGAACAAATTTATAATCACTGAAATCAAATAAAAAGGAGATAGTCACTCATAATTCTTCTAGCCAAAAATGTAAGTATTTTAATTTCTTAATCACTTATAATATAGATGCACATTTTAACAATATATCAGGATATTTTCTCTTGTTGCTACATAGTCTTTATGGTGATCATATTAATGGGTCCATAATACTTAATCAAGTAAATATTTTATTTACTTAAATATTCCATAATTGTAGGAATATTAGATTGTCCTCACAATACATATTGTTGAAACACACTTTGGAACTAACATTTTTTCTTTCTTTTAGCTGTGGATTCACCAGGCCTAGGTTTAAATTTAGTCATTCCCACTTACTAACAGTGAATTTTTTGGGAAATTATTTAACTTTACTAAGTTTTAGTGTCCTCATTTGTAGAATAGGGTCACTATTCATTACTCTGTGTGAGAACTGAATTCCAAAAATTTACATTCATTTCACATATATATAGTGTGCTCATATTCCATGGCAGGTAGTGTTCCAGATTCTGTATAAACCACATTGGAGAAAACAAAATCTGCTATCTTATCATATTGCTTACCTAGAGGAAACATACAATAATGTGTGTGTGTTTGTGTGTGTGTGTGTGTGTAGGAGAAAAAATGAAGTAATGTAAAAGAGAGTGCACCCTAGGGTAGGAGTAATTATTTTTATAGAGTCGTGTTTCCAAGTCTCGGAGAAGATAATATTTGGGCAGGGAACTGCAGAAAGTAATGAAGCAAGCCATCTGACCATCTGGATGGGTGGAGTGGGGGGTGGGATGAAGGATAATATTGAAGGCAGGGAAAACAGCAAGTAAAGAGTCCTAAAACTGCAATTGTGGAGAAAAATGGCTAATGAGGTAGACACAAAGTAATTGAGAAAGGAATAGGAGATACAGTCAGAGCTAAATGAAGATGAAGTTTTGCCCATAATTTAGAGCCTTGTAGGCCATTGGAAGGATTTGGCTTCTTCTCTGAGTGAAATGGTAGTTGTTGAAGGGATTTGAGCAGAGGGGAGACACAACTTGATTTAAGTTTTAAAAGATTCCTTTTAGCTGCCATCCTGAGAATATATTCTAAGATGGCAGTGAGGGAAGCAAGGAGACCATTCAGAATGCTACTGTAGAAACCAGGCCAGAAATGATAGTAGTTTAAAGTAAGTTGATACAAAGAAGTGAAGAAAAATGGTTCAAACTTATTTGAAAAATAGGGCCGACAGGATTTGATTACAGGTAGCTTGTAGGATATCAGAGAGGGAGGAGTTGAAGATGATTTTGATAGTTTTTCCCTATGCAGTTGAAAAAATGACATTATCACTTCATGATATATGGAAAATCTGGGTGTGGAAGGAAAATGAGAAATTGATTTTGGACATGTTATAGTTGAAGTATGTATTAGATACTATTCTGAGGTATTCAATAGAATAATGGATACAGGAGTCTAGAATTCAGGAGGAAAGTCTTAGCTAGAGAATTAAATTCAAAAGTTGTCAATGCATAGATGGTTTTCCAATCCATAGCCTGAATGCTCAGTTAGAGATTGGTGAGTTTAGGAAGGAAAATAATTCTGAAGGCTGAGCTGTGGAGCATGCCACTATTTAGAGATTGGACCACAGAAAGAAATCAGCAAACGAGAAAGAGAGTCATTAATGAATGACTGAGGAGAACCAAAAGAGAATTGTCTTCTGGAAGTCTAGTGAAGAAAGTTTTTCATGAAAGGTGGAGTGACTTACAGTAAGAGTAATGCAAAATAGGAAAACTGTTCCTCATCTGTTATCTTGGATGGCAACTTGGTAATATCTATAAAAATTACAAATTTGTTTATCTTTTAACCCAGTACTCACATTTCCAGGAACTTATACTATTAGATCTATAAAATGCACTAATATGGAATTATGTGTGAATAGCTAACACAGAATAATGTATGAATAATTATCTATAATAAAAGGAAGAAATAGGAATATAATCTGCAGTTTTTATATATGCACAAAGAAACATTAGGAAAATACATAAGAAAATAGTGAAAGTGTTCCTTTTATAGTGGATAGCTGTAGAGTGAAATGGACAGGAATAGTGGGAGTGTTTTACATATTCACTTGAAAATAATTTTGATATTTGAATCACATTTTTAAAAAGGGAGGAGGAAGGAGAGATCAGCTGTTTCAAATGCTGCTAATAAGATGCTAAGATGAACTCTGAAATTGACCGTCAGGTTTGGTAAAGGATATATTTCAATAAAGACAGTATGGTCTAGAAGTTATGTTGAAAAGAGAAGGAGAGATACAGAATTGTAGTTAGAAGGGGATATAAGAAAAGCATGTTACTAGGTTTGCAAAGTGATGAGAATAATAGATTAGAAAGGAAAATATTGATGAGAGAAGCGGCGGGGAGAGAGAGAGAGAGAAATATTGAGAATGAATTGCTGGTATGGGTAAAAGACCTAGCAGTGATGTCACACCTTTTATGCAGCAGTGATGGAATTCCTTTTGAAGTTCTATTGTTATGCTTAAGACTTATGTCAAGGTATACTCAAAGGAAATGTTTAACACCTTCCTTCATTCCCTTACATCTCTGCCCCTTTAAACTTTTTCTCTATTTTGTGACTGAAGAAGAACAAATAGATTAAATCAGAATTTTTAGAGATCTAAACTGGTTGCTTTATGTGAATATCTAATTTAATCCTCAAAACCATCCTGTAAACTACTACTTCTACTTCTCCTTTCCTCCATCCCCTCTCCCCCCTCCTCCCTCCTCCTTCTCCTCCTCTTTCTCTTCTTCTTGTTATTATTTCCATTTTACAGATAGGAAACTGATATTCAGGTTAACTTGTCCATGCTTTTACAATGGATAATAGCACATTCGAGATTCAAATGTCAACTCTTTCTAAATTTAGAGTATTTTTTTTTGTCTTTGTGTTGTAATCCTTCTACCGGTATTCTGAAAAGTCTTCAAACAACCAGCATGTTACTTCAAGCAATTATAAATTTTCTTCTATTTGTTCACTTAACAAATATTTATTCAACATCTATCTTGCTTAAGGTATGGAAATGAAGGGATGAATGAAATGAATATGAATTCTGGCCTCATGATGCCTATAGTCTTTTGAAGGAGAGAGATTCAGCAAATTACCACAAAGAGGTGTTACAATAGGCAAAGTTCTGTCTACAACTAGAAACAAAGTTCTGTTCTGAGGGAATAAGCTATAATGAAAAATGCTGTGGGCCATAAATAGGATAAACTATTCTATTTTATTCACATAAATTATTCCAGATAATTATAAATAATAATAAATTATTATTGAAAGCAATTTGTCAAAGATCACAGAATATAGTACCTCCAAGTATCTCATCTATTCAGGCTTAAAAAAGTCAACATTTCATCATACTAAGTATATAATGAAAATGTAGTTTACTATTTTATTCATTTAACTCTTAACATTCTTAAATTCAATTATAGTTTTAGAAAGCTTGAAAATAAAATCCAAACTTTTATCACCAAAGTTTTCTTTGATGATTTCTTAAAGTTTCATAGAAGAATTATAAATATTATCTTTAATTATAAAACCATGTTATTTAGTCCTCTAGAAGACACAGTATGGGGATAAATAGTAAATGTGTAAATATAATAAATCCAAATGTGTAAAATAGTAAATCCAAAATACAATATATTTTTGACCTTATTGATAAGAATCGACATAAACAATAGAGCAAACAAAGTAAAAATCAATACCAATATGCAGGAGATACGAAGAGAGACACAGGACTAAATGAGACAGTAAAAAAGACAAGTACATGACAACAACCTCAAATTTTGAAGCAGATTGTCATCACTTATAGAAAGTTGTCAGCATTCTTGTATTTCTGATTCCGTATTTGTTTCAGAGTCATGAGAACCATAAAGAATAACACAAGGTTTACCTTTTAAGAATTTGTCCTTCTGAAGATATGAGGTACAATAACCTAATTTTTTTCTTTCATATTTTAGCCAGAAACTGGAAGAATGTTCTCTGAGTTAGACTTGATGTGGATGCTACTGTGCAGTTTTACTAAAATGCCCAGATACTGTGATATCAAGTGCTCATCTGTTAGTTCAGGAAGAGCAAGAGAAACACCTGGGTGTTGTCCACATGTGGAAAGTAGACATAACTTCATTCACTTTCTGCCTCCTTGCAGTCTGGGATCTACTTGCTTAAAAATTCTCCAGTGGTTGGCTTTCATACACAGGGTAGAGGATCGACCCAGGAAGATGTACAACATGGGTCATCTCACCTGATCCTTTCCATCTCCCTGTTATTTTCTAAATTTTCCATTTCCAGAAAATTCATCCTGTTTCTCACTATTCCCCATTAATGCAATGCCTAAAATGCCATCCTGCTCACTCTTTGCCTGACAAACCCTTACTTACTTGTCAAAACTCAGGTCAAATTGTTACCTCTTCTGGGATTGTTTCCCTGACCTCTCCAAGTAGAGTTAATCACCTCTGCTTCTTTGCTCCCAATGTGTATTTCTCTGCTTTCTGTTAGTGATTTACTTGTTTAAATATCTAGCACCATTCCTAGACTGATAATCTTGGGAAGGCAAATTTCAGTCATCTTAATATCACTGCCCAGAGCCTAGTCTATACTTGTTTTAAAAAAGATATGTCTAATAAGTTCTTTGAGGTGCAGTGTGGTGGAGGTGAAGATCAGAGAATAAAAAGTAGGTTCCTATGGCAGCTAGCTTTGGACCTGTCTCATGGGGATTTGTGGCTACTGGTGTAGTGGGTAGAAGAGACAGATCATTGAAAATAAGCTGGGGCAAACAGAATTGGACAAATTTGGAAAGAACTGTATGTTATATATTTACAGTATTTATTTCTCAAGGGCACTGCTTCAAGAGTGTTTCATTGGAGTGTGGTTTTAATAAAGTCTAGAGCCGTTTGCTTGTCCTCAAGATGTTCCTTGTGACTCCAAGACTGTATCTAAATTAAAGCTAATGACCAGATATTTTTTTCTCTGTCTAGCAGGAAAGAACCATTAGCAAATTTATGAATTAGAGTCTGTTTATGTTATTGAGAAGAATCACCATATATTCCCTTAAGCAATTCCCTCTGTTTTAAAAAGTAAGTATAACTGATATATTCAATGACAAGACTCATGGGATGTAATCAAAAACAACTTTATTTTGTCTCCCACTATTCTAATAATATTATTCAGAGGGGAGAAGTTCTTCCTCTGACCCTGGATAACACTCTTGCAGTCCAAAGATTTTCTACTCACTCTTCAGTAGTAAAAAGCCCTGCAGCCACCTTAAGTCACAAATATAGTCTCCATAGTCTCCATTGAATTATTAGAAATGCTCAGGGCCTCTCTAATAAGCAAAGCTTCCAACTTCATTCACAGTTAGAGGAATTCCTTATCCCCACCAATGACTGGTTGCAGACCAGCACTTTGACTTCCTTTTTTATCTTCTTCTTCCTCACCAGTTGTTATATTTGATGCTGCCAGAGTCTGGAAGGGAGGTAGAAAAAGGGACAAGATGAGTTTATTTGGTTGATACTGCTGAATGGTGACTTTGGGGTTTAAATCTCGTTGTTCCTCTCATGGGCTATTAGGTCATTCAGAGAATCCCATGGGGAGCCTGCTATTATACTTCCTAAGATGTGGGTGATTTTAGACTTAAATGAAGCATTCTCTTCTGCATGGCTGTTCCCTTATCAGCCCTTCATGGGTCTTAGCCAGTTGGGGTTAGGTGTGTGTCAGATAACTGTCCTCTGTGCCTCCCAAACTCCAGGTAACCCATGGCGGAGCACACATTTTAGCCCCTCTCTTAAGCTTCAGCTGATGGGAATGTATCTTCTCCCCTCCCCACTCACAGCACAGTGCTGGCTGTTTCCGAAGAATGGCCCTCCACATAAATCCTCTTTCAGTCTTCAAAAACTTGGCCATTTTACATTCTTGGTGGCGGTGAAGGTTTTCAAGAGTCCTCTAACCATTTTTCAACCACTCCTTTTAAATTCTACATGTAGCCTGGAAGCTCCTTTGGAATGCATTCTTTATGGTGTCTTGGTGTCTAACGTGGAGCTTCCAAGTTAAAGTCCTGTTACTCAAATATCAGCAAAACAGTAATAAGTAGAAATTCGAATATTATCCTTCACCAATAGACATTACTGACTCTTACATATGAATTTAGGATTAATGATATACAGAGAGGCCCCTAAGTAACAAATGAATAATTGTTCATTATGCCCTTGATGTAGATCTTGTCTTGATATACTCATAGGCCTAGTGCTTAAGGAGGTGAATAAGTGAATCTGATTAATCGTTCTTCATTAGTTCTCTAGCTAGTAAATGGATTGGATCCCAAAATATAGCATATCTGTTTACTTGGACTGGTACGATATTTTCTCATAGAAAGATCATGGTAAGCTCACAATAATGAATTAAACAATGGTCAGGTATGTAGGCTAGCCCTAGAGGAACTCAGTTATGTCCTTTAATGTACCAGCCTGCAATCTGAATGCTAAGAACAGTGGAACATATGGTATTGGTAAAAGAAGGGAAGTTTTCTTCTCTTTCTTTCTTAGACTGAGTTGTACAAAGTGCTTAAATAATCAGTTTGTCTTTGGTCTAAGCTGGAGATAGCAGAGAGTGTTTTAATTGAACTAATTCACATCAATGTTTAAATGGCTGGAAACTAGTTTATTCCTGCCATATATTCAATATTTGCATGTTTAAAAAATAGGTTTTTTATTTTAAATTGACCTGTGAAGGAATAAGTGTACCTTGCGTAGGGCCTGGCATATGTTAAACTTTCATTATTATTTGATGAATAAATGAATGAATGTTGGGCTTTCTGGCAGTATAAAAAAAAACAAGGAATATTTTATACAATTTAGGGGAGATATTTTGAGTCAGAGGTGGCATCTTTTTAGACATGCAACTATACTTTCAAGGTCAGCTCTTTGGACTGTTTTACTTTTCAAAGTTCTGAAGGTTAAACCCCGTAGATTGTTTAAAAACTAAACATTTTCATTACACTAAAAAACTAAACATTTTCACACCTAGAAATAGAAAAAAAGGCATTGGGGAGTTGGGATTTGGTCAGGAAAGGTAATGGCTAAGGCACTTATTAGTCCAGATTTGTAAACTGAAGAGCTCTGGACTGAAATACAATATGGGCAGAGGGTAAAAATTGAGTTTTACTGCAGGCTTATTTAGCTTTTTGATCTAAATTATCTGGATCCGTCTATCTATCAAGTCTATGTAACATGAACTCCTTGGTTTCTTTGATAGCTGTTTGCTTCTCTAAATAAACCAAATTGTTGCAAGGGTTGGGCCCAATGAGGAAAAGGAAAAAAAAAGGAACTTGCTTTGGATCTGTCAGCAGTCACAGTCACTACTTGGTGGGAAGGCTAAAGAACTTGCTTGAGCTACACTCTAGGTTGTGGGTCAGGGCTGGTGCCTTTGAATTGCTTTTTTCAGCCCAGGCACTAGGTAATTTGGTCTGAAAAACTATGACCAAAGCAGTATTGAATAATGCATACTAATAAGGTACCTTTAATAGCAATATATTAAATACTAGGTAAAACACTATCATAAGGAGGAAGTGAGTATAACTAAACCAGAGCCTTTTCCAAATAAATACTCATAAGGGAGGTGGGGTACAAATATACAACTAATCAGAGGCTAATTGGACTTCCCAAAAGAGAGTTGGGAACCTGCTGATTGTTTACGAGCAATGAATTCTGAGCCCTTACAATTGCACTTTGAAGAAGATTCTCCACACACTTAAGGAGGTTATGGTGCCTTTTAATGCAACTGCAGTAGTACTGCTGAAAACACTGCACAGATCATAATCTTCAAGCCTCGGATAGGAGCCAGAGTCAGTTTTGCAATGCTGCCTGCAGAAAGAAAGATCTCATTTGTGAAAATAACCACTCTGTTTTCATATTGCCAGACATCCGCTCTTGGCTAAGATCAACATGAAAGGGAATTTGTTTTCTGATAGGGTTCTGTCCTTCTGCAAAGGAAGATCTTTTGAAATAATTGACCATCTCAACAGAATGGCCAACATGTATATCTGCAAATTAATGTAATTGAGGCCTTCTCTTTGGGTTAAAATTGCCACTTATCTCTTGTGGATGCCTAATGGTTCACTTGTCCTTTCACTTTACATCAGGTTCAGCAACCGCAAACAGGGTACAAGATATTTGGGGATAGAAAAATTCAACATGATAGAAGAAAGTAGGAAAATTAAAATTCAGGGGACATCTATGCATTTCATTTATCAGGTGTGTCACTGTTTATATCTTTGCAACAATTTTTTAAAGTTTAGGAGTTGGCCCAGAGAGGTTAAACAACATGGCCAGTATTCCTCAGCCTTTTAAGTGGAAATCCAGGATTTAAACCTAGAGCTATCAAATCCCAAAACCCAGGATCTTCCCTCTGGATTACACTTGCTCCTTTAAGGGACTTCCAGACTACAAGAAAGGCAAAACTTATTAACAAAAGTTACCTTTGAAATACTAAACAACTATGTGAAGAGTGGAGGAAATGCAGAAAGGGAATAGAGACGAAGTATGCTAGACATTTTATCAAATGGTTCCCCCCCGAGCATATCTGCTCCATTTCAATGTTTTCTCCTTAGTGGCACTGAAATTTCTTTCAGGACAGAACTTTTAGCTTAATCTTATTTTTCCATATATGTGCCTAGCAAAGTATTGGAAACAAAGGGAAGGGTTGTGTGACACATGCTGCCCTTTTCTGAATGGAACAAAGAAATCCAAATAGAACTCTCCTTTGTCATGAAGGTAAGCTAATTACCATATATTTCACAGGTATTGTATTTTGCTTGTTTTAAAATTCTTAAGCATATTATGTTGTCTTTTGACTATGCATTGTGGATATTCTGAAAAACCAGATATTTGTCAGAGAAGCTCCTTCTTATACTTAAGTAGCCAAGACCAGAAAACTCTTTTCTTTGGAATAATTTTATAAGGTTTGGTCAGCGCAGTTGCCTAATAAATTGCTGGTCATACTAATCAGTCTCCCGTGGGTCCATTGTGATTTCACAGCAGACCCCACACCTCAACAACCTGAGTGATGTTGACATTCTGGCTTTGAAAAGGTAAATACAATTAAGGCTAGGCTATGAAATAAATCTAAGTATTCATTTGAGAATGCTAATTAGATTTGGAGACCGACCCCGAAGTGTTCTCAGTATTGTGTTTTTCTTTTTTAAAAAATCTATGGAATTTTATTAAAAGTGAGAAAAATTGAAACTCTAAAATAAACATGAGGATAATATTAAATGGCCTGTCTACTGATATTGACTGGAATTTAATGCAGAAAAAAAGAGCCAGTGGAAAATTAGCATTATGTTCAGTTTTCTTCCTCTTTGACAAACACTAAACATTTTACTTATTATAGATGGCTTAGAACCAAGTCAAAATTTTAATGGAGCTACAAGTCTATTTGTATAAACTTGAGTTGGATGGACTAGAGAAAGAACACTGGACTGCAGGTCAGGAAATGGCCCCAGTTCTGGAACAGTCACACTGCAAGATTTAGAGCGAGTTTTTGGCCTTTTGTTTGTTTTAATGACCTCATCTGGAAAATGGGAGAAATAATGCCTACATGGGGATGTAATGAATCAAAGATAATACATGTGTGCTAGTAGTGAGAAGCATATCTTAACACTATAAAATATTATTATTCAGAGATAAAGCTATTAAAATGAAGATCTAAGGTGATGTATCTAAGAGCTAAGCAATAAAATACCTTGATCAGATCAAGTCAGTGTCTTTTATTGACTATACCAAATTATACAAGCATAAATCGACTATACCACCTACTCTTCCTTACCGTTTCCCAAGGAACATTCTTTTTGATACCCCAACAAAAATTAAGCTGTAAAAAATTGTTATTGTGACTTTTAACCCTCAGATACTTACTTTGCCATTTCACTACTTTCTTCATTGTCCCTGGTGGTAAATCCACTGGAGATGGAAGCACTGGTAACATGCAGGTTGGTCCTTTGGATTTCCAGCAGCAATAATTGCCTAACTGCTTGAATGTCAGTGGTTGGTATTCAAAAGGACTCCAGGAACTGAGATTTACAAGTTGCCCCCTTTGATATTCCATTAAGAATACTGTAGAGGGAAAGAGTGCTTTGAAAAATTGTTAGAGAAAACTGTGAGTTAGATTTCCAGAGCCCTACCACATGCAGCTCTAGACACAACAAGGCAGCCAGGTGCAAGGAAATGAGCAGGAGCTCTGATATTGAAGACCAGTGTTCAAATCTTAGTTCCTCCACTTACTTGTTAAACTGACTTTGATGTTAAGCAATTTACTGAATTAGAGCCTTAATTTCTTCATTTTTATAAAAAGAATGATGCTGCATTCATTTATTTAACTGCTTTTTATTGAGCACTTGCTATGTGACAGTTATGTACTGGGTTTTGAGGGGCCGGTGATGATTTAAGGTATGCTTGTGTTGAATTTACACATAGTGGAGAAGACAGTGAATGAAGAGACACATAGATAATAAACCCATCCTTACGAGATTTAGTGAGGAATCTAGGTGGAAGGTCTATCGACTGTGAGAAGTGTTGTGTAATTATAATTTTAAAATAATAAAATGGGAATAAGCAGAAAAGAGAGTAGAACAAATACGTTTGGAGAACTAGACCTAGAAACATTGATACCAGTGCTATTAATAGTAATAATAGCTATCATATTGACTGATTATTATATACTACATACCATGAAAGTAATTTATATATATATTACATTAATTTTTAAATTAAGTTTATTAGAGTAACATTGGTTAATGCAATTATATAATCTTTAGATGTACATTATAATTTGAAATCTATATATTGTGTGTTTATCACCCAAAGTCCAATTTCCTTCAGCTACTATATATTTGATCTCCTTTACCCACTTTCCCCTTCTCCACCCTCCTATATTTGACCTCCTTTACCCAGTCAACCTCCTCCCTCCTCCCCCACCCACTACCTTCTGGTAACCACTAGTCTATAGCCCATGTCTATGAGTCTATGTTTGTTTGTCCTGTTTCTTTGTTGCTTTTAAGTTTATATCTCCAATGTAAGTGATATCGTGATTTTCAACTTCTTCTGTCTGGCTTACGTTGCTTAGTGTGATTATCTCAAGGTCTATCCATGCTGTTGCAAATGGCAGTATTTCATCTCTTCTTATGGCTGAGTAATATTCCATTGTATATCTGTACCACAGCTTCTTTAGCCAATCATCTATCGTAGGACACTTTGGTTGCTTCCATGTCCTGGCCACAGTGAATAATGCCGCTATGGAGATCGGTGTGCAAATATCTTTTTGGATATGGGTTTGCAAGTCTTTGGAGGTAAATATGCAGTAGAGGAATTGCTGGATCATATGGTAGATCAATTCTTAGTTTTTGAGGAACCTCCATACTGTTTTCCATAGTGGCTGTACCAATTTGCAGTTCACCAGCAGTTTATTTCTATACATTCTCTCCAACATTTGTTATTACTTATCTTGTTGACTATAGCTATTCTAAGAAGTGTGAGATGGTATCTCATTGTGGTTTTGACTTGCATTTCCCTAATAACTAGCTATGTTGAGCACCTTTTCATATATTTGTTGGCCATTTGTGTGTCCTCTATGGAGAACTGTCTGTTCGGGTCCTCTGTCCTTTTTTGATTGAATCATTTTTTTTTTTTTTTGTAAATAATGAGTCGTATGAGTTATTTATATATTTCGGATATTAGGCCCTTATTGGAGGCATTGCTTGCAAATATATTTTCCCATTCAGATAGTTGTCTCTTTACCTTGTTGACAGTTTCTTTTGCTGAGCAGATGCTTTTTAGTTTGATGTAGTCCCATTCATTTATTTTAGGTTTTACTTCCCTTGCCTTTGAGGTCAAATTCATAAAATCCTCTTTTAAGTCCAAGGTCCTTGAGCTTAGTTCCTATGTTTCCTTCTATGCATTTTATTGATTCCGGTCTTATATTCAGGTCCTTAATCCATTTTTAGTTAATTTTGGTGCGTGGTGATAGACAACAGTCTAGTTTCATTTTTTTTTTTGCAGGTGGCTTTCCAATTTTCCCAGCACCATTTATTGAAGAGGCTTTCCTTCCTCCACTGTATGTTTTTGGCTTTTTTGTCGAAAATTATTTGTCCATATAAAGATGGGTTTACTTCTGGACTCTCATTTCTATTCCACTGGTCCATTTGTCTGTTTTTCAGCCAAGACCCTGCTGTTTTGATTACTGTCACTTTGTAGTATAATTTGAAGTCAGCCAGAGTGATGCCTCCAGCCTAGTTCTTTTTTCTCAGGATGGCTTTGGCAATTCAGGGTCTTTTATGTTTCCATACAAATCTGATGAATTTTTGTTATATTTCTTTAAAAATATGCCAATGGGATTTTGAAAGGGGTTGCATAAATCTGTAAAATGCTTTAGACAATATATAATTATGTTGATTCTTCCATTTCAAGAACATGAAATATCTTTTCATTTCTTTGTATCTGCTTTGATTTCTTTTAATAGGGTCTTGTAGTTTTTATTATATAGGTCCATTACATGTTTCATTAAATTTATTCCTGGGTATTTTATTGTTTTTCTTCCAATCATGACAGGAATTATATTTTTCACTTCTTTTTCTGACAATTCATTATTAGAGTATAGGAATGCTATGGATTTTTTAATGTTGATTTGTATCCAGAAACTTTATTGTATTTGCTTATTGTTCATAGTAAGTGTTCTTGTGGAGTCTTTAGGGTTTTCTACATAGAGAATCATGTCATCCACAAATAGTGACAGTTTGACTTCTTTGTTTACTATTTGGATGCCTTTTGTATCTTTCTCTTGCCTGATTGCACTTGCTAAGACCTCCAATGTTATAGTGGATAACACTGGCGATAGTAGACAGCCTTGCCTTGTTCCTGATCTTAGAGGGAAGGTTTTTAGCTTTTCATCATTAAGTATAATGTTGCTGAAAGTTTGTCATGGATGACCTTTATTATGTTAAGGTATTTATCTTCTATACCGATTTTCTTAAGTGCTTTGATCATAAATGGGTACTGTTATCTTGTTGAAGGCTTTTTCTGCATCTATTGATATGATCATATGATTCTTATTTTTTAATTAATTATATGGTGTATCACATTAATCGATTTGCGTATGTTGAACCATCCTTGTACCCCTGAGATGAAGCCTACTTGATTGTGGTGTATAATCTTTTTAATACGTTGTCATATTCGGTTTACTAGTATCTTATTTAGGATTTTTCCATCTATGTTCAAGAGAGATATTGGTCTATAGTTTTCTTTTTTAGTGGAGAATTCCCTCCATTTTTGTATGTCTGGAAAGGTCTTAATTTCTCCTTCATATCTAAAGGAGAGCTTAGCTAGATACATTATTCTTGGCTGGTGGTTCGTTTCACTTAATAGTTTAAATAGTTAATTCCATTCCTTTCTGGTTTGTAAGGTTTGTGCTGAGAAGTCCGATGATAATCTAATGGGTTTTCCTTTATAAGTTACTGTTTTCTTCTCCCTGGCTGCCTTGAGAATTTTTTCTCTGTAGTTGATTTTTGATAACTTTAATACAGTGTGACTTGGTGAAGGCCTTTTTGGGTTGAGATAACTGGGTATTCTGTTGACTTCTTGAATTCCAAATTCCAGCTCATTCCTTAGATTTGGGAAATTCCGGTCCACTGTTTGTCTGAAAATGCTTTCTAGTCCCTGCTCCTTTTCCTTGCCTTTGGTAATGCTCATTATTCTTATGTTTCCTCTCCTGATGGTATCAGCTAGTTCTTGTATTTCTCTTTCATTACTTTTCACTCTTTGGTTTCTCTCTTCTTCCTTCTGGTTTACTTCTAGATTTCTGTCTTCGATATCACTGATCCTTTTCTACTTTTGGTCAGTTCTCTTTCCCAAGTTTATTTTTTTTCAACTCTTGCAGTGTGTGTGTGTGTGTGTGTGTGTGTGTGTGTGTGTGTGTGTGTGTGTGTGTGTGTGTGTTTATCTCCAGAAGATCTATTCTTTTCTTTTTGAGGGTTTCAATCTCCTTGCTGTGCTTATCTGTTTTTTTAATTCCTGAAATTTTTGATATGATTCATGTCGGAACTCACTGATTTTTTTTAGAAGTACCATCCTAAAGTCCTTGTCATTTACATTGTATATTTCTATGTCTATAATCTTATTTTCTGGAGATTTTTCTCTTTCTTTCAGAGATGTCTTGTCACCTTGGTAGTTCATGGTGTTTAATGGACTATTTTTCTGCCTGGGCATTAATGAAAGTGAATTCTGCTGTTTTTCCAGAAAGGAGGTTTATAGCCTGTTGCAAAGTAGGTGCTTTTATTTTGGTTTCCAGTAGGTAGCTTCTAAGCCTCTTGGATCCCTGCTTTATATAAAGCCTTAAAAATGCTTTTAAAAAATTTTTTCTTATAGATATTTAATCACACTCACTATCCTCAGTTTCAATCCCTGTCAGTGTCAGCAACTGTCTCGGCAGCTTTTGCTCAGATTCTTCTGGGGCTTGTGGATGGTTGGTCTTGAAGAGTATGAGGGAAGAGGCCCTCTGGGTTGGGAGTTAGGGGCTGTGGCTAAGCCTCAGTTTTGCAACCATGGGCGATAAAAATCAACTGTTGTTTTTCTGCAGCCCTGTCCCTCTTCTCTACTTTCTGCCCTGATGACTGGACACTGCCGTGTGCTCACAGCTTTCTCAGGCAGGGCTGTTCAGGGAAGTGGCCTCAGCTTCTCTCCTTCCCCTACTCCTGCAGGGAGCTCTGAGTAGGAGAGAAAGCTTCTTTATTTCTCCCAGTCCACCACCCAACACCCGGGGTTATGACCTGTAGTAGCTCTTATGCACAGATCCCATGCTCAGATATGCTGGTGTGCAGTTTGGATGTTTTTTGTTGAGTTTTAGGTGTTCAGTTTATTGTTGTTTCAAGAGGAGAGATCTGGGGACATCTCTCACTCTGCCATGTTTCCACAAAGTCTACATATATTATATTCATTTTATCCACTTTACACACTGATGAGGTGTTTAATATTATCTTTTTTTAAAGAGGAGAAAATGGAATTTCCAAGAGGTTAACTGACTCTCTCAAGTCTCAGACCTAATGAGTGCTGGAATTAGAAATCTGATCCCAGATTTTTTATTGCTAAGCATTTATACTATTAACCACATAACAAAAACAAAAATCTAAATTTTATGGAAATGTTACCTAAATATTCATACCTCTCTCCACCCACCTTTATTACATACATAAAGAAGCTTCTACAATTTAGGAATTGTGGCCCATGGAGATTTTTCTATTGTAATATAAATATCTGATCCTCTTTTGGGGTTTCCAACTTCCACAGCACAAAGTTCTTCACTAATATATATTTTTTTGACAAATAAAGCAAGTGTGGTGTTCTACCTAGAAATCTTTAAATTATCTCTTTAGACTTTCAGCCACAATTTACAAGTGACAGGCAACATATTTCATTATCTTTATGTTTGAAATAACTTTCAAAGAGAGTGGAGAGGGGTGTTTGACATTATTATAATCAATTCTGTCAGAAATATTATTGGATTTGCTTGATTTTGTGAACACAATCATTTTTCATTGTTATTCTGAATTTTCTCAGATGTTTTACAAGAGGCTAACATAAATAGTAAAATCTGTTTCAGTAAGACATCTGTTTAAAAAATAATGAGGAGGTGCTCTTCTGAAGAGAGGCACTGTGTAAGCTGTGATGGCCTCTTTTCATAGCAAAAAGGCAAATTCCCAAGTGTCCTCTGACTAACACAAACTCCCCTTTCCTCAACCAGAAGAACAACATGACTTCTTATATCCTTCACAGCAGCTGGATTTGGTTGGGTTCAGGAGGAAAGCATAGTGTAGTGAGGCACGAATAAGATTTAACCTACATAGCCTGTGAAGAAGCCAAAGCTCTGATAAGTTTATGAATCAGTCGATATTGGCACTGATTCAAACAGACTTACCCAAATTAGGTGCTTTATTGGGTTGAAAATTTTTACATGAAGGCTCACTTTTCTCCCTGGTTACCATTATGGATTGGATCTTTGTCATTGAATGTTAAGGTTGAAGAAGACGTAGGGTAGTATCCACTTGGCTGACAGCTCTGGGTGTCCTTTGTCCAACAATATTTTGGAATGGTATGAGGAAAATGCTACATGTGTCTTCTTTTATTTAGATGAGGAGAAACTGCTCTTATCTTTGAGCACAATTTAAGATTGGAGCAGAAATATGCATTTTAAGTGAAACACGTAAAATTTAAAAATCATTATCGTGTGTCGTTAGTTGACTCTTAAACTGTTTATAAATTTTATCTTATTTATTAGTTTTCTAAATAAGAGATTCATTGGTCTTATATATAGACTCTAAGAGAGTATCTGACAGAGGCCATTGACATAAATCAGACAAGGCATATTATCTATTTTATATAGGAGGAATCTGGATATCTGAGAACCCAATAATATTATCTGACAGCTCTTGGCTATTAAGTGGCAAAGGGTGCTTAGAATCTAGATGCTTTTCCTGTAATACCAAAAGCTTGCATTTGGAAATATTTTTGTCTTATAACTATAGTAGAGATGAGAACTTTGATTTTGCTTGTTCTAACTACTCTATCTCCATGAGCTAATTTCTAAGTTTTGGTTTATAGTACTATATTGACATGTAGGTTTGTCTGATGTGATTGTGTATTTGTATGAAAATGGGATATAGTCTCATAAATCTTTAGGGGAGATCTTAAATTATTTTTCCCATAAATGTGAAAAGTATTTTATTTCTATCCTCAACTAATTTAATTAATAAATAATTTTTTGACATTGTTAAGCATATTTTTGAGGGTTTGAGAGTAAGGTAGCAAAAAAATAGGGCAATGTCTTATTTTTTATTCCAAGGGCCTAGTGAAGCAGCAATAAAAGATTACTAAACATTTTAAAGTTTGAATTATAGAATTCTTCTGAAGAAAAGCAGTGTGATTCCTTTCAAATATACCTCACTACCAAAATTTAGCTAATAGAAGCTGAAATTACCTGAGAAAATGTCTGAAAGCTCTATTTTGATGAATAGCTAAGCATACTTTAGAGTTAGCATGTCAGGTATCAGGATGTAAATGAGTACTTCCAAACCACTTGAAAAACATTTGTTCTATAACTTGTTCTCTAAGACTAGGCACAACCTCATTAAGTACCCCAACTTTGCATTATTCTTTTTCTGAATTCTTAGATTACTCTTGCTTTAAACTTTATTGACCAAAGCCTTATCTGACACTGGTAAGGATTTCTGGTTAACAGCAAGTTGAGGTAGGGAAGCTTCCTAGAGGAGGTGGGATGTAGCTAGATCTTTAAAGATTGAATTAGCAAAGACAGAGGAAGTTAGACCTATATTGCACAAAGAGGTAGAAGAAAGGGACTAAATGTGCACAAGCATGAAGGCTTCCAGGGAATAATAAGGATCAATAAGTAGGATCAGTATGATTGAAAAGTGATTTGACTATCGAAGATAATTGGTTCTGCTCCCTGATCTTTCACCAATTTGCATCCAGATTGATGAAGTCATAAAGGTATGTGGTCTCTAGCCTGTTATAAATTTCCATCTCTGTGTTTATCAGGCATCTTTCTCTCAGGAGCTCCCTTAGAAATTAAGGGAAATATTACATTGTAAAGAGAATGTGGTCCCTTGTGCATCCCTGCTGCAGTGCAGCATGGTCTGATGACCAAGGGTACAGGATCCTATTTCTAGGATTAGTCAAAAGGATTGAGCACGTGTCTGTAGACTTTTGTCTCAATATTATATTTTAGATGGTTCAGTCAGAGCTGTTACATTTGGCAGCATTCCTTGTTAGCATTTGATAAACAATTATTGCCAAATGTTAGCAAGGAAACCTGCCAAATGTTACAGCTCAGATTTAACTACTGAAAAAAAATGCAGTTCGAAAAAGCCTTTTGCTACAGAGCCATTGCCTGGTGTGCCAGTTTTGAAGCTGCAGGGGACCCCAGTTGAGACAAATTGTGAGTCTAAAGGTATAGGGCTTTTTTGCCAGCAGTTCTGGGTTCCCCTCTGAAGTTATGAATTACTTGACACCTGTTGGTTTTCAAAGTTTGGGGTAAATTACTTCTGGTGAGCATTTTGCTCCAGGGTTTCTAGTCACACTTAATAGTTGACATATCCTTTTTCATAGCACTTTATGCCAATAGGTAATTATAAAGTGTTGGATCATCCAACCATATAGTCTCTTCTGTAGGTGAATTGTCTAGTTTCAAGTTCAGTGTTCTTTAACTTTGAGATTATTTCTAATTTTCATTCCCTCCAGAAAACATTTCCCTGTCTTTCCATTCTTATTTCCATTCTTGGTTTACTAAGAAGAAGAAGAAAATACTACTTTTTTTGGATAGTTCTACTATCATGGTAAATCAAGAGAATATTGTCAGTATTGTGTACCTGGATTTCAGTGGTGAGTACTATGTCAGAGGTGTTCTAGGTATGTGGTTAGGGATAAGCGATAATGAATGGGTGAGTGATAACATAACTAGGAGGCATCTTTGCAGCCCATTAGACAGTTCTCTGAGTGGGAATTATGATTAATTTTAAACAAAAGAGCTTTACTCTTGTTCTTGATCTGAACAATTTTGCCAAAGAATTATCTTCAGATGGGAAAATTTATTTAATCTGTGGTTGGTTTCAAGATTGGGGGATAACTATAATGTTGAGACATATAAAAGAATTTTACTAAGAAATTTTCTTAGTAAGAATTAATAGAAAAATTGGCATTTATGTTCAAAAATTTCTGGTACAATATGTCACATTTGTATTTTCTTTCCAGGATCTAATCCTGTTTTCAATATTGAAGTCATTTTCTTCCAGCCATAAGCTCAAAATGCCCAGTGCTTACCTTCCTTGGGTATTGTTCCCAAGGGGCTCTAAAGTTGGCATATGACCTTGTGTTGGCCAATCAAATATGTTAGTGCAGGACTTTAACTCTGAAGTTAGTAACTCAGGAAGGAAAGATACTGAAAAATTCATCCTGCAGGAGATAACAGTATCTGGAACAAGGAGCATCAGTGTTTTCAGTAGGTCCACTGCTGGTGGCAGTGAAAGGATATGCTTTTTTGTAATGTGTAATAATATTAATCACCATACTGAGTCACACTGCTAATTATTTATTGAATCCTTTCAACCTCTCCATCATGACTACTATTTTTTAGTTTATATCTTTATATTCTCCTCTCTGAACTAGTACAAAGGCCTCTTAACTGTCACCTTATATCCTCAGATCTATTCTCTACATAACTATAACCTACTGAGTCATCTATATAAAACAAACAAAAAAAAGTTACCAAAATTTTTCAATTCAGAGGCAAGAGAAGATATAATAGGAAGGTGTTAGTGTTATAAGATGCATAAGTGCATGGGAGAGGATTAAGAGCATAATATAAAGTAAAAGCCTTGGTATAATGCAGAAAGGTAAAGATGAAAATGCATGCAAATAATTTTGAAAGTTGAAGAAAGAAAACAAGGACTACTAAAGGCTGTCACATTTACCTGTGAAGTACAAGGCAAGATCATCTGCTAAGATGTTGAACTGGGTCCTGAGGAGATAGGTTTAGAATATTCACTGAGGAAATATTGGCTGGCCAAAGAAAATTAAATAATTACTAAACAGGGGCTCAATGAAGATTAACAACCACAAAAAGTATTGTAGCATCCACTGATTTAGTTGTGAAAAGAAAATTCTTTTTTTTTGACAATCAGGAGACTGGAGCATAGAAAGTAAAATTTAGGCTTAATTTATGTTTGGAAATTTATCAGAAGGGTTTGGTTGAAGGGCAGTTTCCCCAAAAAATTGAAAATGGGGTAAGAATTCCAGTTCTGAAAATGAAGAATAGGTTGTGTAAGAAAGAAAGCAAGTCAGAATATTCTGGACAAAAATTGAAAGAGGTAAAGGAACTTACTTTGAAATGGAAGAACCAATTACAGTTAGACACTAATATATGGATTCTTACTCTTTCAAAGTTGGAGTAAGACAAAATTGTAAGATGATAAAATTGAAAGGAGTTTATTACAAAAATGGAGTAGAATTTGTTCTAAAAGTCTGAGTGGAAGTCTGTATTAGTTCTTGAGAGGCATAAAAACTTGTCTGCTTAAAAGAGAGAAGAGTTAGTAGGTTTCACTGGCTACTGTTTTTGACTCAGTACCATAAGACAGGTAGCCATACCCACAGTGGTCTGTCAATGAGAGGTGTGCTGCCTAAAAAACACAAATAAGCTGGCAGTGACACTAATGCAAAGAAATAATTAAAATGTTATAATTATGCCTTAAAGTTCATAAAGCTTAAATTCTTACCTAATTGATTCAATATATAATTTTCCTGACCAGCTCAAATATTGCAAGCTCTCACTTCCCTTATAAGACAGTCCATTCTGTTGTGGAGTTGATCCATTCATTAGTAATTTATTCCCTGAATTGTGTAAACATGTAAGCAAAAGTTTGTATACTTGTATTTTCAAAAGACAACTCTTTGATTGTGGAGACATTTTGTGATCCCTGTACTTTTTTTCTAGGATAAAAACAAGCCTATTTTCTTCATTTGCCCCTATACGATATAGTTTCTAGGTCTTTTAATATCCAGATTGTGAAGGCTTAGGGATTGAGTTATAGATTGGCCTTTGTTGATCAAACCCCACTCTTCATCTTCATTTTCATCTTAGGGTACCCATGTGTCATCTCAGTCTCCTCTGAATGCTATGCACCCTGACTGGAATGACCATGCTGTCATTCTGCTCTTTGTGAAATCTTATTCATCACTCAAGATCTAGCTCAAATGTTTACCGTTCTTGTTCCTCAAGGCAGCTTTGGGTATACCTCCTTTGTGCTGTAAGCACTTCTTTTACACTTACAGCATTTACATTTATCTTTTCCACTAGAACAAGTTTATGAAGGTTAGTGATCTCATTCATCTTTGTATTACCACTACCTAATATGATTCTTCATGTATAATCCAATAAATATTTTCATGTACATGTTTATTTTTTTTCTTTTTTTTTAAGTGTGATGCCCTAAATTGAACACAATACTCCAGCTGCAAAGTATGGTGGAAATATCACATTACTTGATCTGAACACTGTATGTCTGCTGTGGTGCTTCTTTATTTGTCCTCTTGTTTACTTATATTGTGCTCAGACACAACTGCATTCCCTGTTCTTCACTAGACTTTGCTATTAAGCCAGATTTCCTGTATTCACAGTTCCTAGCAACAGAAACTGACTGGCTAATTTAGTCAGAAAATAAAAGTAGTTGTTGAAAGGTGTTATGTAGCTCACAGATGCAACTGGAAATCTGGAATTCAGAAAACAGGCAAGAGCAGGGAGAGGCCAGGCAGCTAGAAGCACAGCCAAAACCATGGGGAACATCGACATTTAAATGGCAGATGGAAGAAAAGAGCCCAGGAAGGAAAACTGAGAAGGTGCCATCGGAGGGGTGTAAGGAGAACCACAACAGTTTTAAAGCCACAGACACTAAGAGATTAGAGAAGAGAATTCCATAAAGAGGAGGCTGAACAGCTGAAATTAATAAGACAGTGATTGTCAAATGCCCATTGATTTGGCAAGTAGCCAGTCATTGGTGACCTTGGTAAGAATGTTTTCAGTAACATTCTTCAGATGAAAATAGAAGGTAACTTCCAACGAGAAGTTAAGAGAGTTGGCAGGGTAAGCTAAAAACTTGAGTATTTTGGGTATAAGTCAGTAAAGAAAGGAGTATGTGACATGGGGAGACTTTTGTTATATGAGAATCTTGAATATTTTTATAAGCTGTAAGAAAATGCTAGAAAAGAGATTGGAGTGGAGAAGAGAGAAGGGATAATTGGTTTAAATGTGTTTCTGGGGAGGCAGGAGGCGCTGGGAGAAGTCAGAACTGTAGTCATGGAAGTGGGAGGGGCACCTCATCATCTGAGGTGCAAGGAAGGCAGATAAAGGTGTGTGACCCTAGCAATGAGTTTACTTGCACAGGAATGAAAAGTTGCTGGAAATCACCTTTGATCGTGTCAGTTTTATAAGTAATGTAGAAGACAGAGTGCTCTACTGAAAATGGAATAGGACTCCATAGGAGTTTCTTTTTTTCAAGGTTTTTTTTTGGTTATTGTTATTGATGGCTCTTTTGTTATCCATTCCTTAATCTGTACTATTTGCCAAAGTTCATACTCTCCCTACATAACCTAACCTGGTGCTACTTGCAGTTGCCTTCATGATAGCACATATCATATTTTAATGTGATTATTTATAGAGGCCTCCATCTCCACCAATATGTGGTAGACTTAAAGAGAGAATAGCTATGTCTTATTTCTATTCTTGATATAAAGATAGTCTCTAATCAGTGTTTGCTGAATAAACAGAGGGTTTTAAAATTTAGTCTCTTCACTCTGGTTTACGTTAAGGAGTTTTATAATAGACATATTTAGAGCACAAGACAGAATAGAGGGGGGGAAATCGAGTGCACTATATAACATCTCACTAATATTTTTGCATGAACTCAAAAAATATGTCCCCTTAGTTTTCATCAGGCCTCCGTGCTCTGATGTGAACATCTTGTATTGTGTACACTGACGTGTCCATCTAGTAACATAGGTAATTGAAAGTTGAGTGAACTTTATTATAAAAAAAGACTCAGAACCTAATTCTTCTTCCTGTGGTTGGCAACTGGGCCTATGCCTCTCTGCCTAGAGAAGTGAAGCAAGAGGCCTAGCACCCCAAACTTGGTAGAGGAGGGCCCGGTTTCTTTAAATGGCCACTCTATTCCTGTGACTCATTGAAGCAGCAGAAGGTTAGACACTGCCCTTGCTTTTGCTTAAGCAGTGGCTGTGACCCTTAGTTCCCAGCTTTACCATTTCTACTCTCATATTAGAGGAGTGTATGGTTGGCACACAGGCTGTGTGGGCTGTCTACTATGACTCAGCAGTTCTGGGATAGAATTGGACATTGTGGCCACAGAATTGGAGAGGAGAGATGCTGGCTTCGTTGTGTTGACTATGTCAGGCAGTTAGCATACCCTATGTGGATGGAAAGTAGCTATAGGACAGACTTTTTTCTATATCATTACAGTACTTATTTTAGGTCTTCACAAAAAAGAACTTTGCATCTGTGATTAGTATCCAACTTGACTCCCTTTATTGACTCTGATGTATGGGTTTTGTGTTTCCTTTCTTGCTTTGTCTTCTACCTTAATTCAGAAGGCCCTGGACTGCATCTCTGAAGGCAATGTCACTATTCAGTGGGTATGCTCCTGGAGGGCTACCCCACAGTTGGTGCCTGTTCTGATTTCTTGGTTCCTGCTATCTATTAAAAATACCAGTCCTGGACTAAAAGAATCTGTAGGAGAGGGATGCTTCCCACATTCTTCTTAAATATTAGTAATAATTTCCACTTAAGGAATAGCTATTATGTGCCAACCACTGTCTAGGCATTTATACACATTTGATTTTTTGTAATAACCAAGAAATAGATATATTCCATATTTAGCCAATACATACCGAACCTTGGAATGTTCCAGTGAAGTGCATAAAGAAAGAATATTAGAAAGTAACAGTGATTCAAATCTGGTTTGTCTGATTCTAAATGCGCTCCTTTTCTTCTTACTTAGTGCCATGAATAGCTTTGGAGAGGAAAAGTGGCACCGATAGGCACTAGGGACCCTGAAGGTTATGCTGATGCACGAAAAGGGACTGTTTTCTCTGTAACTTGTCACCTACCTTCACATTAATGAATATCTGGCATAGAATGGAGACAAATGAAGAATCATAGGCTAAGATGTATATTTATTTCTCAGGGTCTCATTGAGAAAGTTGTGGAGGAGGCTCTCTCCTTTTATTTCTCACTTATTCAATTTTGGAGACCCCTAAAATTATGACCAAAGATATTTTCTAAAGTCTCTACACCTTTGGAATTATTCTACCAAAAGTTTAAGGTCATACAGCATGAATATAGGAAAGGACTAAAAGAGGCAGTAAAAAATACTGAAGTGGAAAAGGAACAAAAGGTGTTTCACCTCAGCCATTTTTTTTTATGGAATTGTCCATTAGCTGCCAAGTATTTTCTGAATGTAACAGCTGTGTTCTTCTTGAATATATGCAGAGAAATTTAGGAAGCCTGTTATGTTTATACTTAATGACTTGCTTATAAAAGTGCTGATGCAGTGAAAGGTCTGGGATTTTATTTAAGTTAACACATTTACTGGAACCCCAGGCTGATAAGGATCAGGAGCTCTGGGTTTTATTCTAAAACCACATGCATTGTGGCTGTTGTTGCTTTGACTCCTATTAATTAGGGAGTCATGCACGTGACTAAGGCATTAAGCCATGGAGGCTTTATTAGGAGCTGGATTGCCCTCATTCCATTTCTACATGTATCTTTCACTAGTTATAGGATCTTGGGTAAGTTCTTGGAATTCACTGTAGCTTGGTTTCATCATCTGCAAAATGTTATAAAATACTAATTTAAGTGAGAAGAAATATACAGTGTATGTATCACAGTTTTTGGCATGTTAAGTAGCCCTATGTAAAGGTTATTATTTTTATTACACAAAATGTAATGGTACTCTAGAAAATGTGCCTTGCTTAATCAAAAACAAAACTCAGGTATTCCTTTTCATCCTGAACAGGAGAGTTCTAGTGGGAGAATCTCCTGATAGGAAGGAGATGTGTGGTCCATGGATCTAACATTTTACTTTGAGATTCCCCTTCCCCTAGGGGTTTTTCCCTGAATGAATAACATCATCCCACTGGCCTTAGGGGACACTGCTTCCTTGGTAATATTATTTTAAAACTAGTAAGTTGGGGTTGATGAAGAGTGCTGTTACCTTATTGCTCAAGCCGAAATGAGGCTGCCACTACAATTAGATATTACTAGAGGCTACTGGCAAAAAGAGGTAAGTGAACATATAGTACCTATTTCTGTGCTGCCAGTGTGGTAGCCACTAGCTGCATATGGCTACTGAGCATTTGAAATGTGGCTACTCTGAATTAAAATGTGATGTAAATGAAAGACACATGGAATTTCAAAGACATAAAAAAAAGAATGTCAGGTGTCTCAATAACAGTGCTTATATTGATTTCACGTGGAAGTGATACTATTTTGGGTTTATTGGGCAAATGGCATTAATAGTGGTGCCTACTCATAGAGTTGTAGGATTAAATCAGATGTGCTATAAAGAGCACTCAGCCCAGTGTGGGACATAGTATGTATTCATTAAGTGTTAGCTTTTATTTCCATGATCTTCCATGCATGAACGCAGGCAGTAATCACACTACGAGAACACTTTGCTGTTATTTCTCAATCTTTGCTAATGCGTCCTATGATTTATTTTTCATCTTCATAAAGCTGTCTCAGATTTTTGTGGGAAAAGTATTAAAGTGTCTTAAATTCCCCAAAAGACGATGAAGACACACTGTGTCAGACCCTCTGCCTATGCATCAAGCAGCTATGCCGAGACCTTGCATGCTTCTGAGTGGTTCTCTCCAAGCAGCATAGAAAATTTTAAGTTCCAGTAGCTAGTTAGATTGCTAACTTGGGGACAGAATTTCTGTTCTCTCATTTGGGCAGAGTATAATTTTTTCTTTTTAGCATTTCTGATTCTTTGATGGACAGAAATGGGAAGGGATTTGGAGTTCCAAAGGGATGTGTGGTAATTCTCTTTACAAGGCTATGATTTATTATTTCATTGCACAATTTCACTTTAATTATGTTCATTTACTATACCTGGCTAATATAAATACACATTGTGGTATATAATATATCCCTAATGTATATAAAATCAGAGCTATTATTCCATTCTGGGTTCTGGTGTTAATAAATAAGCTATTCAAGCTTTACTAGGATAGTTTACAGCATTGCTGCATACCTTGATGGAATTACAGCATTATCCATATACAGCTGGGGGCATATGATTCCTTTTATGTAATATAATACCCTATAATATGAGGAGTATCATTAATAAAGTGACAAAATAAAACTTGAATTACCACTTCAGGATGTGTTTTATTGAACCAGTAATACATTTTTCGGTCCTTTGTAGTTTCTTTCCTTTGAATTCGGGGTTTACTGCATTCAAACTGCGATATTAACATACCAACTAAGCATACCCTATTGTGTCATAAAGCCATGGTATGAGGTGTCAAAGGGGGAAAAAACAAACATTATTCTAAAACAAACTGGGAATGTTACTATGATGCTTTAAAAGACGATATGGCTCTCATGAATAAGAAAATTTATCTTCTAACCAAAGCAACATTTTTATTTTTATTTTTGGGAAGACAAGTGTTCTTTACTCAGAAAACAGTTTTATATTAATTCTTTATTTCAAAAATGGAGCTAAATTACAAAGTTATAAATTAGTATTAGCCAAGTTTAGGTAATAAAGGACTGCACAGATTGTTTTGAGAATACTGAACAAGGTTGTAGGCATTTAAAAAAAAATCTTTGATTCTCTTTTTTTTTGGTTCCACTTTATATCACTAGTTGATTAGTCCAGGGTAATTCTTGTAAAGACAGCATCTGGGTTTTTTTCTGGATAGCTCAGTCATCCCAAAAGCATTAAGTACTTAGACATTTGATTGTGGTGTCAAGGATATAAGTTATAAAGATAGGTTTTCTGTAGGTATGGTTAAGCTGAGCACAGATTTCCACCAAGCACAGTGACATATTCAGAAGATGCTGAGAATCTTAAAAATTGGTTTCTAATTCTAGATAGCAGGAAGCCTGTATGTTCATATGAGGTAGTTGCTGAAAAGATTTAAGATTCCTTGATATCTAGCAGCAGGAAGGATTATATAAGAATGTAAGAATTGTCAGATTGAAGAAGAGGTTCCCTACAGAAGGACCAGAAATGAGGCATAAACCTAGAAAGTTATATAAAGCCTATAATCCCAATGTCCAGAATTGTTTTTTCCTGACCTTTCTTGCTGATAGCATCAAATGCAAAAATGTATTCTTAGTCTTTCCTATTACTTCTGGTATTTTTTCAAGCCCAATACTGAATATTTTGCAAGAGCTATGTGAGTAAGCATGGCTCAGAGCAAAAATATGAATGAGCTCACTGTGAAGAAAGAAATGAATTATTACAATTTATCTGAGAAACTAAGATTAACATTAAGTCAAGAATTAGTGACAGATTTTGCTTTCCAAATTTTCTCACATTAATTTTGCACAATTAGATTTTTATCTATAATGTTGTTAGACTTAACTATGATTTTCAAGAAACATGCAAAATGCGATATTGGAAACAAGCTATAAACCAGGATTCATTTCATCTTTGGGTTTTGATGCATATTCATTTAGAAAAAGGTCTGGTATGAATTTGGTAGTGTCACTATCAATCATGGAACTTTGCATTTAAGATATGGAAATATTCAGGTGCTTAAATCCATATAATATTATTCCAATACCTTCAGGCTAAAGTAATCAGTAGATTTCTAAAGAAAACAAAGGTGATTATTGGTAATTAGAAGTTCATTTATAAAATGACTGACTTGTGTCTCCTTCACTAAGCTAACAGTATTGTCTCACCTAAATTCCTTTGTGGTCACATATCTTTAAATTGACTGACTGGGATTGTTATAAAGCTCTGCAATATGCGTTTTCTCTGAATTACATCAATTGGCCTAAATGAGAAATCAAACCTACATATTTTTTTTATCACTAACATTATATGCCAACTATCTCAAAATAAATTATATATTTGTTACTATGCAGTTCACATGCTAACAGGTGTGTGGGGGATCCCCCACACTAAATTACATAATATTTGTTTTGTTACACTACTTCACACTATAAATATTTACTCAGTATTTCTCTCTTTTAATATATGCATATAATCAAAATTACGAGACTATAGTTGACCATAATCCCATAAGTTTCAGAATACATAAGAGATCATATGTGTACATAATACGAATTTCTCTTACACTGAGTTCATGTGCTGACTCATATTTTATCAGCTGATAGCTTTGGCCAATGCATTAAACTTCATTTGTGCTCAGTTTTCTGACCTGCAAAATGGTTTCAGAGCTGTTCAGCTAGCACACTGAATGGCTATTATCATCAAATAGAAAAATTAGAAATATATATACAAGGCACAGAGAATCAGACATAAGCTATTACTTTCATTATCCCAACAGAGCAGAGAAGGAAGAAGATAATGTATCCTGTTTAGGAAACATGAACTTTTCTCCTTCTGTAATCTATCACTCATCACTGGCTTGAAAGAAATTCATAGGTTATAGAGTAGGTCATCAGTTATCATGAACAAAACATGAAAGTGTGAAGGTGACACAGTTTATCTGTGTCACGTGGTACAAATTGAATGAAAAGGCCTACATTTACTTAAATCAAGCTATTCCTGACTACTCCCTAGGACTAGGTTGAGATCAAACTTCCAGAAATATTAGAAAATAGTCCTATGTTTCTAACAAATAATGTCCCCTTTGGCTGGAGAACAAACATTAATTAAAGTTTTTTGTTGTTTGTTTGTTTAAGAGACAAATTCCACAGTAAATGATAACCAAAGCTGGTTCTGAAACTGGCTTATCCTCTGAAAGATTGGAGGCATCAGTTTGGAGTGTACTCTGCAGATTTACTCCAATTCTGGGTAGTTCCAGTTTAGGGTAGATAGGGTATGGCTGTAGAGGCTAGAACTAGATTGGGACAGAGGAATTAAGATAGATTCTCTCAATTAATGCTACACTCCAAAGCCTGCAGAAAATCCTGAAGTTTATCTTTTTTTTTTAACTGCAGAAAATGGATTGCCAATGCTCTAAAAAGTTAATCAAATACAAAGAAACCATATTGATATTTTATTCTAAAATTAAGAGAATCACTTTGTTTTTAAAAAAATAGCAGTAATGTACTTCTATCATTATTAGGCTAAAATAGAATATTTGGTTAACCCCAAAAAAGACTTTATTGTAACAATATTCATATAGCATAGAAGTATAAGACAAAACCTTTTCTGTTTACAAAGAAAAGGTTATTGTGTTTAGTGACTGTTTTTTCCTGGTTTACCCACATATGCAGAGATGTGGGACATATTGACTGAACTAACAATTCTGTGATTGAAGCTGTATTTTATATTTTATATTTGTTACTTAAATATGTGACATTTTAAAGAATAGAAAGAAGCAGGACTCTAAGCCTGCCTTTGGTTGCTGACTTTTGGACGAGATTTATGGTTGTTGCCTCAGATTGCTGAAGCTTCTTCTTACAAAGTTCAAGTGCTGTCATGAATGTTATCTGCACCGCTACCACCAAACCAGCTGGCAAAGTGAAGTGGTTTCTCATGTGTTCCTGAAAGGATTTTTTTAGGTTTTTCTAAATATGGTTTATATTTTACAATCTAAACAAATGAATTTAAATATTTTCACCTTGTAATTAAGTGTTCAGTGCTGTTTGTTCAGAAATGCTTCTCGCAAAAACCTTGCAGAGTGAATATAAAGACAAGAAACCATTAATTATTACAACTAGGAATTCTGTTTGTCTGTGAAGAGAAATCTCAGTTAAAAAAATTTTTTTTGGTGCACAATTCTGGAAATGCAGCCAATCTCTTTTTTTCTCTAAGATATCATGAAAAATATTACGAAGATAGAAATAAAACAATATACAAATGTCCAGGTGATTGCTTTTCAGAATGTCTTTAAAGTTAACATACATTTGACAGTTGTGTTTTTCTCTCCTGGAACCAATAAGATATTATTTATCACAATCTTAATGGACTGCAGACTGCTAAGTATTTGTTCAGCCAGATAACCACATTGGCGAGGTGGAGTGGGGAGGTGGGGCCACAGAAAAAATAAGCAGCAGCATCAGGGCAACTGTCCAGGGTTCTGAAGCATCTTCCTCCTTTAAGGCAATGTTTTTTTTAATTCTGAATTGAGACCCTGGTGACACCTCTCTAGCTTCTTGCAAGTTCTATATTATTTTTATTTTTTTATATTGGTAAGACAAATTTTAAATTTTAATTTATCCAGAAAAATTAAAGCTGGAATTTATATTTCCCAAGTGATGTGTTCATTTTCTTTACAGAGTTATACTATGCTTGAAACATTTGCATAACCTTTCCCTTGCCCAAAGTGGGGATGTAGAAAAGATTACACACTCCTCTAATACCGTACATATAACAGTAAAGTCTTTGAAATCTGAAGAAAGGTCTAGTGCCAATTTTGATAACTGTAAAGGCTGTACAGTGTTTACAACTGTACACTTTCACTGATTTGCTTCATAAACAACATCTTTGAGATGTTCTGATGGTGATACCCCAACTGATGATTCTGCCTGCACTTTCCGCAAACAAAAATATAAATTTAGCTGAGCACAATTTAGTGCATATTATGTAGTGGTAGTGTCATTAGAGTGATTTGGGGATTTTTTGCTCCAGGAATTACAATCGGGAAGATATATTAATCAAGTCCAAAGAATAATGCTAATAATGCTGAGAATCCAAAAGATAGTCCCCCTTGGGCTGGGTCATCCATAGGAGATGACTCAAGGGCATGCCATTAATCCTGTGCTAAAGGAATCTGGCAATGTTTGAATCTCTCTGTAATCTATAATGCAATATTTTCACTTTAGTTGTGTTCTGATACCTTTATGAGCTTCAGCTTTCAAATCTTTAAGTGAGAAGTTTGGATTTGATGATATTAATGGTACTTTCAGATTTCAAGGTTCCATACTTTGTAGTCTAGGCAGATGAGTTACCATAAATACCATTCAGTATTCCAACCATGACACCACTTTTTGTACTATGCTGGAATTCCCATGAGTATTATGTATCTAGAGGTATAAGTCAGAAGTGATTTTTTGCTCTACTGTGTGGTGGTGACTCATACAAGAAAGCAGAATTTCATTTATTCACAAGAGATGTCAAACTGTGTGTGTGTGTGTGTGTGTGTGTGTGTGTGTGTGTGTGTGTGTGTGTAAGAGACAGACAGAAACAGATTTTCAGTGATATGGGAAAGAATTAATTTGTTTAGGGGAAAATAAGCAAGGGATGATTCAAGAAAGAAACATGAGGTGAATATGAGGAACTATTTCTATGGCATTTTATAATATACTAAATTCAGGACTATTCCTCTCCAAGTCCATAGACTCCATGCTAGATCTTCTCTCTAAACAGCTATAAGAATTTAATTTTGTCTGTAGAATGAGCAATTCCCAATAATATTTTGGAGCTGCAATGATAGAATATTCATTGCATTTTTTTGTCTTTATGTTTGTGCTTACAGCATTGCTGTTACATTAATACCAGTGATTGCAGGCATTTATAATCCTTCAGAAATTCTCAAATTCCGTATACCACTTAAAGATTTTGTTTATTTGTTAGAAAATACAATGTCGGTTGAGAAACTAAGTCAGTTTTTGCTTTGTAAATCTGTTATGATCCTATAAGTGTATGGGTAATGTAAGTATAGATCCAGAAAATTAAAGAATGAAAGAAATTATATTCTCTGATGGAAAGTAAGATTTCATGAACAAATTAATAACATCTCAATAACACTGTAAATTCATAGCTGCAGAATCAGCCATGATTGGCCAGAATCTGCAGGATCACCTTCACACTGGGCACATGCAGATAGTTGATCTCTTCATTTTATGGATACCCCAAACACATAGAAGTAGGATGAGATTACAGTGGGCATTCTTGCAGCTTTGCCAACTCTGTTAAGATCATGTATGTCTGTTAGTCACATTTGCATAATGAATTAAATAACTCCAGATGAGAGAGAAATTAGATGTTTTTGTTTCTCTTCATTCCAATTCTGTCCATCATCTCTTCAGTCCACATGCCACTGTAATTCCACGTGTCTCTGTCCTCCATTCCTGTGAGAACCCATCTCCTTTGGAATCCATGTCGCTGATAGAAGAGGTACAAACTTCTTCCCCACCCCTTATCCTTCTCTACCAAGCTTTCCGAGATAGAAATTCTCTGTCAGATGTGATCGAATTGAAATTTTATTTTCAAGAGAGTATTTTACTAGTACAAAAAACATGTTGGGTAGATATTTTCTTCTCTCATGGACCACATAATTCACTGTTGAGAGCATTGTAAAACAAACAGCAAAACAAAACTAAGCTCAGAAAAGCAATAGCACTTAGTACATGGAGGCTACGTGTGCATTTCCAGCCTCAGCACTGCACAGTGAATGATTTGAAATTTCAAACCTAGCTTTAAATATGCACATGTAAAATACAAACGGTGTGATAATTTATTTCCTGAGTGGAAAACTAAATGTTACTGTTTTTTTTTTTTAATGTTGCTACTCCTATGTAGAATTCCCAGTCCCAAGTAAGTTCTGCATTTTTGCCAAGACATTGAGACCTAGTTCTGGTTCCATTCTTGAGATCTGTGGAATCCTCCTAGAACTTTAATAATTATTTTTCTATAAGGAGTCAAGATATATACATCTTTTGTTAAATCCATTCTGTTATAATTTTAATAGGATTCATTACATACACAGGTGGAAGTATATTACCATTTAGATTTTGTTTTGTAATGATAATAAAACCATAGACAAAGGTGTAAATTAGGCCATGTTTATCTTTCCCTTCTTGAAAGTTGTTAACATACCTTATCTTATGGCCTTATTCACAGCTTGTATGATTTTTAAAGGAGTTTTCCTCTCCCTGAAGGACTTTTATTTTAGTAAAATACTCTTAAAAATGAGAAGCCTTCAAAATCAAAACAGTTATTTAAATTGATGGCAAAGGCATAGAATAAGTTGACAATTAATCATGTAGAAAACTATAAGGAATGAAATCTACAGATTAAAGAGAAACTTAAAAAGAGAGTAGAAATCATATTGTAATTGTTGGTAAAGAGAGAATGGATGATACCAAGACAAAGAAGAGGAAAAGAGGGTGACTTTAAGAATGGAAAATATTTCAGTTGATGTGATCAGTGGTTGATATAACTGCCTAAAGATTCTTGAATTTGGTTAGATTCTTGAATTTGATATATGAAAAATAGAAGGCCAGTATTATATCCTGCAGTTATCTCTTTTCTTTATATGCATATGTATATATTCATATGCATACCATATATATATATATCTGTATATATATATATATACATATACATATATATATGAACTAAATGGTTAAACTCTGAAACTTTTAATTATCAACCATGAGGATTGATATTACACGAATAAATATTAGAGAGTCCCTACTTTTTTTCCCAATGTAAAAATCATTTTTTAGTTTATACTTCAATCAGGAATGGATAAGATCAGAGAATCAGATAATACATGCCAGAGGCAGGTAGTACTCAGTTTGGAGAGCTTCAGAGCCAGAAAAACACAATGAAAAAGTCATTCAAGGGTTAGTAAATAGAAAATAATTATAGAATACATTGGAGAAGCCAATAGTTAAAGAAGCCAATGGTTTAAGAAAGAGGGATGTTTATCCTGATAAGGTAAGCATATATGAGTGCAGTCTTCAAATATTTAAAGATTCATAAAGTAGAAAGTAAATTATGTTAATTTTTTTTATTTTTGACAGAGTTATTTAATCTAGTGAAGAGTTGGGTTGGGGGTTCCAGGACTTACATTCCAAACACATAAAACTTGGTCATTACTAAATAGAGTAGAATTAGAATCAATGAGTAGAAACAATAGGTAAGAGATTTCTGCTCAAACTTCCCTAAAGTGCCTGGTACCCAAATATTGCATATGCTACCTGGGAGTTCCTCATTAAGACAGAGGTTCCGCTCTAGGTTGAATAATCATAGTTTGAAAATATTGTAAAGTGGTGAAAGCCCTTGTTAATGATTAGACCATGGTTACTTAACTCTTTGATATATTATTTTCCTCATCTGCAAAATGGGATAGCAATAGCATTAACCAAGGTCAATTTTAATGAGAGATGGAGCTTGGATTTGAAACAAGGCCATCCCTCGCCTGAGCAGAGCTCTTAGTTATTATGTAATACTATTTTTATAAATTTATTAAGGTGTCTTAGGACAGTCCCAGGCTTGTATGAAGTGTTCATAGTTTTAGCTATTGTTATTATTATTCACTTAAACAATATTTAGAATGTAGTGAGTGCAGTAAGGCTTACAGGCTAAGAATGAAGGTGCTAGATGCAAACTTTCAAATCTTTGCTCTGTCATTTACTAACTGTAGGACTTTTCATCTCTAGAAGGCGATGATAATACCTCAAAAATTGTTTCTAAGTGTTCAGTAAAATAACAATATAAACTCCTTAGAACAATATTTGGCTCATGAAAAGAACTCAAACACTTCACCATGATTACTAGCTGTGTACAAAAGAACATAAGTGGACGCAGGGTAAAAAACAAAATATCAACTATGAATACAACACAGAAAAGTACTCAGAGGTACTTGTAATTTTATGAGGAAGATAAACAGGTGCACAGAATGTAGAGAATTAATTTATGTAATAGTTCTGTGTTTGAAGGTAAATCTCGGAGTAGATGAAGAGTACGTGCTAAATATGACAATGCCCATGTTAAGGTTCCCAATTAAAACATTGGTGTTAAGTTGAGGAGAAACTACATCCTTGAGACTGTTTGTGTCTCTTAGGGAGCATAAGAAGAGGAGAGCAGGACAGGTGGAAAGAGCGTCTCTGAAATCTGCTCCAACAACATGATTAATGGTCAACCCTTCTGGATATAAGATTGTTTTTTGAGGAACCTCCAGGTTGTTTTCCATAGTGGTTGTACAAATACGCAATTCCCCTAACAAGTTGTGAAAGGGTTCCCTTTTTCCACATCCTCTCCAAAACTTTTTTTTTTCATTTATTGATGATAGCCATTCTGACAGGTGTGAAGTGATATCTCATTGTGGTTTTAATTTGTATTTCTCTGATGATTACTGATCGTCAGCATCTTTTCATATATCTATTGCCCATCTGTATTTTCTTTTTGGAGGAAGATCTATTCAGGTCTTATGCTCATTTTTTAGTTGGATTGTTTGGTTTTTGTTGTTGAGTTTATTCATTCTTATATATTTTGGATATTAACACTTTATCAGATGTATCATTGGCAAATTTCTTCCTTTCAGTAGGTTGTCTTTTCATTTTGTTGATGGTTTCCTTTGCTGTGTAAAAACTTTTCAGTTTGATGTAGCCTCATTTGTTTATTTTTTCTTTTGTTTCCCTTGCCCAAGGAGATAAATCCAAAAACAACATCAGAGAGTTTATTGCCTGTGTTTTCTTCTAGAAGTTTTTTGGTTTTGGATTTTACATTTAAGTCTTTAATCCATTTTGAGTCTGTTCTTGTATATGGTGTAAGAGGGTGGTCCGGTTTCATTTTTTTTTTGCATGTATTTGTTCAGTTTTCCCAACACCATTTTTTGAAGAAGACTGTCTTTACCCCATTGTATATTCTTGCCTCCTTTGTCATAGATTAAATGATCATATAGGTGTTGACTTATTTTTAGGCTCCCTATTCTGTTCCATTGATCAATGTATCAGTTTTTATGCCAGGACTGTGCTATTTTGATTACTATAGCTTTGTAGTATAGTTTTCTATCAGGTTATTTGATACATAATGTGAAGAACTTTGTTCTTCAGATTGCCATGGCTATTTGGGATCTTTTAGGGTTCTCTGTAAATTTTAGGATTATTTGTTCTGGTTCTCTGAAAAATGCATTGGTATTTTGATAGAGATTGCATTGAACTGTAGAGTGCTTTGATTAGTATGGCCTTTTTAGCAATGTTGAGTCTTCCTACCCATGAGCATGGTATATACTTCTATTTATTTGTATGTTTTTTCATTTATTTTTTTTTCAGTAACTTATAATTTTCTGAGAACAAGTCTTTTACCTCCTTGATTAATTTGATTCCTAAGTATTTTATTGTTTTTGATACAATTGTAAATAAGATTGTTTACTTAATTTCTCATTCTTATAGTTCATTACTGATATACAGAAATGCAACCTACTTCTGAATATTAATTTTTGTGTCCTGCTATTTTACTAAATTTATTGATCAGTTCTGACAGTTTTTAAATGAAATCTTTAGGATTCTGTTTACATAATATCATGTCATCTGCAAATAATAACAGTTTTACTTCTCTCTTTCCAATTTGGTTGCCTTTTATTTCTCTTTTATGTCTGATTGCAGTAGCCAGGACTTCCAATACTATATTGAACAGAAGTGGTGGAAATGGATATCCTCTTCTTATTCCTGATCTCAAGAAACATACTTTTAGTCTTTTCATGTTGAGTATAATATTAGCTCTAGGTTTGTCTTATATGGCCCTATTATGTTGAGGTATATTCCCTCTATCTTCACTTTGCCAAGAATTTTTATTATAAATGGATACTGGATTTTTTTAATGCTTTTTCTGCATCTATGGATATATTCATATGATTTTTATCTTTCAGTTTGTTAATGTGGTGTATTACGTTAATGAATTTGCAGAGAGTGAATTAACTTGATCATGGTATATGATATTTTTAGTGTATTGCTAAATTGAGTTTGCTAATAATTTGTTGAAGATTTTTGTTTTAGTGGTCATGAGAGATATTGGCTATAGTTTTGATTGTTTGTGTCTTTGTATGGTTTTAGAATCAAGGTAATGGTAGCATCATAAAAAGAAATAGGGAGCCTTCCATTTGAAAAAATCTTTTGGAATAGTTTGAGAAAAATAGGTGTTAACTTTTCTTTGAATGTTTGGTGAAGCCATCTGGTCTAGAACTTTTGTTTCTTGGGATTTTTTTATTACTGATTTGATTTTGTTGCTGGTAATCAATTATTTCAGATTTTCTGTTTTTTCTTGACTCAGTCTTGGGGGATTGTACGTTTCTAGAAATGTATTATTTCTTCCAGATTGTCCAACTTCTCATAGTATTTTTTAATGATCTTTTATATTTATGTGGTGTCCATAGTTTCTTTTCCCCTTTCATTTTTGATTTTATTTATTTTAGTCCTCTCTCTCTCTTTTTTTTTTTTTTTTGATTAAGTCTGGTGAAAGACTTATCAATTTTATCTTTTCAAAGAACCAGCTCTTGGTTTCATTAATCTTTTGTGTTATTTTTCTAGACTTCATTTCATTTATTTCTGCTCTGATCTTCATTGTTTCCTTCCTTTTGCTCACTTTGGTCTTTGTTTGCTATTGTTTTTCTAGTTCTTTGATGTGTAAAGGTAGATTGCTTATTTGAGCTTTTTCTTTTTTCTTGAAGTAGGCCTGTAGTGCTGTGAATTTCCTTCTTAAGACTGCTTTTGCTATGTCCCATAGATTTTGAGTCATTGTGTTTTTATTTTCACTTGTCTCTAGATACCTTTTGATTTTTCCTTGATTTCATCATTAACCCAATCAATCATTGTTTAGTGGCATGTTATTTAGCCTTCATTTCTAGTTTTTTTTCTTGTAATTGATTTCTAGTTTCATACCATTGTAATTGGAGAAGACACTTGATATGATCTCAGTCTTAAATTTATTGAGACTTGTCTTGTGGCCTAACATGTTGTCTATCCTGGAAAATGTTCCATGTGCACTTGAGAAGAATGTATATTTTTCTGCTTTGGAGTGAAATGCTTTGAAAATATCTATTAAATCCATCTGATCTAGTGTGTCATTTAAGCCCCCCAGCCACCCTATCTTTTGATTGGAGCATTTAATCCACTTATATTTAAAGTAATTGTTGATACATATGTAATTATTGCCATTCTGTTATCATATTTTTTGTTTTTTTTTCTTTTTAAGGAAGTTCCTCTAACATTTCTTGTAATACTAGTTTGGAGGTGGTGAACTCATTTAGCTGTTTCTTGTCTGGAAAGCTCTTTGTCTGTTATTAGATTATAATGACAGAGTAATCTTGATTATAGGTCCTTGCATTTCATCATTTTGAATATTTCTAGCCAGTTGCTTCTGGACTGCAAAGCTTTTGTTGAGAAATCAGCTGACAGTCTTATGGGAGTTTCCTTGTACATAACTAACTGCTTTTATCTTGCTGCTTTTAAGATGCTCTTTTTGTTTTTAACCTTTGGCATCTTAATTATGGTGTGTCTTGGTGTGGGCCCTTTGGGATCATCTTGTTGGGACTCTCTGAGCTTCCTGAGCTTGTATATCTATTTTCTTTTTCAAGTTAGTGACATTTTCTGTCATTATTTCTTCAAATAGGTTTTCAATTCCTTGTACTCTCTCTTCTCCTTTTGATACTTATGATGAGGTGAATTTTGATACACTTGATGTTGTCCTAGAGGCCTTTAAACTATTCTCACCTTTTTGGATTCTATTTTATTATTGCTGTTCTGATTGAGTGTTTTCTGTTACCTTACCTTCAAAATCGCCGATTCAGTCCTCTGCTTCATCTAATCTACTGTTGATTCCTCCTAAGGTAGTCTTCATTTCAGTTATTGTATCCTTTATTTCTGACTTTTTAAATGTTTTCTAGCTCCATTTTTATGTTTTCTATCTCTTTGTTTAAATTCTCACTGACTTGTTTCCCCAAGTTCATTGAACATCCTTATAGTCACTGTGTTTGAACTCTGCATATGGTAGTTTGCTTGTCTCCATTTTGTTGAGTCCTTTTTCTGGAGCTTTGTTCTTTTTTTTTTTTTTCATTTGGGACATGTTTCTTTGTCTCCCCATTTTGGTTGCCTCCCTGTTTCTTTTTCTTTTTTTTTAATGTATTATGTAGGACTGCTGTGTTTCCTAGTCTTCATAGAGTGGCCTTATATAATAGATGTCCTGTAGGGCCCAGTGGTGCAGTCTTCCTTGGTCACCTGAGAAGGGTGTTCCAGGCATGTCCCTTATATTGGATGTGTGTGCCCTTCTATTATAGTTGAGCCTTAGTTGCTGTTTGCATATCAATGAGAAGAATTAACCTTCAGCCTGACTGGTTGTGAAGACTTGCTACTGATGGGCAGACCCTGTGCAGCAGGAAATGCTTTAACAGGGCTCTGGTATCTTCTCAGTTTGCCTTTGGGGATGTCATCCTTGGATGAAGCCTCGGGTGGTGTTCAGGGCTAGTATGAAGATGGCTCTGGGTTCTCCTAGAAGGGTCTTGCTGCAGGCCAAGGGCCAGCTGCAGCCTGTGTCCTACTCAGGGCAACTTGGTAAGCAATCTGCAGATGTCCTCCACCTGTGCTGAACTTGAAGGGGCCCCGAAAGGCCAAACTTGAACAGAATCTGGCTGCTACTAATGCCAGATTTGGGGCTGCTTAGCAGGAGGTGTGAGACATGCTGAGGCTCACCAAAGGAACAATGAATTCTGCCAGGACTGCTGTCTGGGAGAAAGTTGCCCCTCCAGCCCTCACCCTGAAGCCAGAGTATTTAGTTTTTCCATGTATATTCCTGGTGCCTTTCAAGCTGCTGTCCCAACACTAGAGCTCAGAGTGAGTCTCTCACTGAGAAGTTCATGCACAGGTTCCTTTCAACTCCAGCCAACCTCCATCTCACTCAGCCACAATCTCTACTGATTTTCACAGCCAAAAGTTGTGGGTATTTCTTTTCTCTGCACTGAAACCCTGGACTGGGGAGCTTGGTGTGGGACTGGGACCTTTGCGCCTCCAGGGGGACCTCTGTAGCCAAGATATTCCTCCCTATTCTCAACAACCATATGCAGGTGTGGAACTAGTTCTGCGTCTTTGTCCTTCATATCAGTCTCAAGGTAGCCTCTTCTCTGTGTCTCCACTTGTAGGATTTCTGAATAGTTAGACTTTAGGCAACTCCCAATGCTGGCTGTTCTGTAGTTTAGTTGTAATTTTGATGTGGTTGTGAGAGGAGGTAAGCACAGCGTTTACTTATTATTTACTTGACCGAAAGCCTCAAAGTGTTTTATTTTTATCTTTGCTATAGGTTCTCATTTGTGAACACACACACTCCATTCTGCAAATAAACAAACAAAAACGATCCAATATTATCAATAGTCTCTTACCACTTATTTTCATTATGAAAGACTCAAATAAGAAGTTTCACATGATGCTAACCTGAAAGACTGAGAGGTGATCAATCTGTTAAACAATTACTATCCAATATTCAGCAAAAGATGATAATTTCACCAGTGGAAAATGTTAGATATAGTCGGTAGATTTGCCAGAAAAATACTCCTTGGCATGTGAAATAATCAAGTAAAATCCTTGAAAGATGAATTGCTTTCTTGATTTGCATAACTTGGATTCAATACATTTACACAATATTTGCATTGGAAACATATCTAAAGCCAACCAGTAGAAAGAATACATGATTTTAGCAACATGCTTATACATTAATAACATTACTTGGCAATCTGAAGTTTCAAGACCCAGGGTGAATTACTTATTAAAAACCCATATACAGCTATCTGTCTTTATCTTTCTTTCTGTATGAGCCATAATGGCTCTGATTGTTTTCAAAATTATATTTGGACAGGATATGACTGTTACACGAGACCTCTCAAACCAATATCATTTCCCTCACTCATAAAATACATTATACTGCTGTGTGCATTGAGCCAAATCATTAATGAAGGAAGCATAACCTAACCTTTATGCCTCTGATTTGACCAGCAGTTACACTTTAGCAAGCTAACATCTTGGAAATTGTTTAAAAAGTGAAGCTAACACGATTATGAATATTTATGGTAGATTCATTTATTTCTTGAAAATTCATCCTGCCATCTGAACCATTTCATTATTCTTAACTATTTTCTAAGAGGCTTAACTTTGAGATAGATAGAAAAACAGTATCTGAATCTTACATTATTTGTGAAATCAAATAACTGTATTCCTGGAGTACACTTCTTCTCTATTTATTTAAACATGCAATAGCTACTTAAAATATGTGAAATGTGCAAATTACAAAGTACATTAACACAGTCCTCACCCTTTTCAGCTCTTAAAAAAATTTTGGAAGGCAACCATTGACTTGCTATTACTGTCTCAAAGGACTGCTGAATTTCAATTTAGAAGCTGAATCCAACACTTACTAGCAAACTGCTTTATCTATAAGTATTATTTGCACTTTCTGGACAGCGTAAATCTAGACATCTTAATTTATCAATGACTAAAATTTTTGCATAGGACACATAATGAAGGAATTCGTATTTGTGATTAAAAAGAATAATGACCCTGTGTTATAGATTAGCTATAAATATTTATATATAATTACTGTTTTTTACCATTTATAATATGAATTCTGCCTCACAGGGACAAAGGAATGAACATAACCTGCTTTTTAGGCAATGCCTCTGGTTTGGAAGAAGAAAATATGAATGAACTTAATTTAGAAGTTGCAAACAGGTGTGGCGGGGCTTGGCCAGGGCCTCTGGTAGTGATGTAGGAAGACACCCTATAGGCTACCAGCAGCCCTGAGATGTGGCCTTCAGATGTATTTATTTGGGCTTACATAGTCCTTTGGTCTTTTTTTCAAGTACCCTAAAAGTGTAGGAGTGGACGATATTCCATCCCAGGTTCATTAGAGTACCTTCCTCTTATTATTGTTTTCATTCATTTATGATATCTGTTTTGTTGCCATTTGACTTGGCTATCCTTGACCTATATAGTAGCCAGAGAACAATTGAATCTATTTTGAAATAAACTAATCTCAAAACACCAAGATTTGTGATTGTTGATCCTCTGTTTAGAAAACAAAGGCATCAATGCCACAGATGCTTTGATGGTGAGAAAATTACCCTGCTTCATTAAGGCATATTTCATAGCAATGTCTACATCCCTATGCTTAAAGATTCACTATTTCAGGTATCTAATGTAATCCTGAATGATTTAAGCCTTGACGTTTGTCATTTTGCCAGTTATCACTGTATCCTACATATGTTATTCTTTGTAATTGAGATTGCTTTAAAGTATACAAATGTGTACTTAGTAACACAATAGTAATTTGCAGGGTCCTTGCCAGTGTTTCTAAATTGGATCCTGATTTTCAGGGCCCACTCAGAAAACACTCAAGCATACAAAATTATGGAATTTAGACTCTATCGAAGGTGATTCACTCATAAAAAAATAACACATGAATGCAGGCCTCTCTTCTGCTGGATGAATTCCTGCAATTCTAAAGCCAGGATTCATTAGGAGTAAGGAAACAGGCCTGCTCTAAACAATGATTTAGTCTTAAGAGATGTCTGTGTAATCCTTTCAGCTGTGACCTTATCTTTAGAGCTCATATCAGCATCGCTATCCCTTAACTATTTTTGGAAGGATGTTGCTTCTTACTGCCTGGGAAGTAAAAACAGGAAGAACTAATTTCCCTTTTGTCATCTTCTTCAGTGTTCCTTTTATTCCTCTCTCTAAAGAATATTCTCCATTCATTTAAACAGGATGTCTTGACAACATAAATGAGATTGTGTCTAAATGATCTTCTGGGCTGGTACCACCCCTAGGTGTATTGATATGCATAGAGTCAATAAGAATGTTTAAAGAGCTGTTTTTGTGCATAAGCTTTGCAAGGTCAGAGTCTGGAGAGATATATAAGGCAGCATGGTTTTCTTCCCCTTCTGAACCCAGGATCTGGAGCTGAACTCTTAGCTGTCAGCCAAATATGGGGCATCTGTTAGCACCATTGGAATGAGAAATGAAGATAATTCAGTGTGTTTAGTACCATTAGAATATCGCAGCTTTTTTTTTTTTAAGCATTAGGAAGCGTTTAGTAAAAATATTGTAGAAAACCAGTTTTTCAAAGATAATGCCAGAGACTCCATCATTGTTAAGGTGGCTCCTTAGGGCAAAAATGCTGTAGATAAGGAGCATCAAGAGGATTGATGCTGTTAGCATTCATGAACTATCCCCAGACCCATAAAAATAACTGTGATGGTGACAAAATTGGGGGTTATAAACCTACCCATTTGGCACTGTTAATGTAATCTCCTATGGATCCACTGTAGGTGGGTGAAGTCCCAGAACATTTGAGTTATGCTTATGGCTAATAACAATGCAAAAGTTCCATTAGTCACTTTGTTTGGCTCTGACATGAAATCACATGGCATTGCATAATGATAAAGTAAACTGCAAAAAGTGCATTCAAGTGATTCTGAGTCTGCCTTAAATTGAGAAAATGTTGAGTGGAAAGCTGAAAACCTGCCAGTGCCCATCTATGGTTTATAGTAGATAAGCCATTAGTCTTGGCTAGGTATATCACTTCCTACATTATCGTCCATACAAAATGTGAACTCCCAATATCTGTGAGGTGTTCATTATCCAGAAGAGATATGCCTTTAAGAAAGAGTTTGAATAAGGTCACTGTCTCAGAAACAAATATGGTTTTGGGAGGTTGCTGCTCTTTGGAGAAAAAAAAAATAGGTTGGAGGCATAGAACCTTATTGGATTAGTTAATCAAAAGCTAATTAGTGCCCTCTCCCATATAAACTGGCAAATAACCTACAACAGACCCACTAAATTCTTTTGCAAATGATTGCAATTCTAAAAGCTTAGAATGGAGAATTTCAATAGCTAAGATTGTTTCAGTGGAAATTTAATTGGGTCATATCACATAAAGATATTCACTGACATGGAAACTGACATGGAAAACCAGATTCTATACAAAATTGGAAAATAGGATAACTATATTGATTATTTCCGAGAAAATAGAGAGAGAAAGCTGTAAATCAAATCAAGGAAAGCCTGTCTTACCTCAAGATTAAACTAGAAACTGAAAACTCTGAAATAAATTAAACCTAATTTTTGTGAGCCCTTAGGAAAAAGAGACCAGCTTGAGGTTTTAAAGAACAACTCAGGTAGACCACTTCTTTTTTTTTTTTCATTTTTGGTAAAGCATAATTAAAATAATAAATTTAGAGATCAACTATGTTATCTTCAAACATTTAATAAATTTTCTTATGATGTCATTGCAGATTAGTTGATGACTGTAGATGTGTACAGCTTTATGGATTTACAGTGGTTTAATGGTATCCCCAAAGACTGTGAATCAAGCAAGGTTAATGTAGAGGGAGATCATAGTAATGTGTCATCAAGCTCTCTCCCCAAGGTACCAAGAGAGGGGACTGTCTAAGGAATATGCCAGTTGCCATGGCGATAAGAGAATTAACTGGTTGCACTTCATCAGGGTTCACTGACCAGTGCAGCTCACTGATTGTCCAGCCCGCAGGGGCATGAGGGAGCGACTCTGTCTCTCAATCCGCGAGCATCAGGAACAGTATTCTGAAGAAAATGACTCAAATGGTAGCCAACATATCCAAGCAAGATATCCTTAAAAATAAACACATACACAATAAAACAAAAACAAAACAAGTCAGTAGAGAGAAATGATATATCCATTTCAGATAACCAGAGATACCTTTGAGATTCTAAAATAAGGAAAGATACCCATAACCTTAGCTATTTCAGAAAGAGGGACTCCTAAATGTTAAGTCTCAGATCAAAAAAATTCCATTTAGTAATTGGAAATAGCTTGAGAGAGCCTATCAGGACAAATATTTTCACTGGGAATCTTTCAGGAAATTAGAAATTCCATGACTGAAAATAGCTGATCAGGGAAAGATAAAGGTGACTCTAATAATTGTGTCTGTTTGGGAACTAATTAAGGAGATGGAATTTTGGACAAAGAACCTTAAAAGGTGGGCACTAAAAAGAAGATATGAGCTCTGTAAGAACTTAAAAATTAGAAGTGCTTGGACAGAATTTTTTTTAATTTTTCAGGAAGACAAGGTTATTTTATTTACTGATAGTCAAAAGAGGATACACTCAAATGATGGAAGTTTTGAGAGAATGGGAACTTTATTCATTTAGGTTCAGTTTTAAGTTATCAGGCTTTAAAAACTAGGGAAGTTTTGCTTGTGATTGCATAAAGCAGTGTTTGTTTCGATAATTTTTCTAAGTACATTTAAGGCTCTGACCTTGTTGGGAACAGCTGCTGTAGAAGCACAGACAAATCATCATTGGGCAGCTTCTACAAATGGCTAAGGGTCACTGAGGATATTGCTCAGGTCTAAGATGTGGAACACCCCAGAGAAGCAGGTCAGGACCAAGGGCTTTGCCTTAGAAAAGGTAAACAGCTAGAGAAAAATCAGACTTCTCTTGTTAGGGCAGGAACTGATGGACTGTCTCGTTCTCCAGTGCATTGCTATCACCTAGCACAATGTCTGGATAAATGCTAATGTTCAATAAATTCAGAAAATGTCAAATTTCAATGAGGAAGGGAGGGAGGTGGGGTGGAGTGGGGATAGAGAGGGGGCAGAGGGTGAGAGGTATTTTGGTTTGATGGATGGAAATATGGAGGAGGGTAACTAGCAGCATTTTGTACCAATGTGCCACCACTGAGCTATGCTTCTTGTTTTACATATATTATCTTTTTTTAAAAAAAATTATGGCAAAATTTAGTCTGTGATTTGTCCCATTTTACAGGGAATAGTAAGGTTCACAGAAATTACAACTTATTCGAAGGTCACATTGCTAGTAAGTAGTGGTGTTATGATTTTAAACCAAAACTTTTGGGTTGCAAAGGTACGTACTCTTGCCACTACTTCAAGTTGTTAGAAGAACTCTGTGATTTCAAGATAGGTCAGATTTCCTCACAAAACAGTTAGCACTCTCTTTAGAAATTATAATATCTTTAGTGTTGGAAGGGACTTTGGAGATGGATTTCTCCAACTCCTCCATGCTATGGATGAGGAATTGAAGCCAAAAGAAGCAGGGAGGCATGCCCAAATGCACAGAGAAATGAGATTATAAATATAAAGTTGTATCTCCTCTTGCACAAACTCCACACACTTTTGATTGTTTACCAAATATTATATTTCACACCAAAAATACTTTCTCTACATGAAGTCAGGGGCCTTGATTGTCTTATTTATTTTATATCTCAGGCCTAGCATCCATAACAGGATTTCAATAAGTATTGAACGAATCAGTGAATCAATGAAGCCAGAACTCGAACCCAGGTTTTCTAAGCTGAAGTATTTAAACAGAGAGTTTTCAATAATTAATCAGTGGTGTTCATTGTTAGAAGTGAGTTGTACCAGGTGGTCACTATGATCCTTTTCAATAGTACCATGTACTAAAGTAGCTCAGGAGTTCTGGTCTCTCTACCTTATTCATCCTATCTAGACTTCTGTTTTGGCATTTGCCGCATTGCGCTGAAAAAAATAAAAAACTTTTTATCCCTATATTTACCACAACATTAAAATTATGTGAGAGTTTGGGCTGGCTGCATTCTTGTAGTAGTTTCTAGCACTTAATGTGAGGAATTGTACCTCACAGTTACTCAATAAATCTTCATTGACCTGAATTGCAGTAAATTCAACTAGGATACTTAGAACATATTTAGATATCTGTCATATTGCTTCCCATGTTAGGTACTACTGGATGAAGATTTCTTTGTGGAAAGGTGTTTATTGAATTGATTGGCTTTCCAACTAGTTTTTTTTTTTTTAATGGAGTTAGGTAGAAAGTGAGATCAGGTAATAAAAAGAAATCTGTGATCCTTTTGGCCTGCCTCACACAAGGCTCTTCACAAACTCAGGCCTTCCTTTGAATTCAGTGTGAATTCTACACTTAAAGAAAGATTTAATGCTCAGGATTAGCTTCATTAGGCAGTTAGATTTTAACAAAGGCAACAGGAAATCAGGAAGGACTCTTTTAGGCATGGGCACAGAAAGACATAGTGTGCATAGATGGATTCTCCTTTAAATAAAAACTGAGTCAGATTTTAGAATGAATTCTGTAGTGCTGTCAAACTGTTTGAAGCTGGAGTTGGCAGTTGTCCTTTCAAACTGTTATTTCAGAGCACGTGTCCCAGAAGGGACAGCTAAGAATGTTTGTCATATTTGAACTCTTTCCAGAGCCATTCAGCAGGATACTGGCAGTCCACTTTCCATGTTAATTATTTCTGCCCTGATTGCCTGGCAACACATAACATGAGAAGTATTATACTTTGCTATTTGTGATTGCTTCCAGCTGAATGCAGGAAGAATATGGAGTACAAAGTCAGCTGGAGATGCAACTTAATAAGTTAGGTATTTTTTGAAAACTTGTTATAGATGAAGCAATTTATAATCCTATGATTGTGTGTGTTAGTCACAATTTCAGAGAGAGTGAGGGTGTCACAGTGTGTTGATCTATAGAACACTGATCCATCTTAATGGCCACCAGACTAGAATACATGAACATAAATGATATCCTTCATATAAAGAAGACTTGCTGTAAGCCTACATTATCCTTCAGGAATTTCCTTGTGTTTATTTTTCTTGTTTTTATTGTTTTTTACATTGTTGGAATCTAGAATTGAGTTCAGATGTAGAAAACTGAGGATTGAGTGGGGCAGGCAAAGATGTCATAGCTGCAACAATGGCAACAATAGTGAAGATTGCTGTAACTTGAAAGTAGTGAGGGTTTTGATCAGTGAGTCAGGCACAGGAGGAACTTCTCATCCAGCACTATGAGAAAGCTCTGCTTGTGGCTGGGTTTCTGTAAACACCTGCTATGTACAACTTAAAAAAAGCATATCCACTCACAGCATTGGAAACAGTGACCAATTTCTGAATTATCTCCACAACATCGATCATTTTTTAAAAATTGATTCTCTGAAACTTTTCTTTTTGCTATATTTATGAACACCACTCAAGTAACAGGTTCAAAAATGGCAGTGTTACATTCTGTGCTGGCAGGTAATGTGAGATTGTGACTTGATGGAAATGAATTATATCCAAAAAATGAATTGTATAATGCAATTATTAATATGTTTAGGTATATTTTTTATTGAAGAAATACTGAGTTGTAAGTGCTTAGTTACTATATTTTAAAAGATTTTTATATGAAGATTAAGATAAATCTTGAAAATCATTTTTTCCATAATTATTAGGACTTCGGTCATTTATTCAGATTATTACATTGTTACTTTCTCAATTAAACTAAGTTAAAAAAAACAAGCATATTCTTAGAGCAGATACACTCAGTTCCACTCATAAAAATCCCTGCAAAAATGAAATCAAATAGGAGTATGGACAGAAAAGATGAGGGCAGGATGTATTCCCTTCTGACCTGCTGCCATTTCTATTAGGTCTACTTTTTAGGAGAACTAGCTTAGGGACAATAAAGAGGAATAAGAACACTGTCTTCATATGATTATTATAAAGATTAAAGTAAGTGAGGAAGCCCAACTTTTCTTATGTGAACTTGGGTTAAAAAATAGGATTATTTTGATAATAAGTATCTTTTGCTGCTTTCTTTTAGTGCCCTAACTTCCAACACCTACAACATCCCCCTTACCACACCTTCCAGGGAAGGCCTGCTCTTTAGGGAATCCTCATGTGTGCTTGTATGCCAGCACAGTCATTTCCATCATTTATGGCTTTATCTCTGTCATTTATCACTGTAAACAGGATCTTTTCATTTGTTATTTATTTCCTTTTCTGCCATCTCCTCTTTTTTTTATGCACCCTACCCATAGTGGGCTGATGTTATTGTTGGTGCACAAGAATGCCACAGCTATTCTAGAGTCCTTAAAATGCCAGAGCTTAGAGATATTTGGTGGCAAGTAGAGGCACATGCTGATCTCACCGTTTTGTGTAATCTCAGGCAACAGAACAGTGAGATCTGATGTCTTATAGAGCTCTTAGAAGGGAAAAAATAAAAGCTCATTTAAATATTTAAACTTAATCTCTTTTTGAGAATTCAGACACAGGTTCATGGAGGCTAACCTTTGAGGCAAAACTATGTGAACAAATATTAATAAATATCATATTGAACTCAATTCCCTCACCACCCTTAGACCAGGCTTGTCTGCCCAACTTCTTTTCTTTAATATGGGAGAAATTCTCCCTAACAAGTCTTCTCAATATCTCCTGCAAATAAATGTCTGGATGGATAGCCTCATTCCATGTAATAGGACAATTTAAAAATGTTTTAATCCCAACATAGCAACAACATTGAAAAGAGGTGACAATTGTAGTATAGAAGTCAAATTCATTCTGACACTTGTATTTGTATGGTTGTTTTTTATTTTTTAAAAGATTTAAAAGGAGAATATTTTGTAATGTGAGAAATTTAAATTTCATGTCCATCAGTACAGATTTTTTGGAACACAGCCACACCCATTTGTTCATAAAGAATCTGGCTTCTTTCACAGGACAGTGGCAGAGTTGAGTAGTTGGGCTACCATATGGCCTGCCAACCTAAAATATTTACCATCCGGTCCTTTAGAGAAAAACTTTCCTACTTCTAATGGAAAGATGAAACCACTGCTTTAAGTGAAAGTCTGTATTGCAGAGCTTGGCTCTGAGGAAGTACTCAGTAAACAGATTCAGGTGTCTCTTTCTAACACATTGTAGTGGAGTGATTTTTAGTCTTTCTCTCTCCTCCGTACTCACTCAACTCTCCTCCTCCCCTGTCTCCTTCTTCTCTTTCTTCTCTTCCTCCCCACCTCCCTCCCTCCTTCACTTGCAATAGTTCATACCATTCCTTATGAATGTTGAACTCATTCCTTAATTTTTTTGATGTATGACAAAGAAGTGATTTTAAAATATTTTGTCAGATCAGTATTTTTTAAAGATTCCATTATAGAGCACATTTTGATATACTTTAATAATAGTCAAAACATAAAGACATTCTGATTTTTTTCTCAATTAAATGTCAAACATGGCTGTTTTATTTCCTTTAGATAAATTGTGCTAGGAAAAGCATGATTTATGGACAAATATATTTTAAAATATTGGTTGAGGATCAAAAGTATATTAAAATGCATATGGCAATTTAACTGTGTACTTATACTATTAAACATAGGCAGGAATTGCTTTTATGAGTTGATGTTTGGTGTTCTTACACTTTATGTTTAAAAATGTGTTTCTACAATTTTATTTTTATGTAATATTTTATATAAATTTAATGTTTTATATGAACTTAAATATTTTCAATAATATTTATGTGGTTTACTTTTTGTTATTTAATGTTCATTTTCTAAATAATGAAATAAGAAAGGTTTCAGGCTTCTATTTGCAGGCACTTTAACAAAAACAGCACATTAAGTATGTGTATAGTCTTTTTCTTACACAGTAAAAGGCAAAATGAAAGATCACAATTTTTACCTTACAATTTTGTTTTTAAAGTAATAGACATAACTTGATATTATAAAGTAATTTTATTTAGATGAATAAGCTTCTTCCATGAACATCTTGAAGGCAAGAATGTATTATTTTGATTTTTACATTTCAGGAACTAGCAAAATGAGTACTTTTTGCATGAAATAATGAAGAGATGGATCAATGAAATACTTATTTCTAACTTTATGTGCCACCAGCATAATCACCCAGCACAAATATATTGACCATCTCATCCATGAGATGTCTTACCTTTCTCCATCCACACTCAACACATAGCTTCCAGGCCCTTTCAGTGCTCTAGCTTTTCCTGATTGCTTCCTCTGTGTTAAAATCACATCCTCTGACAGTGAATACTGCCACCATCCTGCCACTATCCATTGTTTGAAAGTACAGCATGAGATTGGTTACAAGGCAGAATAAATTTGTGCTGTTTGTTTTCCGTAGCAATAGTCTTCAAACATTTTGATCATGTACCTCATTTATACATTTTTAAATTAAATTTATTGAGGTGACATTGGTTAATAAAATTATTATGGGTTTCAAGTGTGCAGTTCAATAATATGTCATGTATATTGCATTGTATGCTCACCATCTAAAGTCACATCTTTCATCACCATATATTTGATACCCTTTACCCTTTTCTACTTTCCCCAGCCATTCCCTTTTTCCTCTAGTAACCACTAAACTGTTGTCTGTGTCAATGAGTTCTTGTTCGTTTGTTGCTTTCAGTTGTATATACCACATATAAGTAAAATATGGTTTTCAACTTTTTCTGTCTCACTTATTTCACTTAGCATGATAATTTCAGGATCCTTTTATGTTGTCACAGATGGCAGTATTTCATCTTTTCTTATAGCTGAGTAATATTCTGCTGTATATATGTGCTATAATCATCTATTGAAGGACTCTTTGGTTGTTTCCATGCCTTGGCCACCATGAATAATGCTGCAATGAACATCAGGTGCATATATCTTTACAGATAAATGTTTTCAAAATTTTGGGGATTGATACCCAGAAGAGGGATTGCTGGGTCATATGATAATTCTATTCTTAATTTTTTGAGGAATCTCCATATTATTTTCCACAGTTGCTGTACCCATTTATGTTCCCACCAGCAGTGTATGAGGGTTCAGTTTTCCCCACAACCTTGCCAGCACTTCTTATTACTTGTCTTGTTGATTATTGCCATTCTAACAAGTGTAGAGTGGTATCTCATTGTTGTTTTGACTTGCATTTCTCTAATAGCTTGTGAAATTGAGCATCTTTTCGTACTTCTGTTGACCTTTTTTATGTCTTCTTGGGAGAAGTGTCTGTTAGGTCATCTGACCACTTTTTAATTGGATTGTTTTTTTGTTCTTGAGTTGTTTAAGTTCTTTATATATTATGGATATTAGCCTCTTATCAGAAGCATTGTTTACAAATATCTTCTCCCATTCATTTGTTTTCTTGATGGTTTCTTTTGCTGTCCAGGATAGTTTGGTATAGTCCCATTTATTTATTTTTGCTTTAATTTACCTTGCATTTGAGGTTATGTTCATAAAATTCTCTCTAAAACCACAGGAGAAAAGAAACCCTGTTCAGTAAATGGTGCTGGGAAAATTGGAAAGCCACATGCAAAAGAATGAAACTAGACAGCTGTCACCATACACCAAAATTAACTCAAAATGGATCAAAGACTTAAATATAAGACCTAAACACAATGAACAATAAATTTCATGGAAGAAAACCATAGATACTAAACTCATACTTTTTTATAGAACTGATACATACATACATACCTACATACATACATACATACATACATAGATGGATACATAGATAGATGGAGGATAGCTTGATAATGATAGTTCAATGAAAATAAATAAATTTAGATAAATATATGGATAAATAATCTTTAATTTTGGTAATTCTTTTAGAAACACCAACTCAGGATAACTAGTGTACATAAATATAGTAGAAAAGATTTTTACATATATTTTCCATATTATTTCAAGCAATTGTGAACATGTGTCATAGAAGACAATATTATCCATAAATCATTTTAAAATGTAGTAAATCACAGAGTGCTGAAAGTTAATAAATGTTGGGCTCCTTGGCATATTGTATACGATATGAAGCTGATGACATTTGGCCCCACTGTGGGTATCAGTATCAAGATGTGTGTTAAAAATTATTTAAAATATTCTGTCTTGTATTTTACATAAAAAGTATAAATAGAAATTCTAATATAGTGTACTACTCTATATTTCAGTACATTGTCTTCTATATCCCCTGGGTAAGAGAAGTTCATTTTTGGAAATTATTAATTTTTTATTCCTCTAGAGGTATGGCTTTTTCAGTTTGTTGCATTTCTTCCTTCTTCTGATACAATGGTTCCTGAAGACACATATTAATAAACTCTAGTGTGTTCCCTTTAAATTTCTGTCTGCTCTGTCATCTATCACTAATCCTGAATACTTTGACCTTCATTCCAAAATAATATCATCCTTTATTTAGACCAGGGCCTGGACAGCTAAAGAATCACAGTCATTCTTCAACAACTCAACAGCATAGATATACATTTCAGTGGCTGTATTCTCTCTCCATTTCTCTTTAGAGGTTTTAGGCTCTCCTGCAATTAAAACATTTTACCCTACTTCATCCACCTACTCAATCTTTGCTGGCATTCTCCTTAGTTTTGAAGGTAGGAGCTTATTCTAAGACTCTGGATAAACTAGTAATATTTCTGGAGTGTCATCTTTGGAGGGCTGAAACCAATTAGTAGGTAGGAGATAGGGAGTAGATGGTGGGTAAGGTTTGTCCCACGTGCTATCTTTCAGGTATTTTGTGAATGTTTAGTGATAGATGAGCAATATGGAAAGGGTTAGGAAATGGTGTGTCAAATTTTTGAAGGGGTGCTTTGATATTAAATTCTACATTCAAACCCCTATATCAAGGTGAAAATAGAAATTAACAAGAGTCTTACTAATCTACCAAAAAAATTCTTTAGAATCATTAGAATACTGATTTAGATTTAGATGATTTAGAACCCACCATTCGAATCATTCTCTTGGCATAAGATATTTATTATAGCATTAGGACAGAAAGATTAACCTTAGAAGAAAAGCTTGTTCATTCATTCACTTATTCAAAAATATTTCTTCGGTACCTTGGCCATAGACATAAAAAGAGGGCAATGCCAAAGAAACAAATCCCAGAACTTCTTAATTCACAGAATAAATATTGAGCAGTGACTGTGTATTTAGAATTGTATTTACATGTTGTGTGAAAACAAAAGACATAAAAGGAGGACACATTTAGAAGGACCTATTTAGTCGAGTAGGTCCTAACAGAGAACACTCACTTCCTTACAGAAATCTGTCCTTTTTATATTTTGGGATATCCATATGAAAATTTGAAATAATAGCTTCATTACAGGTGTTAAGATTTAGTTCCTTTATGCTGATAAGATATCTAAGTCAGAAGCTTCTTTGGGTAAGGGGATCATTCAACTGTCATAAGTAGAGAATATAATTGCATTCATGTTCATACACTGAATAAATTCTGCCTGGTAAACATTGACTGAGTCTCATTAAGACAAAGTAATAAGATTTTGTACTAACAAATACTGTTTTCTCAAGTATGCGTTTGCTTCTACAAGATCACAATCCTGCTTCTGAGAAGAGTTGCCAGTTACATGTTTAAAAGACCCATTTTAACAGGAAAAGTTACAAAGCCAAGTAAGTTTAATTGCATGTCACCTCTCGATTTTGACAAAATATAATGGCACAAGTTGCTAGTAAACTTAATTATGTAGATTTATTTTAGCTTAACAAAATACTTGCTATATAAAGTAAGTAGTTAGCTATGAGCCAAGTTTTAACTTGATATATTTTTTTACAGTGAAAATGCTCATGAAGGAATGATTTAAATTAATGAACTTTACAAGTGTAATTGTTGTTAAAAGCAGTTTTAAACTGGAAAAATACCTCTTCTGTGGTTCAAGGAAAAATACAAGGACCTCTTTTCAATGTATAAGAAGAAATTTGCTAAAGACATTAAAACTTTTTGCATGGCTTTGCATCTCAGAATTTTCTTAATAACCCTGTGACTACTACAACATAACTTTTTCCAAGCCACTTCTTAGTATGATGTATAGGGATAGAGATTGTTAGTTAAATGAAAATTCATGAGCTTTTGATGGCATTCCATTCTACTCCAGCCTCTCCACATTCATATTTCTCTTGTCTTTGTTTCCATTACCCGCCTTTCATATACCTAAAAGACAACAAGAAAAAAAAAAAAACAGACAAAAACACTTGGAGGCACATTGACTCTTTTTTTTTTCTTTTAGCACCTTCCAACCAGACCCTACATATTCTTTATTTTCTCATATTAGTGCTGCTTGTTCATTCTCATTTCTGTCACCCTAGTCCAGCTCTTTATATTCAGACAAAGGCACTTAACCTTTTTATTTATCTCCTGGTCTTCATTGTCTTTAACCAGCCCATTAAATATGATTAGTATTACTAAGATAGAGATTTTATCACTGCCTTGCTTAATATTTCTGTATAGCCTAGGAAAAAGGTCAGACCCTTAGCATGACCTTCAACTTCTTCATATTAAACCTTTTACCTATTAATTCATTTTAATTTTCATTCTAGCCCAGCTTAAACACCATCTCCTGATCATGGCACCTTCAGCTTTGACTTCCACTTTTTGTTCATATTATTCTCATTTTCTGTTATTACTTCTTGCTAATCAAATCTCCCAACTTTCATGACTCAGCTGAAATTCTAACTTCTTTACACAGTTTCTCAAAGTCTCCCAGCTCCAGTTGATCAAAGTGAATCAAAGTGAATCTTAGAAACTATGTAAATGCACCTCTTGACTATTCATAAGATGTTGAGTCCCGGAAAGGTTAGTTACAGGCGGAACTGTGATGTGAGCTCCTTCATTTAACTTACTATTACATCTCGTTGCCTTTCTAGACTTCTTAATGAAATGATAGTAAGAGTTATATACTTCTCTGGTGATTAAGGATATACTGCCTTGCTGAACTATTTCATTTGTATATGTTTGTTCTTTCTCTGTATCTAAAAGCTTTGAGAAATAAGGGATTGTGTATCACATGTAGTTCAGTGCTAAGCATATTTCAGCAATTATAAATACTTATTGGTTGAAAGGCTTGACTGTACCCTAGATCTAAAATTATAATGAGGCCCTGTCATTTTGCTAATATGTTTAAGTTGAACGTTAAATCATATTTTATTCCTAAAGAATGACAAACTGGGTATTCAGTGTTTAGCTAAGTAAGGTAGCAAAGGGAATAGATATTGAAGTAGAGTTAAAAGATAAAATTCAGATATTTAGATTAAGAAATAAAGTCTTATTACAGTTCGCTAATTAAAAGGTAATTCTTAAAATAAAATTAAGTTGAAATATTTTGCCAAATTATTGGATTTTCTTCAAAATGACTTTTTATATATTTGATTAAGGGGAAATATCAGTATATGGATAGCTATGTCACTATTCTTTGGTAAATAAGAGACATTTTGCCTTCTTTTTTTCTTTCTATAAGTCTACTTTGTGGTCTGTAATATTTGGGGAATCATAACTATTTAACTATTGAACTATAGCGAAACATACATGAAATCTAGCTTCTCAAATGAAAGAAATTCTTGACCTATTAGATACCAACTCCTCATATCGTTTCCTCATTAGGAGCAAGCTAATAATTATATCATTAGCAAAATCCAAATAATACTTACTGTAAACATTTTTAATTTAGGACAGAAAAAATACATTTTGTCTTATTAAGTACCACCTTGCTGGTAAGCAACAGTGATAATCTATAAGAGTTAATACAGAGTCAATGGAACAAAAGTTAATTTTTTTAAATGTCATTTACTATCTTGAAAAAGTCTGCATGCAACATTACATTTCTCACTTTCTGTAAGTCTTGGAAAGACATGATATTTTCCTGGTTTCATCAGCAATGAAAATGCCTTCACACAGGCCTGTAGCTGATGACATTGTAGTGAAAGCTCTCCAAACACTAATTGGAAATTTAAAAAAAATCTTGACAACAACTCACTACATCATAGTTATGCTTCATCACCCTTGACATTTATTATCACTCACCATATACACATTTTAATGGGGGAAATTATTTAGAATTGCTTTATATTGCAGAGTCAAGATATTTATCTCTTTTAAAAAATATTGTTGAATTATTTTTGGACTACAAACCACTTGTGATAGCAAATTCTAATTTTATACATATTGTACAAAACAATACGGAAGCTCCCATTTTTTTTCAGAAAAAGAGACTAAATTTTTTAAATTTTTCAATTACAGTTGACATTTAGTATTATTTTAGGTTAGTTTAAGGTGTACAGCATAGTCGTTAGTTCGACATTTATGTAATTTCCAAAGTGATCCCCCAATTAGTACTCACTTGGCAATATACATAGTTATTATCATATTATTAACTATATTCTTTATGTTGTATTTTACATCCTGTGGTAGTTTTTTAATTGCCAACTTGTACTTCTTAACTCCTTCACCATTTTCATTCAGCTCCTCAAATTTCCTTCTATGTGGCAACTATCACTTGTCCTCTCTGTCTATGAGACTGCTTCTGTTTTGTTTGTTCATTTATTTTGTTCTTTAGATTCTACATATAAGCGAGATCCTATGGTATTTTGTCTTTCTCTGTCTGATGTATTTCACTTAGCAAAATACCTTCTGGGTCCTTTCATGGTGTTACAAATTATAAGATTTTGTTCATTTTTATGCTGAGTAATATTCCATTATATAAATGTACCAATTCTTTATCCAGTTGTCTTTTGATGAGCACTTAGGTAGATTCCATATCTTGGCTATTGTAAAAAGCACTGCAGTGAACATAGAGGGTGAATATATCTTTTCAAATTAGTGTTTTGGTTTTCTTCAAATAAATACCCATAAATGCAGTTGCTGGATAATAAGGTAGTTTTATTTTTAATTTTTTGAGGAACCTCCAAGTAGTTTTCCGTAGTGGCTACACCAATTTGCAATCTCATCAACAGGGAATAAAGGTTCTCTTTTCTCCCCATCCTCACCAATACTTGTTTGTTGATTAATTGATACTAGCCATTCTGAGAAGTGGGAGGTGATATCACATTGTGGTTTTAATTTGCATTTCTCTAATGATTAGTGATACTGAGCATCTTTTCATATAGCTATTAGCCATTTGTATGTCCTCTTTGGAGAAATGTCTGTTCAGGTCCTCTGGCCATTTTTTAATTGGATTGTTTGTGTTTTGGTGTTGAGTTATATGAGTTCTTTATAAATTTTGGACATTAACCCTTTATCAGATGTATCATCAACAAATTTCTTCCCCTATTCAGTAGATAGTCTTTTAGTTTTGTTGACGGTTTCTTTTGCTGGTGCAAAAACATTTTAGTTTGAAGTAGTACTATTTGTTTATTTTTTCTTCAGATTCCCTTGCCTGGGGTGATATATCTGAAAAAAAAAAAAAACATGACTAAGAACAATGTCAGAGTTTGCGGTTTGCTTTTTTCTGGGGTTTTATGGTATGAGGTCTTACATTTAAGTCTTTGATCTATTTTGAATTTATTCTTGTATATGATGTAAGAAGGTGGTCAAGTTTAATTTTTTTTGCATTATTTGTCCCGTTTTCCCAGCAGCATTTATTGAATAGATTGTTTTTACCCAATTGTACATTTTTGCCTCTTTTGTCATAGATTAAATGACCATATAGGCATATTTACTTCTGGGCTGTCTATTTATCTCATTGATCTAAGTGTTGATTTTTATGTAGTGCCATGCTGTTTTGATTACTATGTTGTATAGTAGTTTGTAATCAAATAGCATGATGCCTCCAACTTTGTTCTTCATTCTCAAGATTGCATGGCTTTTCAGGTTCTTTATGGTTCCATATAAATTTTAGGATTATTCTAGCTCTCTGAAAAATGCCATTGGTGTTTTGATAGAGATTGCATTGAATCTATAGATTGCTTTGGGTAGTATGGACATTTTAATGATGTTGATTCTTCCTATTCATGAATATCGTATATGTTTTCATTTGTTTGTATCTTCTTCAATGACTTATAATTTCTCAAGTATAGATAGATGTTTTACCTCCTTGGTTAAGTTTATTCCTAGGTTGTTTTTTTTTTTTGGATGCAATTGTAAATGGGATTGTTTTCTTAAATGCAGATGACTTCTGAATAAACTTTGTATCCTACTACTTTACTGAATTCATTGATCAGTTCTAACAGTTTTTTTTTTTTTTGTGGACTCTTTAGGGTTCTCTGTATATAGTATCATGTCATGCACATAATGACAGTTTTGCTTCTTCTTTTCCAATTTGGATGCCTTTTATTTCTTTTTCTTGTCTGATTGCTGTGACTAGGACTTCCAATGCTATGTTGACTTCTAATACTATGTCTTATTCCTGATCTTAAGAAAATGCTTTTAGCTTTTTTATTTTCCATTAGTATGGTGTTACCTGTGGATCTGTCATAGATGGCCCCTATTATGTTAAGGTATATTCCGTCTATTCCCACTTTGCTGAGAGTTTTTACCATAAATTGATGCTTTATTTTGTCAAATGCTTTTTTTTGCATCTATTGATATGATCGTATGATTTTTATCTTTCAATTTGTTAATGTGTTGTATCACATTAATTGATTTTTATATGTTGAATTATCTTTGCATCTCAGGAATGAATCCTACTTGATCATGGTGTATGATATTTTTTAATGAATTGCTGAATTCGCTTTGCTAATATTTTGTTGAGGATTTTTGCATCAATGTTCATCAGGGATATTGGCTATAATTTTCTTTTTTTATAATGTCTTTATATGATTTTGAAATGAGAGTAATGGTGGCCTCATATAATGAACTTAGGAGACTTCCCTTTTTTTGAATTTTTTTGAAATAATTTGTGATGAACAGGTATTAATTAGTATTCTCTAATAATCTTTTCTATTTCTGAGGAGTCAGTTGTTAATTTTTCTTTTTCATTTCTGATGTTACTTATTTGGATTTGCTCTCTTTTTTTCTTGATGATTCAGGTTAAAGGTTTATCAGCTTTGTTTCTCTTTTTAAAGAACCCGCTCTTAGTTTCATTAATCTTTTTTATTGTTTTTTTTCTGACTATTTCATTTATTTCCTTCGATCTACTCACTTTGGGCTTCATTTGGGCTTCACTTTTCTAGTTTCTTTAGGTGTGTGGTTAGATTGTTTATTTGAGGTTTTTCTTGTTTCTTGAGTTAGGCCTGTAGTGCTACGAATTTCTCAAGTAGGATTGCTTTCACTGGCCCATAGATTTTGGGTGGCTATGTTTTCATTTTCATTGACTCGAGGTGTCTTTTGATTTTTTCCTTGATCTCATTTTTAATCAATTCATTGTTTAGTAGCATGTTATTTAGCCTCCATGTATTTGTGTACTTTCTAGGTTTTTTTTTTTAAATTGATTTCTAGATTCATACTGTTGTGGTTGGAGATGATGCTTGATATGATTTTAGTCTTCTTAAATTCATTGAGGCTTATTTTTTTGGCCTAACATATGATCTACCTTGGACAATATTTTATGTGCACTTGAGAAGAATGCTGCTTTGGGGTGAACACTCTAAATATATCAATTACATTTATCTGGTCTACTGTATCATTTAAGGCTGCTGTTTTATTGTTGATTTTCTGTTTGGAAGATCTGTCCATTTATGTCAATTGGGTGTTAAAGTCCCCTACTGTTACTGTATTGCTGTCAATTTCTCCTTTTATGTCAGTGAATATTCTGTTTTTAAAATTAGGTGCTCCTATGTTGGGTGCATAACTGTTTACTACAGCTATATCCTCTTGTTGAATTTATCCCTTTACCATTATCTAATTATATAATTTTCTTCTTTGTCTGTTATTAAAGGCTTTGCTTCAATGTCTATTTTGTTGGTATAAGTAAAGTTCCTCTTGCTTTTTTTGTTTTTATTCTCATGACATATCATTTTCTACCTCTTTACCCTCAGTCTGTGTGTGTCTTTCAATCTTAAGGGGGTCTCTTGTAGACAGCACATGTATGGGTCTTATTTTCTTATCCATTGGGCTACCCTCTGTCTTTTGATTGGAGCATTTAATCCATTTACATTTAAAGTGATTATTGATAGGTGCATTGTTATTGTCATTTTATTATTCATATTTATGTTGTTTTTTTCTTTCCCCTTCTTCTTAAAGAAATCCCTTCAACATTTCTGTTATACTGGCTTGGTGGTAGTGAATTCTTTTAGCTTTTTTACCATCTGGGAAGTCCTTAACTCATCTTCAATTTTAGTTGGTAGCCATGCTGGGTACAGTATGGCTTGTTTGTAGGTTCTTGCTTTTCATTTCTTGGACTCTTTTGTGCCATTTTCTTCTGGCCTGCAGAATTTCTGTTGAGAAATCAGCTGAAATTCTTATGGTAGCACCCTTTTAAGTAACTAGTTGTCTTTCTCTTGCTGCTTTTTAAGCAACAAGAGAAGACAACTAGTCTCAACTAGTCTCACTTTGTCTTTAACCTTTGACATTTTAATTATGATATATCTTGGTGTGGATCTGTTTGGGTTCATCTTGTTTGGGACTCTCTGAGCTCCCTGGACTTGTCTGTCTATTTTCTTCACCAGGTGAGGGAATATTTTAGTCATTATTTCTTCAAATAGGTTCTCCATCCTTTGCTTTCTCTCTTCTCCATCTAGCATTCCTATGACATGAAAGTTATTATGCTTGATGTTGTCCAAGAGAAACTATTCTCATTTTTTTGTTTTGTGTTTTGACTGGGTATTTTCTTTGACCTTGTCTTCCAAATCTCTTATTCGATCCTCTGCTTCATTCCATCAGTGTTGATTCCTTCTAGTGTATTCTTCATTTCAGTTATTATATTCTTCATTTCTGGCTGGTTCTTTTTATGGTTTCTTTGTCTTTTTTTATGCTTACCTTTTCTTTGTTGAAGTTCTCACTGAGCTCATCTATTCTTCACCTAAGTTATCTGAGCATCCTTATAACCACTATTTTGAACTCTATATCTGGAAGGTTGCTTTATCTCCATTTTATTAAGTTCTTTTTCTGAAACTTTTTTTAATTCTTTTATTTGGAACATGTTGCTTTGAGTTCACTGGTTATATTATCCTACAAGTTACTGAAACTCTATTTTTGTTTTTCATCTTTCTCTTCCATGATTTTCAGATTGGGGAATTTCTTTTAATCTGTCTTAAAAATAAGCAATCATTTCTTCAAAGTCCAATGTACTGTGAAGTCAGTCCAGTGATTTTATTTTTTATCTCAGATGTTGTACTTTCAGTTCTTGAATTTCTACTGAATCTTTTCCATAGTTTCCATTTCTCTGCTTATGTTACCGAGTTGTTTACTCACATGTCTATCTTTTTTTCTTAAGCTCTTGGATAGATTTAAAACATAGTTTTAAGTTCCTTATTTATGAATTTCAACATCTGGGTGTCTTCTGGGTTTGTTTTTATTGACTGTTTTTTTCCCTTGATCTTGGGGAACATTTTCCTGCTTCTTCATATATTTATCAAGTTTTAAATGTATGTTGGCCTTTGTTAATGATACACTGAAGGAAGACTGAATCATGTTATTTTTCTTTAATGCCAGAAGTGCCAGTAAGGTTTCATTACTTTGGATGATCTAAACTGTATTTTTTCATCACTTCATAATTTCCATATTACTATTTAGCTTGAGCATCAATAATTATTAGTTATGAATGGCCATTGATTTTTGTAGGTCTTATATAGTCTCATGTTAGATCTCAGCTAAGAACTCACCCAGTCCTCAGTCAATGACATGAAGAAAACACTTAGTCAAACTTTTGAGGCTCCCCATGATATAGTTGCTGCTTCTCTGATAGCCCATTATGAAAATTCCAGTCATTTTAGTACCCATGACTGTCCCTGCCTGCTCAGTTCAGTTAGGCCACTCTCTTCACATTGGCATTAGTGTCTTGTACTGTGGTTTAAAAAGTGCTCCCAGGAAATTCTGTCCACTCACATGGATAAGAAGATCTAAAAGTGCATTTTAAATAAGACTATATCTTACTGGTAAAAGACCAATGAAATGCAAACCTCTGAAAAAATGCCACCTCCAGTCAAGTTTAATGATCTCTCTATTGTGAAATGGACTAAGTTTCAGGTTTGATAAATTACTCTTGCTCCCTTGGTGTTTGCATGAGATAAGTCCTATATAAATAAGTTTCAACATAGGTGATAAAGTCCTATGCTTTTGGTAAGGTAAACTTAGTAGAGAAATTTTTAGGAATTTAAATTGTAGCCAAAAAATAGAAAGCAAACGAAATGCAAAACAGAGATATTAGAAATAAAAATCCTTGCACAAAATTTCCTATCAAACTATCTAACTCAGCTCCTAATGAAACAAGATCTTCTTAGAACCTAAGTGAAAGTTTATTGAAGACTAAAACACACTAATACTTACTTTATAAAAGTGGTTTTATTATCTTAGAGTGATCAGCAATATTATGGGGATTTCTGTGGGGTTTACACATAGGTAAGAAAGGAACTATTTATATAAAATGAGTTTGAGGTGGAAATATTGGAAGACAGAAAATTTATTTATAATTGTACCCCAAGAGATACGCTTACTCAATATAAAAGTTATATAAAAAAATTAACAGATGGTTGCCATAATGCAATTTTATTAAAGGTAGTAGCAGTGGTGGTAGTAATTGTAGTAATGATAGTAATAGAATGAACTTCGGATTCTAAAAATGATAAAATTGCTGTATTTTTTAAATAAAGTGACTTTTTAAAGTTTTTTTTCATAGTACCATTATAACATCCTCACTAATTCTAATGTTTTTTAAAATCTTACAGATTTCCCCTTGATATGTCCATAAGTGTTTAAAAAGTGACATAGAGTGGACTGCTTCAATCTTACCTTTTCTGGGGACTCTGTATACATACATTCTCTAAGATCTCACCCCACTTCCCTTTTTATTCTTTAAAAACTGTGTAAATTGGCAGTTTTTCTTACTCAGACTCTTGTCTCTCAAGCCGATAATGAAATCTATTATTGACCATCATACTTTTTCTAATGAAAATCAATGGCCATTCATAACTAATAATTATTGATGCTCAAGGTAGAACCTTTTTCTATGTAAATGGCCACTGATTATTATAGTTCATGTGTTAATGAGCTAGTTTGCTAGAAAACAAGGAAATACATACTTTCAAAGTTCTTTGCTTTTAAATAATTATAAATTCATGGATTGAGGAAGTTCTGTTCAGTAGAATCAAAGGCTGCCAACTTTAATATTTATCATCAGGAAAATAAGGCCAAAGATGGTATAAGGAAACTATATATAAATTTTTCACATTAAATTAAATGTCAGTGCAAGTTAAATAATAGAGAAATCTCAAGTAAGCTATATTGTCACAAATGGTTAAAAACACAGGAAAATGCTTTTTTTAAATTTCTTTTTTTAAATGACGGAAAACATTATACCTATGGGGTGTACATTTATTAGGGTTTAAAAATACAGAAAACTGTAGACATAAATGCCTCTTTTATTTCTCCTTTCTTCTGGATATTCTGTTCAGTTGTTAGTCTCTGAAAAGTACATCAGATGAAAAAAATCAAGAACGTGTAAGTAGTCATTAAATATCTGGAGGAGTAAATACAAAGAAATAAGTTTTCAGTGAATACAAATTAGGAAATGTTACTTTTGTTTTCTTTATTTTCTTTATATCACTGTAAAGCACTCACACCACTGAACAAATTTTAAATGTTATTTATCTTCATGTATCAACCCTAAACTAAAATTTAAAAAATATATATCAGTCTGTGTGACAGTTATGATCAGTAATAATAGATTTACTTTGATTTTAACTTCACATTGAAAGATGTATCTTTTACTTGATGCCTCTGGTAGTTAGTATTCCATGTTAAAACAGGAACTATATGAGCAGTTTCTCTGGGTACAAAAGTATTTTCTGTTTTTATTATATTTGGTATGGTCTCTGCATTCATAACTGAAACCTTTGCTAGTATTTCCATGCATTATATCATCTAAAGTGTTCAGTCTTTTGTCTATTCCATTTCTTACATATTGCTGCTTTTTCTAGTTGTTTCAGGAGAAAACAACCATCAATTTGGCCCTTGCCTGAGAAGGTTAAGAGCAAAACTCTTGGTGTCAAATCCATGACTTACTACTTGGCCTTGTCTTATTCATGTTGCATCTTTAAATATCAATTTTTATATCTGTTAAAGGGTGTATAATAATTACTATCTCTTGGGATTGTGTAAAGATGTAGTTGATAATGGATACTGCATAAAACTTTTGACATGAAATTATAAGAAATGCTAGCGACTTCCTTTCTCATTAACATCTAAGAAGTTATTGAACCTCTTTACTATTCTACATGTTCTACATCCATAATAACATGAGAACTAGGTGTTATTTATTTACATGAAAAACATCTCTTAAAATTTCCCACTCCAATAATCTTAATCATCCATTTGTCCCATAGTATAAAGTAATATGGACATTAGTATATAAGAAGGCATCTTTCAAGTCTGTAGTAGATGCAAGATTTAAATTTACAACTGTGTTTATCAATTTAATGTTTTGTTTTCTCAAAATATGATTTTACACAGGTATTTACTGGATAGCATTTAATAACATAATTTTGAATAAGACATCAGGATATTCAGATCTTTATAGGCCCAAATAGCTAAACTATAAGTTCCAAATGTTATTTTTTACTGCCATTGATCTACATGGTTATAAAGCAAGCAACAAAAACTATGTTTGCCTCACCAAAGTAAACCAAAATTAAGACTGAAAGTATTTTTAGGAATTATTTTTAACTAGATATTATACTTCAATTTTTTATATAAAAATGTAGATACCACCAATGATAATTGATCAGAAGTATTCATTTTATATTATTGTGCTTTAAGTATCACAGCAACTTTTGTTTCATTTTGTTTTCTACTTAATACATTTAAAATCTATTTGACAAAGAACATTGTAAACTTTTCAACAAATCACTCTTCTAAGTGTTATTACAGTAATGTAGTCCCTATATGAGAAGAAGCATACAGATCAACAGGGAGATGGACCTACACAATAATACACAGAAATAAAAAAATGGAACAGAGAAGCAAGTAGATTTGTATCTCCAAGATTGGTTATTTTTATGATTCCCAACAGATAACTCCCTAGATTAATGAGGTCATCTTTATAAAGTATAAAGTATTTTGCTTCTTTTGTCTTTATTTTCTCTCCTGCCCTAGTCTTACAGTGTTTTTTCAAAATATGTAATCTGTAAGAGAATATGAGTAGTAGAGTCCATTTACTTTTCAGACTAAGTGCATAGATGTAATTTTTCTCAGGTACAATACAGTTTGACTTTTTTGCTGCCTTTGCTTTCTTTTCTGGCATATGAGATGCATACTTTAGATAAAATAAATTCATTTTTCTCCAGAAAGAGCTCATATTTAAACTAAGCTTAAACAAAGCATAATGACCTAACTCTAAAACTCTATATTTCTTTGCCAGTAGAAACTTCTCTCCCAATGATCAAATCCAAAACAGCCGTGATAATATCATGAAATTCAGTAAAAGGGACTAAGAGGAACTTAAGTTTTTAAAAAAGAATATTGTTTGTCTTATCATGTATATGACATTTAAAAAAAATACATGTGTGCTTGCTGGTGAAGACAAGATTCTCTCCCTCAAAGACTAAGAAATTATGTAGTCACATTCTATATCTGTGCAGACAGCTCTTCACTTGTTTAATTATGGGCAATGCCACCCATAAATTCTACAGCTTTATTCCACAGCTTTAAGAGCATATGATGACAAATTTAAGTTGAGCACTCCATGTTTCTCCCAAAGAGTTCTTTTATTTAGTTTGACTCCTTAGAACTTGCTTTATTGGACAGAAATCTTCAACCATTTTTGTGTAGAGAAATATATTTTTAAAAATGTGTAATCATGGCAAAAATCATTGAATCTTATTCAAGAAGAGAATACTCATTTTTAATATAATTGCGAAAGTGATTCATTTTATATATATGGGAGTGGGAAAAGCAGTCAAGAAAAACTACTTTCATATTTTAGTACATCACAGGGCAAAGCACTATCTGAATGTGTGTGTGTGTGTGTGTGTGTGTGTGTATAACATATTGTAAATATATATATATAGTAAATATATATATATATATTGTAAATATATATAATATATATAATATATATTATATATATTATATATATTATATAAAATATATAATATATAATATATATTATATATATTATATAATATATATAATATATATTATATATTATATATTATATATAATATATATAATATATATTATATATATTATATACAATATATATTATATAATATATAATATATATTATATATATTATATATAATATATATTATATATATATATTTACAACATATGTGTATTTTCCCCCTCTCAGGATTAATTTTAACATGTAATTATTCTCATACCTTGAATTAGATGTCGATTCAAGTCAGTGAAGTTAGCCAATATTATATTTTTTTAAATAACAAAAAACTGATAATAATAATCTGAACTACATTTATTCAACAATCCTTTAAATTGCTGCCTTAGGTAAGAGCAGTCATAGGTAGCAGTAAATCAAGAATTTAAGGATTCTAGATCCTGGCTGAATACCTTTCTAACTCACCATGACCAACAGTCTGAAAGAAACTTTAAAACCATTGCTTACCGTAATCTTTTTAGCATTTAGCGAAGTACCCTCTCTAGCAAGGCATTCTTAATGCTTTAAAACATTATCTGATTAAGAGCTCCTTAATGCTTGGTAATACACATCTCTTTTTTTCTAAGAATCCCCAGATGGTGATAATTAGAGGTTCATAAGTACAGGTCTAGTCCTCTTCAGAGGTCCTGAGGTGAAAATTCAAAAGTGCAGGACTGGGTTAACCCAAACAGCAAGCTGAACTCGATGAATATCAGGATCAGCAAACCATTTGATTTAAAATAGGCTGATTTGAGGATGCAGAGAAAGATCTTATCCCCATTTCTTGACTCTCAATTGCCAATAATTGGAATTCTGATTTGAGATCCAAAATGTGCTATTCCCCAGCATGCCCAAGAATTTCAAAAGTAACAAGTTGCAAAATGGAACCTGGTGTTTCTAACCTTTCTGAAGGAATTTTATATTTCTGTGAATTTTCACAGTGTGTGGACTTCCTTGGGGATAATGGAACAGCATAGCTCACACTTAATTCACACACAGGGAAAGCACTTGGGGAGCATGGACCAATGTAAGGTTTTTAAGGTCACATCAGATGAGGTTCATGTTCATTCTAACTCTGTCTCTTCTTACTTTCTATTCTATATTCCTACCTGTAAAATGGCATGAGGATATATGTCTCACAAAACTGTTCTGAGGATCAACAGAGGTATATTCATAGTGGTCTACAGTGCAGAGGGGATAAGGATAATGCCAGCTATACCTTCTGACCATAAGGCATATTTGAAAACAACATACACCTAGTAGGAAGTACCACTCCTTTTCTTTCTCAATGGATAAAATAGAAAAAAATATACCTGTTTGTCTGGCAATTATCTTAAAAGCCATATCCTTTTCTTTTGCTGTGGCCTAATGTAACATTCTGTCTCCAAAATCATGTAGCAAGCATTAAGACTTGCTCTACTGCAGAAATTTAAGGAAATTAGGCTGCCACCTTCTTGTGATCCTTGTTTATGAGAGTATTGTTCTAGAGCAGTTGTTTTCCAAATATAGACCTTTGAAACCTGCCTCAGAGTCATCTGGGGTGCTTATTAAAAATGTAGATTTGAGGCTTAACCCCAAACTGACTGAATTGAAACATAGGGTATTTCAATTCATAGCTCTCCCAGGAAGCTGCCTTTTTAACATGCCCCCACGTGGTACATATGTACTTAAAACTGAAGAATCACTACCTGCAACAGCAGACTCCAAATATTTGTCCAGCTATCCAATTAGTAAGCTTATGACATTCCCACCATTTCTGTGGTATATGTTCTATTCACTATCAGTTATGGACATTGTCATATATAAAATTTGATAAATATATTAAAGATTAAAATACAAATATGATTGGCTATTAAGTATTTTCTTACTTTTTTTTTTATATCGGTATTATATGAAATGCCTGGGATGCAAGAATTATACTTTGTACTTCTGGCCCAGAGTTTAGGTTGACTTCAGATGTGGAGCGTAACAAGCATTACAGATCAGACATACAAATCCAACTCTATTGGTTACTTCTTCCTTTGAAAAAATGTCTTTTTAAAAATATAATATAGCCCCTTCCCCTCATCCAAATATAACAAATCTTAACATTTTGCCAGATTTACTTCAGAATTTTTTTAAATAATGAAAAACTACAGAAACATGTATAATTTTCTGTGTGTTCCTCCCTGTCTCTTGTTCCTTCCTTTTAACTCCAGAGTAACTATGATTCTGAAATACAAGTGTGTGACTCTCATTCATGATTTTATATTGTATCCACATGGATAGTTATCTATTTCTCCTTCTTCTCTCCAAGAGAATTTTTAGATGTAATTTAATCGTTTTTTAAGCTCAGTGTTATGTTTTTCACATTTATCTACATTGATACATTTAACACTAGTTTATGTATTTTAATTACTATATTTCATTGCATATGAGCACATGTATCATTGTGCATATGTGAGAAAATTTTTCTTGAGTTCTACATAAAATTGGAATTTCTGAGTTGTATATTTAATAGATTTATGGTTTTATATTTTCAAATATCTTAAGTTATGCAAGTTATAAAGGTATAAATAATGTATCTTGCTTCAAATTGTATTTAATTATGCTAGTGAAATAACCATGTTATCATGGTCATGACCATTTGTTTTCATTTTCTGTGAACCATAATGTCATAAAGATACTCTCTTATACTTTCTTCTAAAAGTTTAGCATTGGTTTTGAGATGTAGATCTTTGGTTCATCTGCAATTTTTGTAAAATATATTTCTAAGTTTACATGCAATAAAATTATTAGATTTTTCTGAAAAATTTTATGAGCTTTGACAGTTACACACACTTCTATAACCACCACCACAATCAGACTACAGAACAGTTCCATCACCTCATGAATCCCTCATGTTGCCCCATGTGGTCCAATTCTCCACTCACTCCTCAAGCCTGGCAATCACTGGTCTGTGCTTTATTTCTGTAGTTTTTCCTTTTTCAGAAAGTCATAGAGATTAAATCATATAGTATGTAATGTGTTGAGTCTAATTTCTTTCACTTAGCATAACGCATTTGAGATTCAACCAAGTTGTTGCATGTATCAGTAATTTGTAAATTTTTTTATTACTGAATAGTATTTCATTGTATAGCTGTACCACACTTTGTAACATATCCCAGTGAAATACGTTTAGGTTTTATCCAATTTTCAGTTATTGTGAATATGCTGCTATACACATTCTTAAACAGGTTTTGTGTGAAAAAATGTTTTCATTTATCTAGAGCAAATACCAAGCAAGGATAAGTCTTAGTTTTACTTTGTAAGAATTTGCTGAAATATTTTCTAGAATGGCTATTTTCATTCTGCCATGTAGTCATTTCACATACTTGTCAGCACTGGATGTTGTCTTTGATTTTAAAAAAATTTTAGACATTTTAATTGGACTGTATTGGTAGCTTATTCTGGTCTTTATTTGCGTTTTCTCAGTGATTAATGATTGTGAGCTTTTTTTCATGCATTTGTTTGCCATTCATGTCTCTTCTTTGGGAAAACACATATTAAATAGTTGAACTCTTTGGTTTTTTTTCTTATTGTTGGCTTTAAAAAGTTCTTTATGTATTCTATATATGTCACTTATTAGACATGATTTATAAATATTTTCTCTCAGTCTGTAGCTTGTTACTTCTGATAGTCATGACCAGTTGTTTTGTTGACTGATCTTCATTTCAAATTTTTCTAATGTTTTTATGATTAAATTCAGGTTATGCATTTGGGGCAGGAATGCCACAGAAGTGAGCTTGTGCTCATCTCTGTGCATTGTATCATGTGATATGAGAGGTAGATATGTCTCATTAATGTGATAATCTCTTTTTTAAAAACCAGCTTGATTTATCTGATTCTTACATTACTGCATTAAAGCTATCACTTATATGTTGTTCTTGTCAGTTTCTTTTTGTTATTTCATCAGTTTTTGAAGTGGACAATTTAAAGCTATATTTTTCTGATATTATAATTAGATCTTCTGGGTGGATTCTTTTTTTCTTATGTGTTTTATCCATTTTTTATTGCTATGATGTTTTTGGCTTTAAATTATATATTGTCTATATTAAAATTGCTAATACTAATTAACATTTTTTTCTACTCCTTTTTGACTTTCTGAGTGGTTTTTAGCTCAATTTTGATGTTTTGTGTTTTTTCAGACTTTCTTTTCTAAAAAACTGATTCATATTTTTATAAATATTTATAAATATTAACATTTAAACTTATTTCTACTATCTTATTTAGTAATTTCTTCTTGGTACTATTCTCTTTTCTTCTTTTGTGTTGATAAATTTTAAAATGTTTTTTTATTTTCTCTGCTGTTTTTCAGGATTTGTGTTAAATATTTATGAGAGGTTTCCCTCAATTGTATACATTTCTAAATGTGTTCAGTTTTTCTCTTTTCCTCTCAAACAAATCACAAAGATCTTAGCACACTTTCACTATCCTTTGAACATCTCACTCAATACCACGTGCACACATACCCATAATGCTGTTGTAATCTAGAGCAATGGTTTTAAAATTTTTTTTAAACTTATAAAATGTTGTATTTTAAAATTAATAGTTAATTACATTTTATAATATATTTTATTGATATAGTCATTTACTATTTTTTTCTAGTATCTCATCCTTTCTTCAGGGCACAATTTTCTTTTATTATGTGTAACTTCAAAAGTTCCAAATTGGTATGCCTTGACACATTGTGTGTATTGATCCTTTTAGTCCTGAAGGTGGCCCAGTGGATCTGAGGTGACCAGGTGTTCCCAGCTGAGCTTGTTTGTTTATCCTCAGGTGACATACAATTATTTTGCTAGTCTAAGCATGCCACCATGTGAAAAAGGCTAGGAAATGTAACTCCAACAATGTATGTCTATAGTTTAAACTCTTGTCTTTGAATATGTAAAAAGTTTTTTATTATCTACCTTTAAAATTTGAGGTTGATAGTTATTTTCTTTGTCACTTTAACAATGTGACTTTATTACCTATTACTGTTGATGAGACATATTTTGTCAAATTAATCCTCATTCTTTTGTTCATAATCTGTCTTTTTCATCTGATAGTTTTTGAGATTATTTCTTTATCCTTGATGTTTTTATGTTTTACAATGATATATTTAGGTATAGGTTTTATCCCATCATTTTATATTTTTATTTCCTCTTAATGACTTTATTTTTATATTAAAAAAATTCTGTATTTTTGCTTATTTTTACATTGTGATAGAATTCTAAGAGAGCCTCAGTGACCCATGTCATTATATAAACCACTCCCATTGAGTATAAGTGGGACCTCTAACTTTCTTTTAACCAATGAAATATGGCAAAGATGATGAAATATTATTTTGATTATTATGTTTCCTTATATGGCAAAATTAAAGACATTTTGCAGATGTAGCCAAAGTCTCCATTCCATTAACTTTAGGGCAATCAAAAGGGAGATTATCCTGGGTGGGCCTGTCTTAAACAGTCACACCATTTTAAAGAAGATCCAGAGGTTAGAGATAGGAGCAGCAGAGATGCTCTACTCATGGTCTTAAAGAAGCAAGTTGACATGATATCTACAGCTAAAAGGAAAGGAATTTTACAGACAACCACATTAACTTTGAAGAGGCTTCCAAACCTCAGATGAGGCCACAGCCCTGGACAACATTTTGATTACAACCTGGGAGACAATTGAGCAGAGGACATAGATAAGCTATGCCTGGCCTCCTTACCCACGGAAACTGTGAGATAATAAATGTATTTTGTGTTTAGCCATAAGGTTGTGGTAATTCGTTTCGTTACCCAGAAATAGACCTAATATGTATATTTATTAATTCTTATTGCATCATTTACTTTTTTTGATTTCAGGACTTTTTGTTTTTTGTTTTAAATATTATTCCTGCATTTATTTCTTTAATTGTTTTACTTCTATTATTTCCTCTTGTCTGCACTGAATTTTGAGTTAATTTTATTGACTGTCTTTCAAAGAACTACATTTTTTTTGTTTTTGTAATTTTGAGTTTTAGATTCATTTAAATAAGAAATTTTCTCTCTCTTTATTCCCTCTTAATTATCCTCTTTCTCTAAATCTCTCTCTCCCATACTTATTGTATTGGCCTGCCTATTCAGAAGGAGGCCTTATATCACCAGCCCTTAAACCAGCAGGTGTATTTTTTTAGGTTTTGTCATGGGGATATTGTTGGCTATCATCCCACCCCTCTAGGCAACATAGTCTTGGAATCTAACCCAGGAAGCAGATTTTTTAAAGATTTCTTTCCAGAACAGGGGCATCCCAGCTACTGGTTTTAAGCAGTTAGCCTGGTACTTGTTGCCCTGCAGAAACTTCCAACTCCAGGTCCTTTCCTAGGTCAGAGCCTCATCTGGCTTACAGTTTCAGGTCTGAGCATCCCACTATCCTCAGATGTTTTTTTCCTTTTTTAATTACAAATATTTATTGTTGTCATCTATTTATGGGGGAGGCCTAAAATGTAAACTTATAATTCTTATTTTCTGAAAAACTACCAAAACACTCATAATTATATTAATTTTTCAGATATATAACTTCTGTTCCATGGCTGTAACATTCACACCAACATTTACATATTAATATGTACCCACAATCATTTTTTTAGATATTTGTCACATTTTTTGGCCATTTTCTAAATACTTTTTTATATATGTGATAATAGCATCTATTTTGTATAATGAACCAGCCTCAGTGCCCAGCATTTGTTGGGATAGTTTTCCCTACCCAGTTCCACTTGGATGATGGGACATGCCTGGTTTCTCAGATTGACTAGTTTGTGCCTCATATGATTTCTTAATTCTCCCTTTCAGACATTCATTTCCCCAGTCTTCCTACAATTATGGAAGGTCTAATTTCTATAATAAATCTCTTGTCTAATAGTTCATAGTCATTTTGCATCTCTGAATTCTGACTGATATACTAATGTAACTTGTCATATCAAAACGTTGCCTCAGAAGCATGATTTCTAGCCAATTTCCTCAATACACTTATTCACTAAAGGACTGGTGTTTATGCCTTCTTCATTGCTCCTCTGGGAAGTTTTCTGCTCCAATAAAGAACTTTTCATTATAAATATTATTAAATATAATATAACATATTAGAAATTAAAATAGGTAAATTTTTATATAATATTTATTGAGCACTTACTCTGTGTTAGGCAAAGCTCTAGTACTAGGGATGCAATAGTGATCAAGGTAAAAATGTTCCATGATTTTTGCATTCTAATTGGACAGAGGGGACGCAAGAGACAAATAAAGGAATATGATGATTTCCAGTTGTGGTTGTATTATGAAGTAAGATCTGAAATTGAATAACTAGGAGTGGTATTTTCTTTATGCTGAATGGTCAAAGAAAGCTACTCTGAGAAGTCTTTCAGAGACCAAATGACATGGAAGACTAGCTATATGAAAATCTTGGCAGAGAGCCTTCTAGGCAGATGGAAACAGCAAGTGCAAAGGCCAAAGAGGAGAAAGAACTTAGCACATTGTAGGAAAGGAGAGGAGTGGTAGAAGATGAGATCAGAGAGATAGATGGGGATAAAATAATGTATGGCTTTATGGGCCACAGAAAAAGAGTTTCAGTTTATTCTAATTGCAATGAAATGCCAGTGCTGAATCTAAGTTTGTCATGGTGTGTTTTCTGTTTTAAATTTCACTCTGATAACTAGGAGGTAAGGGAGAAATGCCAGAAGCACAGAGACTACTGTCACTAGTATATGAAAGAAGCAGGACTCAAGTGGTATAATCATATAGCACCTTTCTTATTTTTTCTCCCCATCCCTTTATTATTTATTTCACTAAGGAAAGTTCTTCCCCTGATCTTTGACAATGTGAGGCATTCATTGTCTTTTCTAATTGCTCTTAGTTAACAAATTTTAGAATCACTTTAAGTTACTTCTGAAATTGGAGTTTGCATTCCTATGGAATAATCAACACTACAGGTTTTATTCAAAGCTCAAGACTGCTTCAGGGCAGGGATCATGGTTGGCTTATTTTTTACCTCCCATTCTATGGTTTCTATGTCTTGGGAAGGGAGTTAAGAGAGGAATGAAAGGTAAGAGGATCTGGGACAAGAAAGTTCTGACTTGCCTAGCATCTCTCTGTGTCTAGCTAACATTTAGAGCTCATTTAGAGCTCCTGGAGTACTTTGGATTAATCAGAGAACTCACCTCCACAAGCAGCTTTGCGGACAGACAACTTGCAATCTCATTGACCAGTGATGCTCTCTTTACCTCTTCACTCAATTTATTTTGGAGTCGCTGTAGGACATGCTATCTGTCAACCTGAGAGCATATAGACTTCATTTGGTACACAAGAAACATTTCACGTAATTGCCCTGTAAGACTAGGAGAGCATTCCATCCAATTTAATCACCTCTCCTTTGCTCTTTTCTCTCCCCTTTTGTATTTGTCAGGCAGGAGTCAGATACCAGTAGATTGTATGTTCTTTACTGACACAACCAGTCTTCTTCCCCCAGTCCTAAATATATTCAGTTTATATATCTGTCATCAAATATTCCACCTGCTACCACCCCTTTAGCAGTCTAACACAACACATGAGTCACTCACTTGTTCCATAAAGCAGAGCAGAGTAGTTAAGAATATAATTAGGGATCTAGACAGCTTCAGATCAAATACGAGTTCCACTTATTAGCTCTGTGACTTTCAGTGAATTACTTAAGTTGTTTGCATCCAAATTTCTTGGTTTGAAAAATGATGATAATAGTAGCTCATAGAGTTGTATGAGCTGTAAAGGAGTCAATATTTGTATAGATTAGTGTCTGACTCAATGTAAGCACTCAATAGTGGTTGTATACTGTTCCCTGAAGATTTTAGTTCCTACATCACTCTCTTTCTGCCTCTCTCTTCAACACTACTGTGCTTGATCTAAGAGAATTTGAATATATTAACTGAATACATTATTGTAATGCCTTGGCTTCTTTCCTCCTTAATAACCTTCTTCAGTGGAATTGTCTTCCACCATACCTCAGGAATTCTCTCACTTATATCTTCTTAGATTTGTCATTAAAACAGGTATAACCCCATTTATAATCTCAATTTTAATTATCTTACTCTCTGATTTCAACCTCTTATTTTCTCTCTGGAAAATAAGCTACAGTAATCCTTCAACCCCATCCAGAATCCAAAATCCATTGCTCTTGCTATATTTACACTCTCTCTCAATTCTTCATCTTCTCAATGTACCTCTTAAGTATTCTAGACAATATGCTTTCCCTATGTATTCTGAATATTATATTAGATATGTAGACTCAGTCCTTTCTCCATAATACTTATCTTTTATGATCCTCTTGTTTTATTGTACTCACTTTTCAATACCTAGTCATGGCTAACTCCATCTCCTTCACTACTCAACTTCTGCATATATAGCCAATTGCAGGTAGACAAAAATTCTGTCATGTTGATTGGTCTCACATTAAATTCGTGACCACTAACATCAAGTGGGCCCTATATGGTGTCTATCAAATTCTATAACATTTTCCCAGTCAATTGTTCTCTCATTCTCTGGATAAAAACTTCCTACTTTCTTAACTGTCATCAAACTTCTTCCTTTGCCTGAGCTGGTGATTTTCAATAAGAAAATCAAAGCCATGAGAAGAATTGGGTGTAAGCTCTCCTCAGTACCTACCAGAGTACAAATGAACTCTTACTTTCCTCTTACCAAGGATGAACTAATCATGTTCCTAACCTATCCACCCTACCCTATAAATATATCTCAAATACAAGTACATTTGACCACTTCCACTGCTTTTATCTGGGTCCATGCCACCATCCTCTTTGATTTGGAATTTTGCAAAAGCTTCCTATTTCAACCCTAACTGCTTCTCCCCAGATGCCTTATAATTAATTTTCAATAGCAGTAGAAGCAATCCTGATAAACTACAGTATGATGATAATTGACGGGGGGGGAGATTAAAAACAAAATAGAACTAAAATACTAGACATCAATAATACAGAATAGAAAAAAATAGGAATTAAATCATTCTAAATTTCTTCTATTAGATAACAACTAATTAAATTCATGTATTGCATTTGGGGAGCTATGGGGGAGGGGTTTTCTATGCCATGGAGCAATGTTCAGTGCAACTAATTCCCTAGTGTAAATTTTCAATAAATTTGATGAAAGTGCTATATGCTAATTAGTCTTAAAATGGAAAGAGAATTTTTAAACTTAATTAACACTAACACTATGCTGTTTTCTGTGGCCTGTTGACAGAGACCAAGCTGCGTGGGAAACTTCCTTTAAGAATAGTATACTTACTATATATGTTAAGTACGGTCTTTCACATTGTGAACCCATATTTTCCACTGGAAGGGCCTATTGGAAATAGCATTTTCTTTAATAAGAAAATATTGTAAATGAGGAAAGAAGGAAAGTTAAATTTAGATTAGCTAGTCTCAGGGGAAAAAAGTAGGCATTCTTTTAATATAAGTACTTGAGGAACCTTTCATAAAATTAAAATTATTAGTCTTCTTGGTCACATAGTAAATACTTAATGATATCTACTTTAGTTATGTTGGAGATAAAAAAGTCACATATGTGAAAGTAACCGAAAAAGTGTTTAACCATGGTGATCATTACCTATGGAGAAGAATGTTTCCCTTCTATTACTGATGGGACAGTTGGGATCTTTTGCGTATTTTGCTTCACTTTCATGTTCTACACCTCAATGGTTCTATTAATTTCATTCCTACATTGTGCATTTGAGCTTCAGGAAGAAGGCAGACAGGGTATGAACTTAATGTAGGTACCAGCCACACTACTCAAGAGAAGAGACTCAGATGGTTCCTATCTCTTCTGAGTCTCTTCAGTTCCTCTGCCCCTTTCCTGAAGTCCAGCTTCAGTAACTTAGGCAGAGCTTCATATGTGAAGCATTCTTAAATGGAAAGCTCGAGTCCTGACTCCTCTTGACTGTAACAGGGACATCCTCATATTTTCAGTCTCGTTCTTTATTGTGTAATCATGTGGGGCCTTTTGTTTGTCCACTCATTCCTTAGCTCTAATACTAGCCAATGCTTATACAGCGTTAGAGTGTTCTTATTTTTTATTTTTAACCATGTGACTATAAGATCCATAAGTCACATGCTCTTATCTTTTATGGCACACCCTAAAGTGTAAGTTCCTATTAATGGAATACTTCCAATCTCAAATGCCCTGTCAAGAAAAGGGCTTAGTTTTCTTTTCTTTTTCCACCAATTTTCAGTTATTAAAAATATTGTAATAAGAAGTCCCCCTAAAACTTTCAGCATGGTCTAAAGGCTTGATCTTGTTAAGTTTTGACAGGTTGCAAATTGTTTAATTCAGTTTTTTAATTCCTTATTAGTTTGATTGACATAAGAGCAGGAACAGAGTCTCTCCTCATTGCTGATACAATCACATGGATAATGGGGATTAATATGCACCCTATCTGTTAAATGCCAGTAACAATACCTTAGTTTACAATTTTATAAGCTTACCAGCTCAACATTTTCTTTGATTACTACTACACTGAGAACATAAAGAAGTAAATTAAGTGAAAGTATTGATACTTTGAGAAGCTAACAATATCTCAAAAATAGGATATATAAATATTTTGTGGAAGAGCTGAGGGATTATGCCCATATGCTAATATTTACTCATGCCATCATATTTTCACTGGGCATGGGTATTTGTCAACTTGAATCATTAAGAAAGTGCAGAGGCCAATTTTTAGTGAATGGGCATCCATATATTTTGTTTTCTTGATGAATAACAAAAATTTTCTAATTTGTATAATCTCAATTTCTTTGTTACTTACTGTACTGAAATTGCTCTATATTTTTACATGATTTGCTATAGAGATTAAAGTGAAATCACTAGGAGAAGCACAGTATATATTGTAATAGAATGAACAAATATAGCCGTGAACACTGGGCAAGGACTCTTGGCAGCTCTTCTTTGAAAGCTGTGGAAGACCTGCTGTGTGGAGCCCTGAGGCGTTCTGACAGTGAAAAAGCACACTGATAAATAATGTTTTAAAACATTTAATTAATAACTAAGGCCACGGGATGTATCCCTTCTAGCTCAGACAAGAGATTTTTCCCCCCATTTACTCTGCTGTATTAGCAACTTTCCCAAAAGGTAATATACAAAAGATATAGGGAAATGCCAGTGTCTTTTTAATTAATGTTTTTGAATAGAAGTACTTTTGTAAGCTTTCAAAACTGCATTATGGGGAGATAAAATGGCAACTCACCTAATGATAGTGATAATAGTAACAATGTGGTAATACTGCATGAGAAGACAATGGAGTATTTAAAAGCTCAGACCCACTAGTCTTAGAGATCTGGGATCAAATATAACTGCCAATGAGGGACCTTGAGAAAGCAGTATAACTCCCCCTGTGCTTCTCTGTAGAGCAGGGATAATTATAGGACCTATGCACAGTATCATAGGGGTTAAAATGGATTATATATGTAAAATACTTAGTGCCTGGCATATATTAAACATTCAGTATATCTTAGCTATTAATTATGAGTATTGGTGTTTTACACAATTCTCCACCTTGAAAGGAAAAGTGACAGAGTTTGCTGTACACTAATGCAAGGAATGTTTCAGGTTTTAAACCATAAGATTTAAAACCTTTCTCTGGGTTAGAAAAGGTAAAGAACTCTGTAGATCAGACATCCATAAAAGAATTTACAGGGGATTCATGGTCTCCATATCCCTTCATAATTTCCTCAGTAATCTCTTTGGAATTGTTAAAAGACAAAAGGAGAGAAAAAGAAACAAACACGCCTTAGAAATTCCACCCAAAACTAGAAAGCCATACCTTGTTAAGTCATGCTCATACTATACCGTACATGTACCCTTGAACTTCTTGCTGGAGGCCTATCCTTGTTCTTTCAGATGGTGATTTTTTTCCACCTGTTCACCTATTTTTTCCAGGATCAGTTAGTGTGAACAATGAAATCCAGTCACTTTCCTCAAGAAAGTCTTTCTGACTACAAGGGTCTAGGCTTCATGTCCCTTCCATGTGCTATCAGAGCACCCCATGTACTTCTGTCTCAGCGCCATGTCTTATGACAGTTGCCATGTTGCCTTGTCCTGCTTCCCTTCCCAGTCTATAAACTCTGAAAGGACAGGCAGCACTGTCTCTCAGTGCCTCCCATAATGCTCAGCACATAGTAGCTGCTCAGTAATTTTCATGTGGCTGTTAATGATTGAGCGAGTGGGCTAGCTATGCCTGTAGCTATATTCCAGGGCTTGTGTTCTTAAGAACATATGTTCTTTCTGATAAAAGTATAGGCTTCAGAGATATGAAGTAAAAGGTTACATATGGTAGCTATAGTAAAATAAATAAATTGGATGGGGTACAGAACCCATCCACTGTTGCTCCCTTTCCATTTGTACAAAGACAAAAATCTTGCTATTTTTTTTAGGAGACACAGGACAGTTTGAAAATATAGGCCTTGTCCAAATAGCCTCTGACTTTTAAATTTGTTTAACTGTGTTGTGCACTTGAAAATAATTAAGTTATCTCTTTAGTATAAGGTAGTATAGTTATAAAATTATTAGTGTTCATTGTTCATATAGTAAAATAGACATAAAATAAGTACATGGTTTTACATTTTACACAGCACTTTTATATCTATTGTTTCACAATAACTAAATTTCTAATATTTATTTGATCTGAATTTTGAAAAATGACTTCTAGATTTAGAGATCTATCGAACCTCTCCTTATGACCTTTACTCTAAGGACTTGATGGAAATCCTTTTGTTTCTAACCAAAGAACAACTCAAAGCCCTGTTATCTTTTGTACCTGTTTGACTCCAGCTATTTTCTAACCAGTGGCAAAAAGTTTCCTTTTTTAAATTCAAGGTTCAGTCACATTTCTCAACATACCCTCACATCCTTCTATTTTACTAATTATTAGTCTTCAAATGATTTTCTTTTCCTCTTTAGTTTTCTACTAATTTGGCAAGAACTGCCTGATACCATCTAGGTTTTTCACCCTATTTCAATATCCTTGCATTGTGATTGGAAGGCTAATTTGTTCAGGACTTGTACAATGATGAGCTTTTCTCAAAACAGAAGCAGCAAGCTGCTTCACACCAACATATACTTGGCCCCTCTCTTGTCAATCCATATGTAGCAGATGCAGATAGAATCTGTTGGTTGGCACAAGTAGCTCTGTGCACATGGCTCCTATTTTTAAGCCTCTGTTGTTGTCCGTGTGCAGAGAATGCTGCTTGTTACTGATGGACTCTGAATCACTCCAAAAGGAACCAGACTCAGAAATCCATGCAAGCAACCTAAAAAATGAAGAACTTCCATGTGTGTGTGCATGTGTATGTGTGTGTGTGTGTGTGTGTGTGTGTGTGCATGTGCATGTGTATGTGTGTTGACCAGGAAAACATGAATAATTCAACCCTCTCTTAGCCACTGAGATCACATTACTCTAAATAGAATTGCAATGCTTCTATATAAATCATATCAGTCTGGAAAAGTCCAATGATTTTATTGACAAATTTTCTCTCATTCACCACCCTTTAAAACAATATTATTACAAATACATAGATATATGAATTAATAGCTCTTTGATTTTTAAATAATTGATGCAAAAGGCCATAAGGGTGGCTTGCTGTAATATGTCATTGTATGGAGAATAAAGACCCCAAAGATAATTTCAAAACTTATGTTGTGTCCTGTCATTAATGATAAAAGTGCATTAATTGATTTGGCTGTCAAATCGAGAGATAGGTTAGATATGAGATTATCAAATTGGTTTTTAGAAAGTGGAACCAAGTGATTACATTTTTTTGGTCAATAATTTTGGTAATTCCTTGTTATACATTATTTTTATAACAAGATACCTTTCAAAATATACTAAAGTGTCTAACAATGATTTGGTAGAAAGAAGATTACTTAAATTTATTTTTAATTTTTTTTCTCATATCTGAGCTGACACTTTGTACTTTTGTCTTTATCTCATTTTTATCCATTCTAACAGTACTAACCCTTCACATTTTATACTTTTTACCATCCTGTAATACCAGGAATACATGAAGGAAGACATAAGGTGTTTCAGAATGAACTAGTGAGGGATATGATGAAATAAAAAGATATTTCAGGATAAAGAACTCAAGAAAGTCTAGAGAGAGGCAAACATGATAAAGGAGGGTTTTAGAATATGATAGATCCTCTTCACAAAAGATGCATCCTAGAAAGTCTCAACACCTGTTGTATTATTCTTAATCTCAGACATTATCTTGTATCAGACTTTGATGTACAGTTTGGATCTCGATTTGGAAGATGCTGCCCAAGACCTTTGACTTTGGCATCCATCTATCAATCACCAGTCCTTCCCTACACCAGTGATTCCCAGGTGAAATTTATCATTGGGGTAGTAAAGCAATATTTTTCAAATTATGAGTGGCTCATAATATCAAATTAATGGATTTTGACCAGTATTTTTTAATATAATAGAATAAAATAGAAAACAACAGCTTGTATATGCAAAAGAAGGAACAGCATTAGTTTTGTGAAAAATTCATGTTGGTTATGATGTGTCTATTATGTGAGGGAAAAAATTGATTGCATGAAATAGGAATAGAAGACAGAATTGAACTAACTGATGACTCTAATCTTTGCTGTTCACAAGTTGAAATATATATTCTCTACTCTATTCCTACCTGTCATTTTTCTCTTAAGATAATTTCAATTTAGGGCTGTCTGGGTTCAGGTTCTTCTGAAGCAGACCCTGAGCCAAGAATTGAGGTATACGTCATTTTTCTTTTTTGAATAAGAAATATTTTAATTATTCAGTGTTTTAATTTTTTCAGTGAGAGATACAGAAATATAAGCCAGGGTCTCTTCCTTATTTCTCCATAGAAATCACTAAGGAAATGGGGGTGGGGGCGCAGTAGGAGAGTGAAAGGAAAAAGCTAAGCCAAGTCCAGTTTATTCAGTCGGGTCATAGAGTATAAACTATACTCCAGAGTTTGAGAGTCTGTCCCCTACAAAGCAAAAGAGCAGAACTTTTGTATTGTCACACCAGTTGGTCAACTGGGAAGCACACTGGAAGGGAAGAGGCTTCAGGCACTTTTGTTTCTCCTCGGTACCAGAGGGCAACCCTCTGAAGTAACGCTGGTGTGAGGGAGGGGCACAGGGGACATGTGAAGGGGATCCTGGGGAACTGGGCAAGGCACCACAAGTATGCAGGACAAAGGCAATGTGCTTGTTCATTTAGAGTAAAAAGTTAAAGTCATTTTTTAAAAGCACATAAGAATTTTAACTAGAGCTTTCTTGCAACCAAAAGGAATCACATTTTCCAATTGCTGATGTCAGGATTAGATAGAATGTTGTTGCCTAGATGTTGAGCAACTCAGCCAGGGTGGGATGAAATGACCTAAAATTAGCTAACACCACTGAGTACTTATTATGGCCTAGGCACCATTTTAAGACTGGAATATATATCATTTCTTTTCATCACATTCAATTCTCTCATCAGTCCAACACTATACATACTAGTATGTGGTTGAGCCAGGTAGTCTGACATTGGGGCCTGTCCTGCCTTTCAGAAAGAGGCTAATGTAGGTTCTGCAAAAGTAGAAAGAAGAAATCCATGACTTCCAGAACCAGTTTCTGCAAATAACACCTCTATTTCCCTCCCTTGAAAGAAAGAATTCTGACTCGATGGAATGAGAGCCCCAAACTGACCTCATTAAGCCAGATCCTTTCTGATGTGTATAATCCGTGACTGCCCACACAGTGTGTCTACATGGGGGATGCTATAATCAGAGGATGATCCCAGTATTCTGGAATGCTTTTTTCTCCTAGGGAAAAATCTTATTTTCTGAATAGGCTTCAGAGCCCAGATATAGACCTTTCAGAAGTCCTAAGCCTTACAAAGTTTATGACACATTTTTAATGTGGAATTCAAAATAAAAACAATATCAAACTATAAATAAATATTATGAAGCCTAACAATACTCAGAATTTACCCATGGCAATTATTTCTTTTCTTATTTAAAATATATCCAATTCTTAAGAAAATTATTTTATCACCATTTTTTTGGAAGGGCAGGGGTATCCTAGTTCTATTAGTGTCTTAAGTATTAGCAAAGTTTGACTGTTGAATAATAGGTCTATCAACTTCTTTTCTCCTCTCCCCACCCACATTTAGTATACATACATACACACAACCATCTTCACACATACACACACATACATGCACACACACACACACACACATACATGCACACACACACACACTTTTTCACACCAAAATTAGCTTTTTCAGCATGTGGTTCATGGTATTCATTAGTTGCACATATTAGATTAGTATTTTCCCTTAGGAATTTATCTCAGAAATAAGATTCAAAAGCATGTATTTTTGTCTTTTACCCAGCTGCTGTTCTTGGAGACAAGCTTTCCCCGCCCATTATTGTGCAGTTGCTCTGTCCTGGTACTGTGCTCTTGGTATTGCTGTAGTTTCTGTTACACACTGCATTTTCCCTGTTACTGTGGTTTATATTGTTCTCCTGTGCAGGCTTCCTTACCTGGTCTACTGTCTGCCATCAGCAGCAGGGTGAGGCTTGGATGCTTTGCTGTTTATACTGAATTTGTGTCAAAGAACTTGTGAATTTGTTACCAAAAGGCTGTTATTCTGCCCCAAAATGTTATCTTGTACCTGGTTTGTCCTTCATTGTTATTTTCTGTTTAGAATTTTACTCTATTAACTATTCTATTGAGCTGTTTACCTAAGTGCCATTTTAGAACAGAATGGAGTATATAATTCTTTAACAAAAATATACATGTGGGTGAAATTTTTTTATTTTTCTGTTTTAAAATTTGTTTTTCCAAATGTGAAGTATATATTCCCTCCAGATCTTGCTTTGGGTATGCTTATTTCTGAATTAATGAATTCTCCTGATTTTAGATATCTATTGATAATATTTTTATTAGCTCTCTCTACTAGCATATCAAATTAATTTTGAATTAATGCCATCTAATAATAATATAATGGAAAATGAGATTGCATTTTCTCTCTGAGAATTCTTTTCTAGCATTGACATTTTGCTACATGGGGGCAAATCTATTAAAGTCACATCATCTTTGTCTTTCTAAGCCTTAGTTTCCCTAAGTGCTCAGTAAGAAATAACATAACAGGTCCCCTTAGTGCTATGTAGACTAATGACAAAAATTATTGGATTAATGTTTGGAAAGTGTTTTAGAGTTCTCTCAAGAAAGCTATTATGTAAGTAGCAAGTACTATTATTATTTTGCTATTTCAGCTTCCTTATTTTTCATCTCAAAGTCATTTGGGTCATTTACTATGGCATTTTCTGATTCCTTGACAATTTTTAATGGCTCTTTGGAGAGCCTTTTGAGGGCTGTTTAATCCCCTTGTTGATGATCCATCTGCTTGTGGAGTTCATTCTTTTTTCACAACACATTAATATTTAGGATTTAAAAAAAAAATAGTTGTAGCTATTTTGTACCTAGATGAAATTACTTATCTTTTGGAGAAATTTATGGTCTTGCTTTTCAAATTGGATTTTTTATTTTTGTAGACTTTTGTGTGTGTGTGTTTTTTGGGGAGTAGAAGTGGAGCTCAGCAATGTAATTCTTAATGACATTATTTGGAAGAAATATAATTGAGGTATGGTCCCCAAATCATTCTCTGAAACACCCAAATGCCTTCTTCCTGCAGTATGGCACCCTTTATGCTCTCTAGATTAGAGTCACAAATTGCCAATGCCAATTCTTAGAGTATGGAGCACATGCTATGAATTTCCATACGTATATTATAAAAATGTACTTTTTCCCACAATCGAGGAAAAGAAAAAGCATATTATCTGGCTTCTTTATCCTTTAAACTCTTTGTGAACAGGGTGTAGGACTAGAGGCTGATTTCTTCCATAGAAGCATATTATTATAAAAGTTCTGGAGTAGAAAAGAATGATCAAACTAGTTTTTAGAAGTATACTAATGGTGATAATAGAATATATCTATAAAATTGTTTAGTTTTATTCAGGGATTATTTCGACATATAACTTCAAATCTAGTCCTAAGTAAGTTTAATAGACATAAATTTTACCTTAGACATGTTAGATACAGAAAGGTAAGGTAGTCAAGCTCGAGTTTCCTTGTTTAGGTTGTATTTTGGAAATAATTTTTCTGACAACAATATCAAGTGATTCTGTTTTTAAAAAGTGAGTAGTGTTAACTTCTTGTTCTGATAATCAACAATTGGAAGGAAATAATTAAGAATTATCCTACCTTTACTGTTATAACTATAATTTTCGGTAAGCAAATAGCTGTAGCTGAGAATTTTTTCTTCTTTTATTTTTACTGCAGAAGCATGCCAGCTAATAAATGTGGAAAGAATTATAAAGTCATAAATTTGCAACCCTCAATGAAATAATTATTTGCAACAATTATCTCCAATGGAATAAACAATTAGTTGAATGGTTGTTGGAGAACGTTACAGTGAAAGTTCAGCTGCCACCACATGAACCACTGATCAACTAAGTGCCACTTCTGTGGGAGGACCAACTAGTGTGTGTCTCCAAAGGAACAGCACCTCTGTTAGAATGTTCTCAACACAATATAAGTTGACTCTGCATTTAATCAAGCCTCTAGAGCTAACTTCCATTTACAAGAAAAATGGAAAATAGAAAATAAATAACGTAACAAAAGATAAATATAAAATGTGGGCCATTATGTAGGAAAAATAAGCAAGTTTCTGTAATAAAGCAACGATGTCTAGAAAATAAGTATGAGGCACAAAGGACTGCTTTATTTTAAAACAACTAAATGTAATGGGTACATCTTATTTAAATCTTGATTCATATAAACTGACAGAAAGACATTTTATTTTTAGAACTTCAGGAAAATCTAATTAAGGAGTTTATATTGGATGATGACAGTGAGTTATCATTAATTTCTTAGGTGTGATAATGACATCATAATTGTTAAGAGAAATGTCGTATTTTTAAAAAGTTATACACTGAATATATGAATGAAATAAAAGGGGGTCTAGAATTTAAATACTTCAGCAAAGATGAAAAAGAAACCAGCTGCATCAAATGGAACAAAATCTTAAAGGTTATATGGGGAATTGTAATAATTTTTTCTTTGTGTATGTTTGAGAAGTTTCAGGATAAAATAATTTTTAAATAAATAAAGGGCCATTTGCTTGAGAAAGTACTTTATATTTCGCATTCTCTCACTGATGTAACAGTGTCATTGAATTGTTATTTACTGTCATGCTAACTAGTTTCATGAAAAAACTGAAGGGTTGTGATGATTTTTGTTTTTCTTGAGACCACCAGTACCACAGAATAGGATTTTATTTATTTATTTATTTATTTATTTATTTATTTATTTATTTATTTATTATCTATTTATTTATTTATTATTTTTTTATGCCACTTTAAAACTTTCAATGAATATAAAGCACTGTGTACTCAATAGTTGAAGTAAGAAGCTGACAGACACTTGTTTTTTTCATGCTGTCAAAGACTTAATCTTCTGCCTTTTCTTCCATAATTCTGAATTCCACTCTCCTGGGATGGGCCAGGCGGACTCTTCATACTGTACTCTGGTATCAGTTAGTCCCTTTGGCAATCTTATTCTTCAATGAGTAAGCAAATTTCTAATATTTAGAGTCTCAGTACAGGTACTCTACCATCTATGAAAGTCAACTTGACTCCTTTCAGTCTCTTTCGTCAGTCTCCATTGCTCTTCAGAACAGCTGCCTTTTTTTTTCTTTTTTTGTATGTTAGTTTCCTTACTGAAGGAGGAGATCCCTGAGGACATGGCAGATACTCTCTATCTTTTCATCTTTATGTTTTCATCTAGCACAAGGCCTCACGTATATTAGAAACATAAAGGAGAGTTTGTCAGTGTAAACTAGCTGCGTATGTGAGAAGTCTTACCTCAAAGATGTCTTTATTGAGAGATATAGTTTTCAGTTTCTTTCCTTGAAGTCCTAGGCAGAAGCACAAGAATGTTGGCCAGCTCAGATGCCTGGGGACTGGCTTTGGATGCTTTTAAATGTGTGCCTCCTTCTCCCTTAAAACTCAACAACTTTGCCTTAGAGAGGAGGACATAATTCCATTGTTTCCATTCCATTGCACCACCTTCTTTTCCCTTGTCCAGTTTTTACCACCAAGCAGAGCATCACTTCCTGTCAGCCTTCTTTTCCTGTGGGTTTTCCAAAACTCATTTGTGTTTATTGTTGCATTATGTTTGTGTGAATTGGAAAGTAAACTTTACATCATTTCTCCCACCATGCCAAGTTATGTACATATCAAAGGCAACTTTCCATGAAGCTGTGTCTGGTAGCTGGGGATCATGCTTTATAGAATCTCTCTGCAAAGTCAAAGATCTGAGCCTAATGCCTATCCACAGAATATTTCCATTGCTGTTGAAACCTCATAGAGAAAACAGTGGAGAGATATCGAAACCTATGGGTAAAGTTCTTAAAGCTGTCAGTTTGCCAATCCACTTGGCTTGTTTCTTTTTCTCCAAAAATGTACTGTATATCTTTATGAAATGCAAGAAGAAGCCTCAGTCTCCCTTTGGGAAAGAGCAGAAACTTTTGTGACTTCTCTCTCCCCCAGATTAACAGGTGTCCTATTTTCACCCAAGAAGCTCAATTCCATTCACATGGACTAACTGAAAACTCATAAAGTTCATAAACTTTGACAAGTCTGATAATGTTTTTTTATCTCAATTGCTATTTCTAATAATTCTAAAACTTTGAGGTGTTCCTTTCTCTTCATAGGTCAGGAAGAGCAGCATAAAAGTTACTCAAGGGGAAGGATTAAGAGCCAAAGCATTCAAGTGAAAAGCCATAGAAATTATTTAAGGAACCATCAGAAAGTGGTTTATGCCTCATTCTCAAGGACCTTACAAAATAACCTAGGGTTATATAGAAACTAAGAGAGATGCTTTCCAGATTAGGTAAAAAAAAAAAAAAAAGTATACTAAGGAAACAAAAACAGACTCCAGACTCCAGACAGCATGAGAATAAATAGAGGTTGTGAAAGAAAAGAATTGTGTTCAATTTCCTCTACAGTAGAGAGGCCAAACAGGGCAGCACTAATTTGTCCCCAGTACAAATGCTAGGAAGTGAGTCCAATTGGTTAAGCAGTTATTACTCAGCTTTTGGAAGTGTTGTCAACTTCCTTTCAAACTAACACTTGAATCACTGAAGATGACCATGGAGACACTTAGAACATATGTATTTTCTCAAAGGAATTTAGTCTTACAGTTCCCAAGATCAAAGAAATAATATCTGGAGCAAAACTCAACAGTCATAGCATGAAGACAAAGGAAAGAATAAATGTGGAAGCCACATTCCCAGTATTCTTCTAGTGATTAAGAAGGGAACTTTGTTGCATCATCTAACCAGTTTTGCAGCTCTACTGACATATTTCCTATTATACAAGTGAAGTAAAAAGTAGAATTCTAATTAGTTTGATGTCCCTTTATGTATGAAATATCAAGCTCATCTATCTTGAGTTAAGTTGTCCTAGAGACAGCATAGTGAGGCAAGGTTGAAAAGGTGCTGCACAGTATGTTGCCCACTGGGTTTTTCTCTTAATATACATTTCAAGAACAATGCATCAGGGAATGTCTCCATGTTCATAGTTACAATGATATATTACAATAAAGATTTTCTATAATTGCTTTGTCAATGCTATGGGAGATATTTACTTATGAGACAAGGACCCATTAATGTTTTTGTGAGTGACAGTGAATAGAAGCGAGTGTGAAATGAAGTATAATTTTAAATAGATAATTTAAATTTTGGAGAGGTGGTTAGCAAAGACCATGGAGGCACCTGGAAATTTTGGATTGGTGAAATGAATGAATCACTGTGACTCTTGAGAAAGAGGAATCTCAAAAGAAACAATAGAGTAGTAGTTATGATAATGCCTGGATTAAAGCTTTAGTGGTATCATTTACTAGTTATGTGACATTAGGCACATTGTTTAACTTCTATACAGTAATTTCTATATATGTAAATGGAATGATAACAGTATCTTTCTCTCAGGGTAGTCATGAGAATTAAATGAGTGAATATTTGAAAAAGTTAGAATGGTGCTTGAAGCATAATATATAACATATGGATTTGTTAATAGTAACTAAAACTAAGTAAAAGTTGTCTATGATTATGGATAAGTAGAGAGAATAATAAACTTCAATTTACATAAAAATTTTATTTCATCCTTTTGAAACTCATAATTTATATTTGTGTTAAGATGTGCTTTTACAATAACACAATAATCTATGTGTATAATTTATAAATTCTAGGGGGTGTTTGTGCAATTATTTTTGTGCTGGATCACAAAAATTTGACAACTACTATTCCAGAGTAAGAATCTGTCTGTAAAACTGAAATGGATATTGTATAGGAGTATTTTATGGGAACATCACTGTTCTTTGAACATGATTAGTATTCTAGAGATATTAATTTGCCATGTCTTGTCCATTTCTAGGAGTGTGTTCTAGAGATTCTAAACTTCATAGAGCCTCTCTAGGGGAAACCTGATTGACCATGTGATTATTGTCAGTTTCCTATGATTGCATAATAAAAGGGTTGGTCACTTAACCAGCAAAATATTAGATTCTCTTTTATGAGATATGGAACTAAGAGATAGAAACTTTTGTCAGCATTGGGACCAGTATTAACATCACAGTTATATGAAATCATGTGCAAGTTACAGTTGGAGTAAATAATAAATATTAGGGTTTTTTTTTTTTTTATTTTGACAACCCTCTTTACTGATCTTCCCAAGTTAATTTTCATGGTCTCTGTTTCTTGCAACCTAATATTTTCAGGTTAGACCCTTTACTATAGATTGGATGTTGCAGAGAAAGATATTAATAAAAACAACTAAGTCTAGGGATTAATAAAGGAACAATTATACCTTTGAAGTAGGGGGAAAATTGCAGAAGACAAATCTCTATGGTTTCATATATGTGAATTATAATTATACATTGTAGTAACATATTATTACTTTTCATTGAAATTAGATACCTCCAAGTCCTTTCCTCAAGCTTAATAAATGGGATATAATCTTTTCAGTTGTTTTTAGATAATATCAAACATAGAATTTTATAAACATTTTTTAACAACTTACTTTTTTACTAAGTGGAATTTTCAAAATTCACATTTATTATACTTGTACTCAAAGAGGAAAGATTTGTAGGGTTTCAGAAAGATTTCCACAAAATTGGGCAGATGCTCACATATATTTACATGCATTTTTAAATGAATATACCTTGTTGTACTCCATCTGTTTGGTACTTTAAACTCTTTCTGGAAATGATATCTCAAACACTTGAGGAACCTTACATACATACATACACAATAATACTTCAGACTTGTTTCATGGTGAAATAAAAGCATAATTGCCTAGGCAGTACAGCTTAAAGTGTTTATTTTATTAAGATTAAAACATTTTATAGAATAATACCATAATGTACTTACTATAATTTTTTTTCTTTATTTGTCTTGTTCTGTCCTTCTCAGTGTCTTTGGTTATAACAGTATCCTATTATGTTTTAAATATTGCAGGCATCAGAAGGGGAAAGAGCAATGAATTGTGCTTATTACTACACAAAGTCCAGTAAAGGTTAATGAACTTCTGCTAGTAAAGGAAGTACACATTCCATTTAAACCCAGGCCAGGTGAAGAAAATAGTTATTCTTTTAAAATCTGCTATACTTAATTATATCTAGGTATTTCAATGTTGGTCTTATTTTTTGTGTGTGTGCCCAGAGAGAACATGCTGGGGAAACAAAGTGATCTTGTTGAACTACAGTTCCAGTTCATTGAGTATCCATCTAGTAAATTTCATTCATCATTACTTTCAGAGAGTGAACCGGTTTGGATTTTGTACACCAAAAAGAAGAGGAAACAGCTTTGTGCAGTTATTTGATGGGGACTGTAAGACCACTAAAGTAAAACGATTTTGAATTCTGAAACAGATGTAGAGTAAAAGATTTGACTTTTGTGGTATGTAGTATATACTAGAGCTTAAACCACAGGAATAAGAATTTTAAAAATAACACTGCCTCATGAAAATTACACTTTACTAAACTGTGTAACAGAAAACTGAATTTGTGAGAAATTCTTTATATTAAATCATAACAATTTACCTCCTTAAAAAGTGGACATATACTTGGTTCACATTTTAAATGGGAATCTAAATTAAGATATCTCAGTTAAATTCCTCTAGATTAGGATAAGATTGACAGCCTGATTTTGTGTAAAAACTGCCAGTTTTGTGTTTCTTAAGAAAAATTTCCCATATTGAGTTGGAGCCATAGAAGGCATGGACATCTGCAGAGGAAAGGATGCTCCCTGGGGAGCAATTCACAGATCATTCTTCAAAATTCTATTTTGAATAGAATAAACATCAAACTGGGATATTTATTTATTGATTTATTCATTAATAACTATTTATTTACTAAATATCTCCTTTGAGTCAGACACTTCAAGAACCTTGTCATATAGCTCTGAGTAAACCAGATAAAGTACTTGCCCTCCTAGAGCTCACATTCTCATAAGCATTAGAGAATGAATTTATAATCTCAGAATAGTTATGAACAGAGCCCCTTTCGGTCTCAGTGTTCCAGTGGGGGTCTCCCTTCAATTTAATTTAATATAGACATCAGATGTTGATAAATATTGTTGAAAACAAAGCAATAAAAAACAGGGTAAGGAAAATGAGAGTATAGGAGAGGCAAGGATGTTGCTATTAATATAGAATGTCAGGAAAAGACTTTTCATGAGAAATGAGGGAGCAAGGCTCGTAGGTAGCACAGGAAAGAGTGATCCAGGCAAATGTAATAGCAAGTGCCAAGGCTCTGGGACAGAAATGTGTTTGGACCACTCAAGGACGAGCAAAGAGGCCAGTGTGGGTTGAATAGGATGGTGAGGTTCATAGAGGTATGAGAGGAGTCAGTGGGCCTTTTTAGGACATAGGCTATAACTTGAGTAAATAAATAGAATTTATTACAGAATGTTGAACAGAAGAGTGATGTGATTTGACATAATTTTTAAAAGAATCATATATGTGGATTATAAGCCGAAGGAGGGCAGTAGAATAAGTGAAAACAACTAGAGGGTGTCTTGGATATTTCAGGCAGAGGGAATGGTTGCTTAGCAGAGGTTGTTAGTGATATGTGGAAAGAAGTGGTTAGATTTTGAATATACAGATACATCATATATGATGTCTCCATAATATTTCCCCACTAGAGCATGTCTTGGTTTTTTAATACCCATATTTCATTAGCACACATACTCCCAATATATTTTTTAAGATTTTGCTAATATGGAAAAAATTAATATCTATCCCCCAAACTCAAGAAAACACTTTTAAAAATATAATATGCAGGAGAAATCTCAACTTGAAACTCAAAAAGTCTCCAGAGGAACAGAATCATACATAACTATTAGAACAACAACCAAATGTCAAAAAGAATATGAATCTTAGATGTTGCTGATGCTGAGGCCTTACAGAGACATATTTAGAAGCAGTGATGAACATTATGCTTAAAGGTGAGAATTATAGAATGAGAAGTTTTACTTTTTTATAGTGGCCCATATTTTAAACCTCTGTTCAAAAATCTTTAGAAATGTAGTATTTCATTTTGTATTTTTTTTATACAAACATGTCAAATATTTTTTCAAGTCCTAACTCTTCAAAGGTCTTTATAAATACCCAAATGACAGAGAATTTCTGTCACATTGCCCATTGGTCACCCAAATTGTCAGCACATCACTTTCCACAGCAAGTGACAAAGATAGCTTTGACCATCTTCCTTCCTTCTTAACCTTTGCCAAGCTTCAAGTGTCCCTTCACTTGGTAAGTAAATGTACTATAGGGAATCATCTCATTTTTATTGTAAATTTTTGCCTGTATTTTTTTTCTGTTACAAAGCATTTTATAACATAATAATTTTTTTCTGTATTATAGGTACACTTCAGAAATTTAGTAGAGCCTTTTGGTTTGACATAATTCATTGTATGTTTTTCCCTGAAATAGTGTGAAATAGACCTCTGCAGAATGTCTAATACTCAGGGATACTTACTAATATTCAGTTGAAGATACCTGTCTTTTGAATGTAGGATCTATAAAGAAGGGATGGGTCAAGGATGAGTTCAGAGCTTTTAGCCTGAGCTAACTGGAAGCATAGAGCTACATTTATTACAATACATATGATTGCAGAAGGAGCAGGTCTTGGAGGAAAATCAGAAATTCTGTTTTGGACATCTTGAGTTTGACATTCCTGTTAGATATTCTACTTGAGATGTGAAGTTGGTAATTGACTATATGAATCTGTTGTTCGGGAGAGAGAGCCAGCTAGAGGTGTCATGTTGGGAGTTATCAGTATAAAGGTTTACAGCCTTGATATTGGATATGATCACATGGGAGGTGAATGTGGATAGAAAAGAGGTTTAAGAAAGAGCCCTGGGAACTTTCATTATTTAAGACCAAGGAGATTAAAAAAGAAAAAAAAAAAGTAAACCAGCAAGGGAGGTAAATAGGAGTAGCTAGTAAGGAAGAGGAGATCCAAGGTAGAGAGTTCTTTCTGAGATGCCCTGGATATAAGGTTCCCTTGCCTTTCTTTCCTTCAAGAAAGGAGTAATTAACTTTGTCAAGTGCTGCAGATCAATGGAGTAAAAAAAGGACTGAGACTTGACTATTGAACTTAGCAACCTGGAGGTCACTGGTGATTTGATAAGGTCTGTGGAGGGAAGGGGAGTGGAGGGGACAGAAAACTGGAATCAAGGCAGAATGTGAGTAGAAGAGTTGGCAACAGTGAGTCTGGATAACTTTTGGGGAGTTTCATTGCCAAAAGGAACAAAGAAATGATAGGGATATGAAAATTTTATAAGATGGTAGTTTCAATACCTTGTCTGTAACGTTGTTGAAATAGAAAAATGGTTGATATAAGAAAATACAGACAATGTCTTTAAGTGGATGTGGGAGCAGATCTAAAGTGTGTGTGTGTGTGTGTGTGTGTGTGTGTGTGTGTGTGTGTGTGTGTGTGTTGGGGAGGAAGAAATTGGCTTTAATAGGAACATTAACAATTCATCTCAAGTAACAGAAGGAAATGCAGAACATCTGGGCACAGATGTAGGTAAGTAGGTAAATGTACTGGGAAGAGCTTATTGAAAGTGTTTTTCAATTGCTCTATTTTTTCTCAGTGCACCAAGGGAGCAAATTCCTTAGTTGGTACTGAAAGAATGGAATTGGTTAGAGGTTATTAAGAAAATGTGTCATCTGTAGGTCTGGAACTATTAGTGATGCCAACATTCAAGAAAGAGAGGCAGGCAATAGGAAAACAGAAGTCACTGGAAACAAGGAGGTAAGATAAGTGTGAGGCAAAGGTGTTGCAAAAGACATAAAAACAGAAGTGGATATATCCATAGAGACTTGCCATGGTAAGCAGAAGAGTACTTTTTTAAGACTCCACACGCCTTCCCAAATATACTACTGGGTTATCAATGTTTACAATGCTCTTATATCAGACAAGTTGATAAAATGGAACTCTTTCTGTCTTGGTTTTAGCCAAGCTCCTTAAGACTGAGGACAATATTAAAGATACCAGGTTTCCCTATTTCTAAATCAAAAAGCTAATCCACCTAATCAGAATTTACTAAAAGGTCATGAGATTATTTTACTTACCCTTAACATTATCATACCTCTAGTCTCTATTAGTGGAGAGTTTGGAGAGGAGTGAGAATTTTGTGGAAAGAATTTTTGGAGTTTCATAAAGTTTCATCTCTTTTTGCAAGTAAAATGGGCTTCAAGGGGCCTTCTTTGGAAGGTTGAAATATGTCCTCCAGAGTTTTGGCCTGGGATGGAGAGCAAAGAGAAAGGAGGCTGCCCTGGGAGCAAGCTACACTGCCATCCAGGCAGCACAGGTGTGTATGAGTTTCCCGTAGGAAAGAGTTTCCATAGGAAAGGAGAAGGCTGTCCCAATATAATTTTGAAAGGAACTCTCAAAGTCTTCCAACATACAGCAAGATAACCTACCTGAACCGAAAAAAAGAAAACTACAAACAGAAAACTACAGGTGAATTTTGGAATACAGCAAATCATGAAAGCAGGAGTGGGTGGAAGAATGGTCAGCGTGTAGTCAAAGGAGTAGCGTTACCTAGATGTGAGAGTTCTGGAAAGGGGTTCCCAAGAAGAGATTCTCTGCAGAGCTTACAAAGGCCTGCTCTGGGGGAAAAATTTGCATCCAGAGAATCCTGACACCCTTACACCAAGTAAGACTGTATACTTTCCTCCTGATCCCTTTTCCTCCTGGGTTGGAGCCCAAGGGGTCTGAAACACTTACTATTGGAGTAAGAGAGGCAATGGAAGGAGATACCGCATTCCCCTCCTCATCACAGGTTTTCACAGCCATTTATGCTTGTCCTTTATTTTAATTTTAATTTTAATATTATAATAGAGATTAAGAAAATATATATAAAGGAATATGTAATTTCTTCCTTTCTTTAATGTCAGGCACAGCCTCTTTTATATATGTTGTCCCAGGTTGTCACAGAGAGTAGGTTCTCACTAAATTACATACTGACTGCTCCCGAATTCATGACCACCAATCTCAAGCAGACAATCCTAAAACATTATCCTGGTCCATTACTCTCCCACTTCCTTAGGAGCCATTTATACCTTTTTATTTCTCCTTAAATAGCTCACAATCCCTCTCCCTTCCTATCTGTTTGTGAATGTTCCCACAACCTTGTTCCCTCCTACTTCATCACTGGGAAAGTTTTCCCAAGAGTTTATTCCTTCTTCAAACACTAGGCTAATAGACTTAGAGTGATTTTAGCAGCAGAGCGCATTGTTTTATTCTAATGAAATCTTACATAGAACTATAAAAGTAGAACAGCTCTAGTTCAAACACGGTGGAGTTGGAATGTGTTGAGGTATCAGAGCTCTGAATGCTCAGCCATACTTCCCTAGTCGCCCTCTCTCACCCACCTCAAAGGCTGCCAGACCAGAAGTTATTTCTAAAGAGAGTTCTCCCCTATGTTTTTCTTGCCTTCCAAGTCCTTATTCATGTGTTAATATAGATTTGTACCTAGAACTAGTAAGTGCTTGGTGTTAGTCATCATTATGATCTTACCGCCCTATGCGCCTGTTTCTCTTCCTTTTTTCTCCTAAACAAAGGCTTTCCTAAAAGATTCTAGTCTCAGAGCTTTTATTTTATATTTCATACTCTTGCTCAATGATCATATCATCTCATTCAATGCTACCTAACACTTTTTCACAGACAACTCCTAATTTTACAATCTTAGTCTCAGCTCTTAGGTCATTGGTCAACCTCTCCTTCTTTCAGAAGGTCATTGCCACATACTCTAGCCCAAGTTTCTCCTCTTGTCCAGTTCCTCTTCCTTGTTTCTCTTCATGGTTATATCATCTTTCTCCAAGGGTTAAAACATCACAATCATCTTTGAATTTGTCATCTTCCTGATGCTAATCAGTTGTCATGTCATATAGATTCTGTCTCTGAAATTCAACTAATATACTTCTGCTCCTTTTTATTCCCAGTGCCACTGCCCCAGTTTAATTCCTCATGGAAGTTTGTTGGGTTAGTGCAATAAATACTGAGCTAGTTCCACTTCCTCCAGACTTCTGGCACAAATCCATCATACTCACTGTTGCCAGATTCATCTTCTCAGTGTTGCCAGATTCATCTTTGCAATGCCCTGTTCTACTTAGTTCCCTATCCCAAATCCTTGAATGACTTCCCTTTACCAATTGAATTAAGAACACACTCTTCTGCCTGAGATTCCTGACCCTCCACAGTTTGTCTCTAACCTATTGTATATTGTTTTTTTGAGCTTTATCTTATTTAATGTTCCATACAAAGTCCACATTAAAACCAAGTTAGGAAATTTTCTCTTATCTAAACACACCTTACATTAGAAATATACTATTTTCTAGTTTCTCTTGCTATATCTATAAATTATGCCCTGGTCTGTCATATTTCTGGATGCTCTTAGAGGTAGCATAATGTAACAATTGAGAGCATGAATTTTGGAGTCAAAGAGTCGGGGGTTCATGTGCTGCTATGTGATGGCTCTATGATTTGGGGTTGGTTACTTAACCTCTCTAGATCTAAATTATACATTTACAAAGTGAGAATTACAGTATTTCATATATCATAGTGTTACTGGGAGATTAAATGTATTCTTAACATTTAAAGCTATTAAACAATGGTACAACAGAGTAAGTACCAGGAAGTTTTCTCTAACACGTCAGAACAGTCCTGATTCAGTGTCTCTGCACCTGCTGTCCTTCTACCTGCAATGCTCTGCCCCTAGATATGTGCATGACTTATTTTCTTAGGTCTCTACTAAAATATCACTTCTTCAAAGAAGTCTTCTCTGCTCATCGTAAGAGTACCCACCACCTCCACTCTGCTCTATCCATTTACCTTGCTTCTTTTTCTTTAATGTACTGACATCATATTATGTAATTATTGGTTTATTTTTACATTGTCTGCCCCACTAAAATATAAGCCCCATAAGAATAAGGTCTTGGTCTATTCTGTTTATTGCCAGATTCCACGCACCTAAAAGAGGTGGGAGGCAATTAACAGATATTTATTGAAATTAATTCTGTTGGGAAATCTGTTTTGAGACTCAAATGATTGGGGTAACATTGGTTAATACAATTACATATTTTTAAGGTGTACATTATAATTTGACATCTATATATTCTATTGTGTGATTACCACCCAAAGTCCAGTTTCCTTCAGCTACCATATATTTGATCCCCTTTACCTACTTCACCCTCCCCAAACTCCCTATATTTGACCCTATTTACCTCATCTACCTCTCCCCTCTCCCCCAGCCTCCTAGTAACCACTAGTCAATCGTCCATGTCCTTGAGTCTCTGTTTGTTTGTCCTGTTTCTTTGTTGCTTTTAGGTTTATATTCCACATATAAGTGATTTCATGTGATTTTCAACTTTTTCTGTCTGGCTTATTTCACTTAGCATGATTATCTCGAGGTCCATCCATGTTGTTACAAATGGCCGTATTTCATCTTTTCTTGTGGCTGAGTAATATTCCATTGTACATATGTACCACAGCTTCATTAGCTAAGCATCCATCATAGGACACTTTGGTTGCTTTCATGTCATGGCCACTGTGAATAATGCTATAAACATTGGTGTGTAAACATCTTTTCGGATATGGTTTTTCATGTCTTTGGGGTAAATACTCAATAGAGAGATTGCTGGATCGTATGGTAGATCAATTCTTAGTTTTCTGAGGAACCTGCATACTGTTTTCTATAGTGGCTGTACCAATTTGCAGTCCCATCAGCAGTGTATGAAGGTTCCTTTTTCTCTGTATCCTTTCTGACATTTGTTACTTGTCCTGTTGCTTATAGCTATTCTAACAGGTGTGAGATAGTATCTCATTGTGGTTTTGATTTACATTTCCCTAATAGCTAGCTATGTTGAGCATCTTTTCATATGTTTGTTGGCCATTTGTATGTCCTTTGTGGAGAAGTGTCTGTTCAGATCCTCTGCCCATATTTTCATTGGATTTTTTTGTTGTTGTTGTTGTTATTAAGTCGTATAAGTTCTTTATATATTTTGGATATTAGGTCCTTATTGGAGGTGTTGCTTACAAATATATTTTCCCATTCAGATGGTTGTCTCTTTACCTTGTTGACAGTTTCTTTTACTGAGCTGAAGCTTTTTAGTTTGATGTAGTCCCATTTATTTATTTTAGCATTTATTTCCCTTGCATTTGAGGCCAAATTCATAAAATCCTCTTTAGGTCCAAGGTCCTTGAGCTTAGTTCCTATGTTTCCTTCTATGCATTTTATTGATTCCAGTCTTGTATTCAGGTCCTTAATTCATTTTTAGTTAATTTTGGTGTGTGGTAATAGACAACAATCTAGTTTCATTCTTCTGTAGCACCATTTATTGAAGAGACTTTCTTCACTGTATGTTTTTTACTTTTTTGTTGAAAATTATTTGCCCATATAAATATGGGCTTCCTTCTGGACTCTCAATTCTGTTCTACTGGTACATTTGTCTGTTTTCAGCCAAGACCATGCCGGTTTGATTACTGTCACTTTGTAGTATAATTTGAAGTCAGCCAGAGTGATGCCTCCAGCCTACTTCTTTTTTTTCAGGATGGCTTTGGCAATTCAGGATCTTTTATGTTTCCATACAAATCTGATGATTTCTTGTTATATTTCTTTAAAAATATGCCAATGGGATTTGGATAGAAGTTGCATTAAATCTATATAATGCTTTAGGAATATGGTCATTTTAACCATGTTGATTCTTCTAATCCAAGAACATAAAATATCTTTCTATTTCTCTGTATCTGCTTCAATTTCTTTTAATAGGGTTTTGTAGTCTTCATTATATAGGTCCTTTACATATATTTTTTAAATTTATTCCTAGGTACTTTATTGTTTTTCTTGCAATCACGAAAGGAATTATTTTTCCATTTCTTCTTCTGACACTTCATTATAGGATCACTATGGATTTTTGAACACTGATTTTGTATACAGAGACTTTACTGTATTTGCTTATTGTTTCTAGTAGTGTTCTTGTGGAGTCTGTAAGGTTTTCTATATAGAGAATCATGTCATCCTCAAATAGTGACAGTTTGACTACTTCATTTCCTAATTGGATACCTTCTATATCTTTCTCTTGCCTGATTGCACTTGCTAGGACGTCCAATGTTATAGTGGATAACATTGGCGATAGTAGACAGCCTTGCCTTGTTCCTGATCTTAGAGGGAAGGTTTTTAGTTTTTCATCATTAAGTATAATGTTGGCTGAAAGTTTGTTATAGATGGCCTTTATTATGTTAAGGTACTTTTCTTCTGTATCAATTTTGTTAAATGTTTTGCTCATAAATAGGTGCTGTATCTTGTTAAAGGCTTTTTCTTCATCTATTGATACGATCATATGATTCTTATGTTTTAATTTGTTTGCATAGTATATCACATTAATTGATTTGCGTATGTTGAACCCTCCTTGTGTCCTTGGGATGAAGCCCACTTGATCGTGGTGTGTAATCTTTTTAATACGTTGCTAGTATCTTACTTAGGATTTTTGCATCTGTGTTCATGAGAGATATTGGTAGTTTTTTGTTTTGTTTTGTTTTGTTTTTGTTTGTTTGTTTGTTTGTTTTTTAGTGTTATCCCTACCAGGTTTTGGTATCAGATTAATATTTTGGAAGAATTTGAGGAGAATAGGTATTAAATCTTTGAATGCTTGGTAGAATTCACTAGGGAAGCCAGACTTTTACTTTTTGGTAGGTTTTTGGTGATTGTTTCAATTTCCATACCGCTGATTGGTCTATTTAGATTTACAGTTCTTCTTGATTCAGTATAGGAAAACTGTATTTTTCTAAGTACTGGTCCATTTCTTCTAGGTTATTATATTTGTTATTATATACTTCTTAATAATATTGTATAATCCTTTCTATTTCTGTGATGTCAGTCATAATTTCCTCTCTTTCATCCATGATTTGTTTATTTGTGGCCTTTTTTTTCTTTAGTGAGTTTAGCCAGAGGTTTGTCAATTTTATTAACCTTCTCAAAGAACCAACTCTTTGTTGCATTTATTTTTTCTATTTTTTGTTTGTTTGTTTTCAATATCATTTATTTCTGCTCAAATTTTGATGATTTCTTTTCATCTACTGACTTTAGGCTTCATTTGTTCTTCCTTTTCTAGTTTGTTAAGATGAAGTATTAGGTTGTTTATTTGGGCTCATTCTTGTTTGTGGAGATAGACCTGTAATGATATGAACTTTTCTCTTATGACTGCTTTTGCCACGTCCCAAAAGTTTTGATATGTTGTACTATCAGTAGCATTTGTTTCTATGTATCTTTATCTCTCTTTTTATTTCTTCCCTAACCCAGTTATTTTTCAGTAGCATGTTATTTAATCTCCACGTATTTGTCATTCTTCCTGATTTCTTTTTGCAGTTACCTCTAGTTTCAGAGCATTATGATCAGAGAATATAGTTGGTATGATTTCAATTCTCATATTTGTTGAGGCTAGCTCTCTATCCCAGTATGTATGTTCCATGAACACTAGAGAAGAATGTATAAGCAGCTGTTTTGGGATGGAAAGCTCTGTAAATGTCAATTAATTATGTCCAGTTGGACTAATGTGTTATTTAAGGATGTTGCTTCCTTACTGATTTTCTGTTTGGATGATCTGTCCATATCTGACAGTGGAGTATTTAGGTCCTCTACTAGGATAGTGTTTTGGTCTGTTTCTCCTTTTAGTTCTGTCAGTAATTGTTTTACATATTTCAGGGCTCCCTGATTGGGAGCATAGATATTAATAAGTGTTATATCTTCTTGGTGCATGTTTCCCTTTATCATTATGAAGTGTCCCTCGATATCTTTTTTATCTTTTTTATTTTGAAGTCTCTTTCATCTGATATTAGTACCACTACTTCTGCTTTTCTCTGAATGCCATTTGTTTAAAGTATCAATTTCCACCCTTTCACTTTGAGTCTATATTTGTCTTTGGAGCTGAGATGTATCTCCTGGAGGCAGCATATGTTTGGGTTTTGGTTTTTGATCCAAACTGCAACTCTGTGCCTTTTTATTGGTGAAGTCAGTCTATTTACATGTAGGATGATTATTGAAAGATGAGGTCTTCTTGTAGCCATTTTATCTTTTGCTTTGTGATAGCTCGGTGTTTCCATTGCTTCCTTGTCCTCATGTTTCTGTTTCCTTTATTTTGGTTGGCTTTTATGGGTTTTGCCTTTGGTTCTTCTTGTTTTATGTTATATACTTCAGTTCTGAATCTTTGGTGTGTTATCATTTTGAATATGTAAAGGATTGTTTTATATATATATATATATATGTGTGTGTGTGTGTGTGTGTGTGTGTGTGTATACACACACACACATACATACATACATACATACATACACACACAGTAGTCCATTTTCTTCTGCAGGTACCTTATCTCCATTCCCCTTTGCAAATTTAGATCTTTGAATTCTCCCCTTTTCAGTCATTGTTGTCTCAATTTGTCCCTATGTATGCTGAACATTCATTACTATCTTGTTATAACAATTTACTTCTTGTTATTTAAGCTTATAAAGTCCCGTTCTTAGTAAGGGTTGAACTCCTCTGCTTTATTTACCTGATAGTCACTTTACTCCTAATTATGTATTTTTTGTTGTTATTTTGTTTTAGGTGAGCTGACCCCTTTCAGTATTTCCTGTAGTGCAGGCCTTGTAATGGAAAAATCCCTCAATTTTTGTATGTCTGGAAAGGTCTTTAATTCTCCTTAGCTGGACACATTATTCTAGGCTGCTAGTTCCTTCCTTTCACTTAATAGTTTAAATATTTGATTCCATTTCTTTCTGGTTTGTAAGATTTGTGCTGAGAAGTCTGATGATAATCTAATGGGTTTTCCTTTATAAGTTACCCTTTTCTTCTCCCTGGCTGCCTTGAGAATTCTATCTGTCATTGATTTTTGATAACTTTAATACAGTGTGACTTGGTGAAGGCCTTTTTGGGTTGAGATAACTGGGTATTCTGTTGACTTCTTGAATTCCAAATTCTAGCTCATTCCTTAGATTTGGGAAATTCTGGTCCACTGTTTGTCTGAAAATGCTTTCTAGTCCCTGCTCCTTTTCCTTGCCTTTGGTAATGCTCATTATTCTTATGTTTCCTCTCCTGATGGTATCAGCTAGTTCTTGTATTTCTCTTTCATTATTTTTTATTCTTTGGTTTCTCTCTTCTTCCTTCTGATTTATTTCTAGATTTCTGTCTTCTACGTCACTGATCCTTTCCTACTTTCGATTGACTCTTTCTCAAGTTTATTTCATTTTCAACTCTTGCAGTGTGTTTTTATCTCTGGAAGATCTATTCTTTTCTTTTTGAAGGTTTCAATCTCCTTGCTCTACTCATCTGGTTGTTTTTTTAATTCCTGAAATTTTTTATATGACTCCTTTCAGAGCTCACTGAGTTTCTTCAGAAGTACTATCCTGAATTCTCTGTCATTTAAGTTGCATATTTCTGTGTCTATAATCTTATTTTCTGGAGATTTTTTTCCTTTTTTGTGAGATGCCTTGTCACTTTCGTTGTTCATGGTTTTTAGTGGACTACTTCTCCAGGCCTGGGAAAATGGAAATGTATTTCGTTGTTTTTCCAGAAAGAAGATTTGTCATTTAGAGGTCTTTCTTTAGCCTGCTACAAAGAAGGCGCTTTTCTTTTGGTTTCTAATAGGTGACATCTAAGCCTCTTGGATCCCTTCTTGATAAGAAGCCTAAACAATGTTTTTTTAAAATTTTCTTCTAGAAATTTAATCACACTTACTACTCTCAGTTTCAGTCCCTGTCATTGTTAGCAAACAGTTTCAGTAGCATTTGCTCAGATTTCCATTGGGGGACTCTGCAGTAGTTGTCTCCAGGTCATGGGGGAAGGGGCCCTCTGGGTTGGGAGTTGAGATTTGTGGCTCAGCCTCAGTTTTGCAACCACGGCTGGTAAAAATCAACTGTTGTTTCTCTGCTGTCTCGTCTTGCTTCTCTGCTTTCTGCCCTGATGACTGGGCCCTGCTGCTGGCTGCATAGAAGTCCCAGCCGTTCCAGGCAGGGTTGTCCAGGAAAGTCGCTGCACCTTCACCCCTTCCCCTCTTCCTGCAAGGAACTCCAGTGGTTGCGAGAGGCAGCTTCTTTATTTCTCCCAGTTTACTTCTGAACACCTGAGTTTCTGACCTGTGGTAGTTCTTATGCACAGATCCCATGCTCAGACATGTACTGGTGTGCAGTTTGGCTGCTTTTTGTTCAGTTTTAGATTTCAGCTTATTATTGTTTCAAGGGGAGAAATCTGAGGACATCTCTCACTCCATCATGTTTCCCAGAATTCTCTGATTTATTTCTTTATCAAATAAAATATGACTTCGTTTGTTGAGGCTTAAAGGCAAGGAGGCTAAGCAAAAGCTACAGAATTGATGATTGAATCTAAATAGTTAATCTTAAGAAGTTAAGAACTGAATATTATGGTGAAGCATCCTGAGAGAGTCCATCAAGAAGTAAGAAGCCAAAGTTTCAGGACAAGCTAACAAGTGTATATCTTTAGTATTGGTCCAGTGCCATAAATTTAATCCTCTTATATTTAAATTCTCCTTCTTTCTCACTCTTATTTCAGATAAATAACAAAACCTGGTATGTCTCTCTCAGACATATCTATCACATTAATATCATTTTCTACCACACTGATACAATCTTGGTTTGCCTTGCTTAAATGTTCACTTAATAAATACCCATCTAAACTGATTTTACTGGCATCTACCACCTCTTTTAAACTCACATTCTATATCCCTGCAAGAATTACTGCTGCTCACCCAATTAATATATTAAGGCTCTAACTCCAATGTGATACTATGTGGAGATGCAGCCTTTGGGAAGTAAGTAATTTTAGAGAGATCAAGAGGGTGGGACCCTTATGGTGGGATCTGTGCCCTTAAGTTGTGAGAGAGAAAAGAAAGGGGGGAGATGAGTGGGAAGAGGGGAGAGAAGAAGAGAGGGACGAGAGAGAGAGAGAGAGAGAGAGAGAGAGAGAGAGAGAGAAAGAGAAAGAGAGAGTGCTTGCTGGCAAAGGGGGGAAAAGGCAGTGCTTGAAGATTTTAAGGAAAATCTTAGAAAGACTGAAAGGAGAATGATGAAGAAAGGTGAAAAAAGTGAATAAGATCAGTTTTACTAGAAGGAGCACCAGAGAATCTCCAAGCTGCTTCTCTGGCTTAGAGTCAAAACAGAAAGAGCCAGAGTAGGCTGGGGGAATTTGGAGAAGTTGGGAACCAATACCTCCCTCACCTTGGCATTTGCAGAACATGATGGCTGATAATTATTTTTCTTCAGAAAGTGCCACCAGGTAGAGAAGATTCTGTGTAGATGAAGGAAAGGAATAAGCAGTCAAAAATGAAATAATGCTGCATCCAGAGAAAAGTATGAAGGAGTGAAATATGAAGAAATGGCAGTTTTTCCCATGAGAGAAATATACTAAAGTTCTCTGGTGCCAAAGAGTCCTCAGCCTTCTGGTCTACTTTGTAGGTACATACTCCAAAACCTACACAGAGCTTGTCATCTGCTTTTCCATTTAAGGAGGAAGATCCTGTTAGGGTAAAAGACCTAAAACAACTTCAGAGGGAATCTAGATTAGCAGCCACACTAAACCTGAAACCATAGATTAATAAACAAGCATTTCCAATGTGGAGCAAAACTAACAACAAAAAAGAGAAGAAAAATATAAAAAATGAGATAACTTACAGCAGAGGGAACACAGAAAATTCAGGACATATAAGAGGATTCTATGGAATTCTTTGGAAAAGTACTAAAGGACTTTGGGGAGGAAGTCTGTCAGTGGGATTAGGGCGTCTGTGTTTGCTAATTGGTGCTTATAGAAATTAGGCCCCTACCCTCCTGCAGAGACTGGGAGATAGAGGCACTGTTTCCTTTGATGATTACATTTCAAAATGGTAGCTTTTTGGAGTTATAAACTGGTAAGAATCTAGGAAGAGATTAACATCTCACAGTGACAGAGGAAGAATTTACCGTTGCAAGTTATCTCAAGTAAATGCTTTAAGTACTGGGAGATCAGGAGGGAACCTGTCTAAAGAAGCTGAATCACCACTATGCATAAAAAGTGAGCATTGGGTAAAGGCCTCTTTTTAAATTGCCATAAACCATCTGTGTTAATTTCTTATTGCTGCTACAACAAACTTCCACAAATTCATCTTAGAATTCTGAAGATCAGATGTCTCACTGGTGAGAAAATCAAAACGTTAGTAGGGCTGATTCTTTCTGAAGATGCTAGTGGAGAATCACTTCTTTGCCTCTTCCAAATTCTAGAAGTCCTACACATCCCTCGGCTGTTAGCTTCTTCCATTTTCTAAGCAGCAATATTGCACCTTCTTTCCTCTCTGACCTCTGCTTCCAGTGTTACATCTCCTTCTCTTACTCTGACCTTCCTGCTTTCCTCTTGAGAGACGCATTTCTTCAGAATAATGTCCCCATCTCAAGATCCTTAATTATGTCTGCAAAGACCTTTTAACTATCTCAGATAATATATTCACAAGTTTGGGGGTTTACGATGTGAACATTGTTAGGGGACTATTTTTCCACCTCTCAGGACTCTGTAGCATGATACTTGTTTGCTGCTTTCAGTTTAAGACCACTGATCTCATACTGTGTGTCTGTTCCCACCCTATCCATGGGACCAAGTAAAGAGGGCTGGGAAATATGATTTATACACACATGCACACGAGCACATATTGCAGAGCTACTAACAGAGCACTATCACAGCCCCTCTCACCTGAACTGAAAGTTCTCTTGTACTGTACATCTGAATCCATGCCTGCAGCCCAGAGAGAATGATTTACCTTAGGCTGGGGACTGCCTGGTTTCTCTTCTCCTTCTTCGTGGGCCCAGTGTTAGTCTTACTTATTGAGATGATGATGCTGGTTTCACTAGCAAATTCCCATGTAATGCCGAGCCCTCTGGTTTGGAGATTTTAATTTCATTGGATAATGATCTTGGTGATTTTAAACATTTCTTGTTGCTTGTTAAACTGCCAACCCGATTCAGTTCCAAATGACAAGCTTTAAGTATACAAGTAAAAATTTAGCTCCTAATATCTAACAACTACTATAATTTTAAAATCTACTTTCAATTAAGTAACCTTGTAATTCTAAAAAATGGTTGTGTTCCAGAGAAGTGCTGAAATGTCTATAGAATACAAGTCTGGCAGAAACTGTATTAGTTGTCATGTGGTTTAGTATTGAAAAGCTCATTCAGAAGTGCTACTGACATGACTGGTATAGTGCAGCATTTAATATTTGTCTTTATACATCTCTCCATGATGTCAGAATAATCTCCAGTAATCAGAAGGAATTTAAAAAGCTAGAATAAATTATTTGTCAAATCTAAATATATACAATTGACATTTTTAAGAAAATGTGCATAAGGGATGTATTGATTTAGAAAATGAAGATCATTTGTGATTCTGGAAGAAGAGTGGCTTTTTGAGAATATGACAATAATTTCTTTTATGTTGCCAAAACTATGTAGATGGAATCAGTTTTCCAGAGAGAAGGATAATATTTAAGACAGCACTTCTTTTAGAGATTTAGTCTAAAAGGACTTAGCCATTAATGATTCACGTCCAACTTCCATAATAAATTTCCTTTGTATGTAAAAATTAAAGTTGAAATTAGTACAGATAGTGACCTTAAAAGTGCAATGAAGATTTATACAGAATATTTAGAGATGCTATTTGCTGCATAATTAGCTTGAAATCCATCAGTTGATCAGTTATTGAGCATTGGCTGGCTCTAGATGCTTGCAATCTTAAGAAAAGACAGAATTGCTTTTAAAAGGATAGAATCTGTCATAGTTTAACATATACAAGGTAACACCATGTCTGTGTTCTAGAATGACATAAAGAGCAAATTTGTAGTGAATGCTATAGCTTTGTTCCCCTGGCAATGTTTATCTCATAATTGGGTCTTTCTTTTCTTTTTCTAAATAAACACCATTGAAACATTTTATTAAAATTTTGTATTTTTGTTTATTTGTAAGAAATTATATTTCAACTGATGTATGTCAAAAATGTGCAAGTTTGGTTTTTTCTTTGTTTTTTTTTTATCTTAATTTTTTTAGACCATCACTCAGCCTTGAAGAATTGTTCTGATTAGAGAGAGGTCTTTGAGAAGGTTTACAATGCTTCATGGCTTGTGCAGGCAGGCAGGCAGTTTTCTTTTTGTCTTATCTGGCCAAGGACATCTACATATTATGTCAATAGGCACATGGAAATTTATAGACTGGGATGAGCACAAGTTTCTTTCTCTTTATAGGCAGAACTAAAAATATCATTTTGAACACATTTATACTTGAGAGGGCTCAGGATATGTCCTTAGTCTGCATTGTCCACATTCTTCTTTTTACTATCTATTTTTTAAATACCAGATGAAATTGAAACAGTGTTTATTAAAGCAGAAATGCATTGGTGACATGCATTGGTTTTATTTCAAAGTCCTTCACATTCTGCAATGGACGGAGCTATGGTCTACATCTTACCCACAAAACCTTGATTTTACCCACTAGCCCTTCTGTTGGCTACCTGGTGACTTTATTTTTAATCAGCAATAGAGTTCTGTTACCCTTATTAAAAGATACATATTTAATTCAAACTTTTAAAGAGCTGTGTATATATATTTAAACATGTTTATCACATATTACAGAGAACTTTTGAGGTAGTCAAAAAGGTTTCAAGAGAAAAACAAAAAGCCTTTAAAAACCCCTGTTAAACAGCAGTAACATTGCTTTCATATAAAATAGAGTGATACTGGATATTAGCTGACTATGATCTATCCATTTGAATCTGTCAGATAATTAACTGGAAACTAAGCAAAAGCAATCCTCCAAATTCCAACATAAACTTGTAATACCAAGCTTGGGGGCATTCATTCAAACTCATTGTAATAAACAGGTTTTTGAATGTGGCTTTTCCTTTCATGCAGAGAACGGACTGATTAATTTTCTAAATAATAAACATTTTATTTGGTTTATGAAACCAATAACTCTGTTGTCTCCATTATTCACAGATCAGCTTGCTATATTTGCTAACAAAGGTAGGAGTTAAACTCATCTTAGTTTGTGCCCACAATTGATGAAAGGATAATCCAGTTCATAGGAAATGAGATACTTCAAGTATTTGATGAATAGGAAGTATTTCTCTGTCAGCATGGATTCAGCTTCAGATATGTCTCATACTGATCTCTGGACTATTGCTATATGCCACATTGATTCTCTCAGGAATAATTGTAAAGGATTTCCAGGATTTCTTTTACTATCAGAAAACAAAAAACAAAAAAACAAAAACAAAAACAAACCACTGGAATCACTTCACCTCTGGTTTGTAATGAAAAACATCAGTCTGAGAATTTTGAGCTTAGGATCGTGGATAAAGTATATAATTTGTTTGGTGCTGAATTCTGTGACATGAAAAATAAATTTGGGAGGGGTAGTGGAGAGAGGGATCTTATTAATTAAATAAAAAAAGATTTTTTTCAGCAGTAAGCATTTTTAAGGTTTAAATTTTTCTTTTCCAGTTTGCTGCCTTGAACCTACTGATCAGCCCCTCATTGCCACCCCACAAAAGAAAGTGGTTTTTAAATTGATGAAATGGGTAAAAACAGTTATGCCTTTTCCTCAGTAGATGCTACAAACATATCCCGGTCCACTAGAAGAATTGCTCACAGATTAAAATAAATAGAATGTCATAATTTTTATTCAAATTGAATATCAAATGCATATAAATCATTCCTAAAATTGTGCTTACTCTTTGATTCAGAGAAGTCAATGTGAGAATATGGAAATAATCATGTGTCTGAACCAAGATTTTACTGCATACCCAATGGCATATTAAAATAGGTAGAATTAGGGAAAACTTGAATATCCAATCATGGTCTGAATAAGCATATTGAGGTATACATAATCTAGAAAAGATACAACAATGATTAACTGTTATATTCAGTGGAAATATATCAAGCACCTACTATATGTCAGAAACTGCTCTAGGAACTGGATATAAAGCAATAAGGAAGACAGAGTTGTGATCTTACTGAATTTCCATTATGTACAAAAGAATTGACAGTAATAGAAAAAGATGTTTAATATATATTTTAAGGGAAAAATTAGGTATCTTAACTTGGGTTTCATAGGAAGCAAATCTAACAGTAGATGACTTATGTGTTATTATTTTATTAGGAATTGCAGTCCCAGGAGTCAGAAGTGAGGAATAGGGTTAGTGAGGTTGGGAAGAAGGGAGAGTTAGCAGGAGGTAAAGGCATTATTGATCATGTCACTGTCAAGTAAAACCAATGACTAGATCAATGAGACTGAGTTTTCAAGAAGCCATAAATGCTCCATATCTGAACTCTGTAGAGTGAACATTGTGGGTGCTAAGAGGGGAAATGTATCTACTCACTTCTGTATCCCATTAGTCATTTCTTCCCTATGGGAAGTTACCTTCTCCACATTTCCATGTTACTCGTTAGTGGGATGAACACTGAGTGGGTTGATCTGTGAGCATCTCCAAAGCATGTTGGGTGTGCCTATGTGAGGTATGTCAGAAGCCCACTCAGGAAGTGGCCTGAGCATCTGATGCATGGAGGACATTGACTAGGTAGGTTATAAAGTAGTATGAAGACTACAATGCTATTTTTGAGATAGAAATTATTATAACATTAACAATGATTATAGTTTAGTTTTGAGAATATGGTTTGTAGTTTTCTTCTTTTATCTGTTTTCTATTTTTTCCTTTAATAAACATAGTTGCTTTTGTGATAAAATTTTAATGGAATTTTATTCTTCATATTTAAAAAATTCTCATTTTCTTAAATTGTTAATTATTTACTTAGGTTTAGCTTAATTTATCCAAATTTATCTTGGCAAGTAAGGTTAAAAAAGGATTATCAACTCCATCAAGTGATCAAGCAGCTAAATCAATAATTCTCTGTAATCTGTATATATAAAAATGATGCTAATGACCTCGTCATCAAAGAATATGTTTCTGAACACTAGGAACTTATGATAAGGAAGACAGGAAATAAATATAAATATGTGTAAGCTATTTAGCATGTCAAACAATAAACCTTTTCTTTGGAGATAACTGAAGTGTGGAGTAGAGATGGGGATATGAGAGGTTGGGTGCAATTTTAGGTAGAATGGTTAAAGAATGTCTAACTGAGAAGTTGACATTGGAAAAGGAAACTAGAGAGTGATCCTAGAGATAACTTAGGAGAACATGTACAGACAGGAAACTGCCAAGTGCAAAACTGAGATGGGAGTGTGCCTGGCATTTTCAGGGAACATCAAGGAGGCTGGAGTGGTGAAGCTGAGTTAAAAGAGTAATAGTACAACTACAGTACTTTATATAGTGGGTGCTCAATCAACATTAGATCATTTGCAGTAAATCTGGTTTTGAAATTGTAAAGTCAACAGCCTATGTGTTATATAGTTCTAAGTCTTAGTGTAATGTCTAGTAGAGAGTATATTTTCAGAATTAATTCTCTCATCCTTGTACTCTCACAGATGCTAATTCATGTTTTAAAAATATTTTATAATTTCACAGTTTTATATTTTGTAAATGCTGTGCTTTGACTTCCTGTTAGATGGTAAATTTTATGAGGGCAGGACACTGTTATGTTTTATTCATTATTATAGTCCCAGCTTGGCACATTTATCTTTTGAATGGGTATTTGCCTCCTTCTAACAGGAATTTTAGAAACAAATAAATTCAAGATATAAATAATATAATTAGCTAGAAATTAAATTCACTTTTAAAAAATCAATCCTTGGTCTAATCCTTAAGACCAATCCTTAAGACCAATCCTTGGTCTTTTAAGCAGAAATATTATGAGATAAATTAGGGAAGGGAGAGGGAAAAACATGTCAAAACTGTCAAAATGACAGTATGATGGAAGCCCCCCAAGTTAGTTTCCAAGATACACTAACCTGGCAACAGTAGCCAACGTACAGAAAAGTGGACAATATACTTTATTCATAGCTTTCTTAACTCTGGTGTATTTCACTCAAATATGCAGAATGAAAATAAACACATTTTTAAAGGAACATAGAGTGCCGGCCTAATCTATATTTACACTTTGTACCTCAAGGCTTTCAAAGGAATTGCTCCTTTTACTCCATATATTTTCCTTATCACTTCTATTTTTGCTAGCTAGCCACCTTAGTTTTCAGGTTTAAGAATAAATGTCATTTCCTCTGAAAAACCTTGTCTTTCTCCTATACTAGTTTGCCTGTTTATATGATTTCTCTAGGATACATTTCAACTGTCCTGTAATTAAATAACAGCTGAGAAGTTAGCTCTTCAGCCTCCATCTTCCCCATAGAAATGTAAGGTCTACAGTAAGGTCTACAGGACAGAGGCCATGTTTCTCTTGGTCATCTCCTTGTCTACAATACTTGGCACTTCTTTGAAACATAGAATGCACTAAAGTTTATAGATTTTAAAAATTATTGTTTAGATAAGCATAATTTTAATTAAGGTCACAGAAATATCCAGTCCCGGCTACTTTTATAAAGAGTCTTAATTTAAAGATGTAAACTGAACCAGGTAATACAGAAATAAAGTACTCACAAATTGAAGAAAATACATTAATTCTCTGGCTACTGGAGATGCTTCCAGTTAATATAACCTAGTAATTATTAATGCCCTGTCATGCAGATATGATCAAGTTAACTTACCTCACATAATAATGAAAATTTGTCATATATCAGCTTTTGCTTCAGTTATGTTCTGATGTCAAATATGTCTCTCCTTTAAAGATTGTAATTCTTTATTTTTTATATTAGGTTCAGCACAAAGTTATAGCTAACTAAAGAATTTTGCAACAATTACCAAACACTGCATAATTTCTATCTAATTATACAGAACTAATGTGTAGCCTCTCTGTATTAATAATAAAGCAATTAACCTAAAATACCAAAGTGGTGTGAGTTCCTTGACTATTTTCTCATTACCACAGCCTGTTCCTAGTTTTGAACAATTGTACATTGTATTTTATAAATGCCAACTCTAGATAAAGTTTATTTTTATGTCTATCACGATAGCCTTAACACTCACCACCTCCAATTCGCCTTTCCCCTTCCCTAAATTTATGCATATGAAAGATGGTGTCCGCAACAGGAGTACATTAAAAATCAGATGCATTTATGGACAATTAGGAATGTTACTAAACATAATATTATATTATCATAGCCCTCCGCATTTACTTTCCTAATTTTTTAATACCATTATTAGATCTTGTAGGAGATATTTTTTGTTGTGTCTGACACTTCTGATATTATGGTGTCAATAGATGTATGTGCAAAAACCATTACCTTGTCAATTCAGTAATGTCATTGGCAACTTGATGTCAGTGAAAATGTATAAGGTTCTTCCATTATCATTGTAAGAGCTTGTCTAGTCTTTTTGATATATCAAAAGATACTATTCTATTTGAAAAACTAACTACCTGAAATTCCTGTCTGCATTTCTTGAAATTAAAGCTGGGGTATTGCATTATGATTTCTCCTTACAGCTAGCATTAGCAAAAATTATAGAATCACAAATAAAATAATAAGCAGTTTTTTTTGTGGCTAAGAATGTAAAATTACTTACTGTTTTGAATTTTTAGAATTCAAATGGGTGGTACACATAACAGGGAAAATTCTTATTTATAAGTGGAAATAATGAAGAGAACTTCAGCTATAGACAATATTATGTTGAAAATATACTATAAAACATTCACAAAAGCAGGAAGGTCACTGGAAGCACTTTCTTTACCTAAAATTATGCCCATAAAAAGCAACAATGTCCCTGTTGTGATACTGAACTGTTTCATTTAGTGATTTCCTAGGAAGAGAGTAATCGTAGTATATCACTAATCTTAGGTAAATAGCACTTAAGTCCTTGTGTAATAAAATCAGTATGGATTGCATTGTACTTTTACACCATTCATGTTTTTTCCCATATGTATGGTGTGGCTTAATAAGGTTTATTCACTTTTATTATGACTCTTTGAGCATAAATTCTGTCCCAATTTGCTTTGACAGATGTTGAATACTTATAAAAGTACTTGAGTGACTACTTTTGCCATGCAGCATACACACATGCGCACGCACACATGTATACTCAAATAATGTCATTTGCTTTAAGTTCTAATCATTGGACATGATAGGATTTGTGAGCTTATAAATTATTATAATTTTAATTAATTATTTTCAGCAGTTTGCTGCTGAATTTGGCACATGGAATTCTTAAAATGGGAAGAAATTTGTGAAATTTTAAGAATATGTATATTTTTAAGTGTGTGTGTGTTTGTGTGTGTATATGTATACACACATACTTTTACCTTTCAAAACTTGACATTATGAAAGGGGGACAGAAATAAGTATATAGGTATATTATAATTTTTTTAAAAAGTGGGTTGTTTTTAAGTTTGTCATCCTGAAGTCTTGGGAGATTTCACAGAAAAAGCTATATCATCTGCGCTGTCTTAAAGGAATTATGGTTTTCCATGTAAAGAGCATGCAGAAGAAATAAATTGATACATAATAAAAATGCTGTTAATATATGTGTATGTGTAAATTTATGTGTATTTGTGTGTATGTATATAATTATATAATCATATTATGACTTGATTCATAGCCATAAAATAAAACATATATCTTATTTTTAATTTGGGGTCAAATTATGTTATGCCTGTAATATCAGGGCCTAAATTTAGCAATTTCCCCCTAATCCTTTGCTGATTTTGTTTAGAGGGTGCATTTCAGTTTGTGTAAAAAGGACAGAAAGTATTCTAATCTTTCAGATTTCAAATGAAGTTTTTGCTAGTTGTATGAAATTCTGATGAGATTTGAGAAGAAAGTTGAATTAGTTGGATCAGATAAGATTTTTAAAAAATTATCTGGGGATTTAAATGAATTGTGCAGATTTCCTGATTTTCTGTTCACAGAATAATCAAGAGTTGGCTACATTTTAAATCAGATTCATCTGTGTGTGTGTGTGTGTGTGTAAGAGCATATTAGAGATTATGGAAACTTTTCTGAAAATGCAGTTTTCTATCTTATGCCTTGAACCAAAAGAAGCACCATTAAAAAAAAATCATCAAGCTTAATAGTCTCTTTCAAAGATGAAATTCCTATAGATTAATTCTGATGAATATATAATGTACTTTTTTATTTTCACTAATACACAGGATTAGGAGGTGGGAAGTGAGGGGCTGAGAGCAACAGAGAGACAGAGCAAGAGGAAGAGAATGTATGTCTGTCTATCATCTATCTATATATCATCTATAATCTATCATATACTTGCCTATCCCTGTGTGATTTAGATATATAGAGATCTACAGATCTATCTAGAGATGGAGGGAGATACTTTAAAACAAGAAACTGTTGTTTCTTGAAGAAAATAAAATTCAATATTAGGCTGAAAGCTCTGTTCTCAGCCATGGGATTTGGCATCTTTCCAACTGGAGAATATCTTCTTAGATGACATGCTCTTTTCATCACAGTGCTCTGTTTTGCCATTTGTGAGAGTGAAAAGAGAAAGCATCACTAAGGAAGATGTTCTCCACATGTATTTAACAAATTTACAATTCTGAATCAGGTACATACTAACACAGTTTGAATCACATGCCAGCAGCATATTTTCATACCTCTAAATCTAAGATGTTGCAGGAAATTCAGATGGCATTTTCATTCTAAAGACAATAGTGACATTGAAAAGAAACCAGTGCTAAAACCAGTGCTACTTACCTCAAATGTGAATTAAATTGTGCAGGGGTGGTGGTTAAAAATATCTTCAAAGTCTGGCTTGATTTTCTTGAGGAAGGGAAGTTGCCATGCTTTCTCTAGCATGAATGTTTTGGGTAAAGCTGTATGCCATTAACTCATAATAAGCTTTCCTAACCTTTCTGTTTTGTTGTCAAAAAGCAGAGATACTGAAAAACAGCATTTCCAAACTAAAAGCTGGCTTCCCCAATTAAGGCAAGTATATTTCCCAGGTCAAGTTCTGTCTGAATCAATAGCACATGATTCTATATAGTTGAATTTGAATGGCGAGTCAGTTCTCATAATCTAAATTCATGTGAACTGCAAAAGAACTCTTTAAAAATACCTGCTGTCATCTATTTCTTAAAACTGATTAGCAGCAAATTACTAGAGACTATTCTATTACTGCACTGATATATCTTGATGCACTAGTGATTTTGAGAAGGGTCTTCAAATTTAGCTGCTCATCAAGTACTTTTTGACACATACCTATTTATTTTCAAGCACCATTTTAAAATGTTAACTAGAGTTGCTGCATCAATAGAAATTTTAAGCCACTTATTTTGTTTCTAATTAACAAATGTATTTCAAAGGCGGTGAAAACTGATTAAGAAATCTGCCTCATAGCCACTTTATAATACAAAATAATTCATCTCAAATGAAATTCAAAATTTTAAAATAGACTCTCTTTGCCAAATAGTTAATAATGCCTTGAATTTTTTTAAAGCATTTGCTTAAACTTTGGTATATTTAGCACACTAAATTACAACTTATAAATAATTTTGAATATTACTTGGCCATAAAAAAGAATGATATCTTACCATTTGCAAAGACATGGATAGACCTAGAGGGAATTACGCTAAATGAAGTAAGTCAGACAGAGAAAGGCAAATATCATATGATTTCACTTACATGTGGGATCTAAAGAACAAAATAAACAGAACATAGACTCACAGATACAGAGAACAAACTGATAGTTGTCAGATGGGAGGGTTTTGGGGGGCTGGGTGAAAAAGGTGAAGGGATTAAGAAGTACAAATTGGTGGCTATGAAATTGTCAAAGGGATGTAAAGTACAGCATAGGGAATATAGTTAATAATATTGTATAGCTATGTATAGTATCAGGTGAATACTAGGTTAATCAGGGGGATCACTTCATAAATTATATATCTAATCACTATTTTATATACCTGAAACTAATATAAATTAATATTGAATGTCAACTGTAATTTAAATTTTTTAAAAATTATTTTTTATAATATTGAGTAATTCCATTGAGCTGAGTATATATCTAATCACTGTTTCCCAACATTTAATAAGAACTTATAGTATGCCAGAGACTATTTTATGTTATTTTATTTAGGCTTTACAAAAATCCCATAAGGTAGAGATGTTTTATCATTATTCTATGGATGAGAAGACTGACATGAGATTAAGTAACTTATCCTAAAATTTGCCTGGCTATTAAGAACTAGATAGAGAATTCACACTCAGTTCTGTAAAATTAAACAGCCTGTGTGCGTTCAGCCATGCTATTCTTTCTTAGAATTTGAAAACTTGTAGAATCAAATAAATACTTTCTGATGTATTTTTGTATTCTATATGTCTGGTCCATGCTGGTTAAATTATGTTTTTTTCCTTTATTTTTAATGTAAGCAGGGAGATAAAAGTGTGGGAATCAAGAAGTGGAAAAGAGAGGTAGAGAAGCAAGTCAATTAATGGCATCAGTGAAGTTTAGTTTAGGAGTATACGTGATACTCGTGGTCCTTGTTACTCAAAATATGGTCCAGGACCCAGTACCTTGTTAGAAATGCAGAATCTCTTCCCCACCTCAAACCTTCCCAATGACAATCTGCATTTAACCAGGTCACAAGGTGATTCGTGGGCACATTAAATTTTCAGAAGCACTGGTCTAAATGGCTGACTTGACTGAATAGAAGCTAGGTTAGTATTTTCACTCACTTTGGAGAGCTTGTGTTGACCTACAATGCTGTCTGTAAACTGGGGATTCAGTACTCTAATGAAGAGGGAGATTGCTCAGAAGGGGTTGCCATGGGATTTAGAATGGCTAAGGCACCAACCATCTTTCTAGCTAGACTCAGGGGAAATCACATCAAAATAATAGAGACTTGGCAAGCTGCCAGTATTATCAAACTAGCTTCCTTTTTTCTCTTTTTCTTTTTCTGTCCAGACCTGTGTCTTAGGCCCATATATGCTTTCACTTTAGCTCCAGTCTGGGCATGAAGAGACAACATAATTGGATGATATCAAAAGAACGAATGCAAATATATAAATAAATAAATAAATAAATAAATAAATAAATAAATAAATAAATAAAATAGTGAGGGAAATTTTTAAAAACAAGCTCTCTTTGGTGAAGTAGTGAACAAGTGTTTCAGAGAGACAGAGAACACACACACATATAGTGCATGGGTGAAAATTTAAGCGAATTACCCAAGACCCCTCAGAATTAATATGTATTTAGAATCTAAATTTAATATCTAGTTTGTCACTCAAGCCATGGGTTTATTTTTTATCTGAGTGTATAATTTTCATACCATCAATGTAAACCATTAAGTAAAAGATTTTTAATGTGTTAATAACTTTTATTGAATTAAAAGGGTGTGACATTAAATTATAACCTTAACTGTCATAATAATATGGCATAATGCATAATTATGATTAAATTATCATCACTATTACATCTGTCACAGATGAATCTCCTAGATAGATGGGGAAAAAAATCTAACTTGTTCATTATTTTACCTTCTCAGCAAGTGTCCTACAGTCAGTCATGTCTCAAATTTATATAATGTCCTTGAGAGCTGGGTTTTCTGTTAGAAATTCAGTTACACTGAAATATGTGAAAACCCACAGATGGCAGAGTGGAACTTGTATGAATATACATTTGATGAGATTATGTGTCTCATTTATTCCAACCACAAATGAAATATTTTGCACTTATGAACTGTGCCACTGTTAAACTTATTTTGGTTTTTGTATGTGAATAATGATGAACTGAGTTGAAAACTTTAAAGCTTAGTGGAGCCTTGCCCTTTTTACTCTATGAACACAGATATTCTCCTGCACCTTGAAGCATACTGCTCTTGATGAGATACCATCTCTTTTCCTTTTTTCTTTTAAGTTTAAAGAATACATGTTATGATCAAATATATGCCAAGGTTATCATTAATGATTTAAAGAAAGGAAAGGAAAGGAAACTTACATTTATATAGCATATACACAGAGCAAGAATGACTTCAATATATATTTCCTTTCATATAATCTTTATAATAATTTTTTGAATTATGTATTATGATCTGCAGATGAAAAATTCAAACAGATTTGTTAAATGATTGGCTTAATGTCAAATAGCTAATAAGTAGCAGAGCTAGGTAAGAGCTCACATAGATCTTGCATGTTTAGTCTATTTTTACTTTGTTCATTCATTCATAAAATATATATGGAACACCTATTATGTTCTAAATATCACACTATATGCACTCACAAGCAAATATAGATAATATTTGTCATTTTTGAAGCTTACAATCTAATGGCAGGGGAGAGAGGGTTGTGGGAGCAGGCAGTAAATTAAGTATAGAAAACTGGGTATGTGCTGTAAAGGAGAGAATAGACCAGAAGATCTTAATGTACTAGGAGTCATCACTTTCTCCTCTCCAAACTCAGTCCTTTTTGAAAGACAAAAACAAACAAACAAACAAACAAAGGATATACCTTTATGAAACAGAAGGTTTGTGTGTGGAAGGGATATAGAAATGGGGGTGGGGTGTTGTTTTGAAATAATGGAAGCAGCATACGTAAAAGCCCCAGTGTAACAAGGAGTTTGACATTTTCAAAGAAGTAAAAACGTGGTCAGTATATCTGAATCATAGAAGGCAATGGGGAAAAAGTAGGCTGATGAAAGGTGGAAAGAGGCAGACATTTGACTCTGTATGGCTTTCCAAACCCTGTGAAAAATTTAAATCTAAGGCACTGGGAATCTCCCAAAGAACTCTACATGTGTTTTAGGAATTGGATGAAAATAACAAGATTTGCATTTTGAAAACCCCTTGGAGTTGACACTTGGTAAATGGATTGAAATGTACATAAGCAGTGGTTAAGTATCAATTTTCTTGTTTTTCTTTCCCCACTTTTTATCATTTTTACCTATATACTTCATGCAAGAAGCTTTCCTCAAATATCTACTGATCTGTGAACGTTCATTCAGATTTCAATGGTTCTATACCTGTAATGACAGCACGTGTGATTTTGATCAACTCTCAAATTGAGAATACCTGCAAAGGGAGAACATTTCAAAATAATAAACATTTTAACTGCAGAGAATTAGAGTAATTCTGATCTTATGTTCACATGTTTTCTAAAATTATATAAAATAAAAATTTAAATAAAATAATCAAAATAGCTTAGTCCACAGTATTCATGAAAAAATTGTTTAGCCCTTCCAGTAATAGAAAAGGTAGACAAAATATAAAAAATATTGATTTTTAGAAGATTATTGATTCTTTAGAAGTATATAGAATAGAATTTCAATAACAATTAAAAATAACATGAATATATATATATGTATATATATATATATATATATGTTTGTTTAAATTATATTTGTATATAATTTTACCCAATAGCTATCTGCAAAATACATTCTTTTCAAGTACACTTAGAATATTTAAAGAAACTAACAACATACTGGACCATAACAACATAATTGTAGTCACAACAAAATTAAATCAAATAGAGTATGTAATCTTAGCATAATAAAATTAAGCTAGAAATAAATAATAGTAAAATAGCTTAAAAATCTTTATTTATATATTAAGGAAGTGAGAAAATAAAAATATTTTAACTGAGTGATAATGAAAATACTAAATATTAAAATGTCAGGGATCCACCTAAAGTCACGGTTAAATAAGTGCGTAGTCTTAAATTCATAAGAGAGAAAAGAAGAATGAATAAAACAAATGATGAGTATCAAGCTCAAGAAGTTGGTAAAAGAGCAGCAAATTAAACATAAAGAAAATTAAGAAATAAAAAATAAAGAGAACAGAAATTACAAAAATAAATAAAATTATACAATAAAGTGTTAAGAAACCCACAAGTTAAGATTGTTTTTAATAGATAACCCAAATTAATAAATCTCTCCCGAGAATGATGAAAAAATTGTGAAAGGACACAAAAAATCTATATCAGATATGACAATGGGACATCACTAAGCACTAAAACAACATTTTAACAATAAATGTAAAATATTAAATAAGGTGGACAGATATTTGCTTCTGACTGGAATTTATCCTCGCTTTAAACAACTAGGAAACCAGACAAAATCAATAAAACAACAATTTGCAGACATTGAAAAACAGATTATGCCACACCATGATCCGTAAGAGATGAGAAACACATCAATTGATCTCTATCCAAGCACCAGATTACTTTCTGTAAGTAGTTCCCGGGTTGCAGTGCAAGGAAAGGTATTTCAAAGATGTCACTGAATTGAGATGGCAAGAATTGAATTTGGAGAGGTTGAAGTGACTAGAATTTGCGAGACTGAGTATAGTGAGTGGGAATCTGCACAGATACAGAGATCAAGAGAGATGCAGAAAGGTTCTCTTGAGCCTTTGGCTCAGTACTGATTGGCACATATGTGAGAGGAAACTATCTGAAACTGGGGAAATATCTGCCAGAGAGGAGGAGAAAGAGTAATTTCTTGAGGACATTTTGGATTGATAATGGTTCATGTTCCCACTGACCAAAGTGGAAATAACTCATAAACACAATTATGTAGATTTGGGGGTAAATATTTGGAAGGGTATTACCCTAATAATGAGGCTAAATTATCTTAAACAAGTTGCTGCTCTGACCTTGAAAGAATCCAATATTATTTACTGATTCTAAGTAACTAAGTAGATGCCAGAAAGAAATATGATATCATTTAAAGAAATTCAACAAAATCCAGAATTTAAAAGGTAAATTTGACAATATTCAGGATCCAATACAAAATTATGAGCCATGCAAAGAAGCCAGAAAAATATGACCCATGACCAAGAGAAGAAACAAACAAAAGAAATATACCCAGAGACTACAGAGATGATCGAATGAGTAGAAGACATTAATACAGATATTGTAATATGCCTTTTTATTAAAGAGATAGCAGAAAATTTGAGCATGAAGTGGTGAGAAATAAAAGATTTGAAAGAAAAACTCCAGTTAAATGTCTAGAATTGAAAGTACACTGGGTGGAATCAAAGCCAATTAGACACTAACATAGAAAAAATCAGTAAATATTAAAACATAATAACAGAAATTAACTAAGATGAAGTAAAGAAAAAAATGAAAAAATAATTAAACAGAGCATCAGTGACCTCTGTAATAATATAAAGTGATTTGACATACTTCTAATTAGAGTACCAAGAGGAAAATGAAAGTAGGAGAGAAAAAAATATTTTAAAAAGTAATGCCCCAATTTTTCCAAGTTTGAAGAAATTACAAACTGAAGTGAATTAGTTTTCTATTGCTTCTATAATAAATTACCACAAACAGTGATTTCAGATAACAAAAATGTATTATCTTACATTTCTGGAGGTCAGAAGTCTGAAATGGGTTTTTACTAGGCTAAAATTAAGGTGCAGGCAGGGCTATGTTTTTTGTTCTAAAGAAGCTAGGGGAGAATCTATTTTCTCATCTTTTCCAGATCTAAAATCAGATGTGGAAACTACATGGAAAGAAAATTACGGGCCAACATTCCTGATGAACATAGATAGAAAAATCCTAAACGACATATTAGCAAACTGAACTCAACAATACATTAAAAGGCTCATATGTATGATTAAGTGGGGTTTATTCCAAGCATACAACTATCCACAAGTCAATAAATATGATATATCATATTAACAAATTGAGGGATAAAAATCATAGATCATCTCAACAAATATTGAAAAGTCATTTGACTTAATTCAGTATTCTTTTATGATAATAACTCTCAACAAAATGGGTATAGAAGGTTCATACCTCAACATAATAAAGGTCATTTATGGCAAACTCACAGCTAACATTATATTCATTGGTGAGAAGCTAAAAACTTTCTCTAAGATCAGGAACAAGACAAGGATGCCCACTCTTGCCACTTTTATTTAACATAATATTGGAAGTCTTAGCTAGAGCAATTAGGCAAGAAAATAAAAAAATTATAAAGGAAGAAGTAAAACTATCATTATTTGCTGATGATATATAGAAAACCCTAAAAATTCTATCAAAAATCTGTTAACACTAATAAATGAATTCAGTACAGTTGCAGAATACAATTAATAAACATAAGTCTGTTGCATTTCTATACCCTGATAATGAATTGTCAGAAAGAGAAATTAAGAAAATAATCCCATTTACAAATGCATTTTAAAAAAAACAGCCTAGAAATAAATTTAAACAAGGAGGTGAAAGACCTATACACTGAAAATTATTAGACATTGATGAAAGAAATTGAAGAAGGCATACATAAATGGAAAGATATTTTGTGCTCATGAAATGGAAGAATTATCATTTAAATGCTTATACTATCCAAAGCAATATACAGATTCAATATAATCCCTATCAAACTTCCTATGGCATTTTTCACAGGATTAAAACCAACGAATCTAAATTTAAGTGAACCACCAATTACCCTGAATAGCCAAAGCAAATGTGAGAAAGAAAAAGAAAGCTGGAGGTATCACACTCCTTGATTTCAAACTATATATTTTAAAACTACAGGAATCAAAACAGTATGGTATTGGCATAAAATACAAACAATGATACAGAATAGAGAGCCCAGAAATAAACCCATGCATACATGGTAAAGTAATTTAAAACAAAGCAACCAAGCATGTACAGTTTTTGAAACTACAGTCTCTTTAATAAACTGTGTGGGAAACTGGGCAGCAACATTTTTAAAGAATAAAAATGGACTACTCCCTTATGCTATACACCAAAAATAATTTGAGATGGATTAAAGACTTCAGTGTAAGATCTGAAACTACAGAAGTTCTGGAAGAAGACAGAGGCAGTAATAAGCTCCTTGACTGGCACTGGGGATGATTTTGTGGATCTGCCCAAAAGCACGTGCAACAAAATAAAAAATAATCAAGTGGGACTACATGAAACTAAAAAGCTTCTGCACAGCAAATGAAATCAGCAACAAAATGAAAAGGCAAACAACTGGATGGGAGGAAACATTTACAAATCACATACGTGATAAGGGTTAATATTCAAAATATGTGAAGAATTCATACAACTCAATAGCAAATAAGTAAAAATAAAAATAAAACAAAATTTTAAAATCCAATTAATGAATTAGGAGGAGTATCTGAATAGAGATTTTTCCAAAGAAGACATACAGGTGTCCAATGGGTATATGAAAAGATGTCCAACCACATGTCCAACCAATCAAAACCACATGTAGATATCACCACACACCTGTTGGAATGGCTGTTATCAAAGACAAGAGGTAGATGTTGGTGAGATTGTGGATAAAAGGGAACCTTTGTACATTGTTGGTGGGAATGCAAATTGGTGCAGCCCCATGTTCATTGTAGCATTTTTTTACATAGGACAATATATGGAAACAACCTAAGTGTCCAGTGTTCATTAATGAATGAATGGATAAATAAAATATGGAATATAAAATGTAATATTTTCAGCCATAGAATAGAATGAAGTCTTGCCATTTGTGACAGCAGGGATGGACCTTGAGGGCATTATGCCAAGTGAAATAACTCAGAGAAAGACAAATACCATACATTCTTTCTTACATGTGGAATCTTAACAACAACAAAACAAGCTCATAGATAAAGAGAACAGATTGGTGGTTGCCAGAGGTGGGTGGGTGAAATGTGGGAAGGGAATCAAAAGGTACAAACTTTATAAATAAGTCTTAGGGATGTAATGGGCAGCATGGCAGACTATAATTTATAATACTATAGTACATATTTGACATGTTAATTTATTATGGTGATCATTTTGCAGTATATACAAAGATTTAATCATTATATGGTACACTTGAAACTAATATAATGTTGGTCAATTTCACCTCAATAAAAAAATAATTTTTTAAAAAAGAATTACCATATAATCCTGAAATTCCACTATTAGGTATATACCCTAAGGAATTGAAACCAGGGACTCAAACACGTATTTGTGCAATCTTCATAGCAGCATTTTCCAAAAAAGCCAAAAGTTGAAAATAACCAAAATGTCCACCAATAGATGAATGAATAAACAAAATGTGATATTTGCCTACAATGTAATATTATTCAGCCTTAAAAAAGGAAAGAGATTCTGACACATGCTGTGACATGGATGAACCTTGAAGACATTATGCTATGTGAAATAAGTCAGACAAAAAAAAACGAATATTATATGATTATTCTTCTATAAAGTTATTGGGTAGTGAAATTCATAGAGACAAAAAATAGAATGGTGGGTGCCAGGTGCTGAGGAAAAGGGAATTGGGGAGTTAATGTTTAAAGGGTATAGAATTTTAGTTTGGGAAGGTGAAAAAATTCTGAAGATGGTTGAAAATGATAGTAATACAAATGTGAATATACTCAATGTCACTGAGCTGCACACTTAAAAATATGGTTGAAATGATACATTTTATGTTATGTGTATTTTACCACAATAAAAAATGAGTTGCATAACATTAAAATATATCTATAACAAATATAAAATAAGCAGGTTTTCTTTATTATTATTCTTCATTGTTGAATGCAGTTAAGGATAAGAGTATGGTTTGTAAAAAAGTAAAACCAAATATATGTATTCCCAGTATATGCTAGAGTTCCTTATAAAGCAGATGAATAGAAGAGACAATAATGTTTCCAGTTACATTTGCATTTTGCATGTACTTCTTTGCACAAACACATAACTAAACTCAAAAACATAACCTGATGATCAGTTCAGTAAAAAAAAAAAATTATTCCAACTTATTGCTTATTGTTTAACTAGGCATACCTAAGATGATAGTGCCATGCTAAAATTATTAATTTTTATTTATATCAGATAATATAACTTCAATCAAAGAAAATAGAGACCATTATTTTCTTTGTAAGAATATTGCAGAATTTAATATTGCAAAAACCAGTAACTCTTGTCCTTATATCTGCATTGAGCACTTGTTTTGAATTAGGCACTCTTAATACTGAACATTAATTTATACCAAGTGGAAGATAATTTGGGGTGCTTTTGTCAATAGTTCACCACCCTCCACATTTCATTAGGTAATTTCTTTATCATCAATTATATTTGTAACACTCCCCAATCAGCTTCATCAATGAGTTTTATTAAGAACTTATTTACACTTCTTTCCAAATCATTAATAAAGCTGTTAAATAAAACCAAGTTGAGCAAAGAACTTTTTGGCAGCCTTAAAGAGGCCAAACCTCAGCTGAAAATAGAACTTTACCATTTCTCTACTCATAGACTTTCAGACTTTCATCCAGTATTCAATCCATTTAATGATATACTTTTATGTAGGACAATTGGAATTAACATTGTTTAGTTTCATTTCATGATGTTTTAAGCTTCCATCTCAGAGTAGGGCTTTGGCAGGAAGGGAGGAAAAGATCCATTTTAGAAAGTCTATCATTTTCAATGCTAACTGATTTCATTATAGATGGAAACCTTAAAGGAGTAGATACACCTTCTACAGACACTTCCTTAGGCCAAGTATCATATGAATAATTTGATGCAAAAATAAGGACATTGTAGAGGTAGGAATAGGGAGAGGTTTAACAGATGAGGAAGAGTATCATTATTTTAAGTAGGTACTTTTAGATGGAAGTTATTGATGCAAGATCAGAGATGACTATTAGAACTCTCTGTGATGATGGAAAAATTCTATAATCTGCACTGTCCAACAGAGTAGGTATTACTACCTATGGCTTTTGAGCATTTAACATGGGTCTAGTTCAACTGAAGAACTTAATTTGTATTTTTTAATTAATTTAAATAATTACATATGTCTAATGGTTACCATATTGAACAGCATGATTGTAGGCAGCTACATTGGAAACCAAAGAGGAGAAAATTGAAACTTTCTACTCAAGTATAGCTCTACTGTATGTCTTAAAATAAAGACAGCCAGGTAAGGGTTCAGTTTTTCTTTTGCAGGTACAACTGGAGTTACCAAATGAAATGAAAGCAAGCACTCACTTTGTGCACAGTGTGGTTAAGCACAGCTTCCTTTGTATCAGACTTATGAGAAACTGGAACATTATAAGTGGAAGAAAAAAGAATGAGGATTTTTCCTGAAGTATTTTAAAATACTTGACTGAGGTTCATCACTATGTTGTTCATGAAGCTACTATTTTTAATTATATCTGAAAACAATTTTGCCCATTATTATGCCATTCTCCTAGATTGAATTCATTCACTTATGAGCATTTCTTTAAAAATTATTATATTATAGACATTAAATTGGCTGTGAATTTTACTTCTAAAAAGTGTTCATTTTTTATTTATTGGGGTGACATTGGTTAATAAAATTATATAGGTTTCAAATGTACCCAAGAAATATTCTGTCCATATATTTGACTGCCTTTATCTTTTTCTACTTCTCTCCACCCTGCTATCCCTCTGCTAACCACTATACTGTTGTCTGTGTCTATGAGTTTTTGTTTGTCTCATTTATTTGTTACCTTCAGTTTTATATCCTACGTATGAGTGAAATCATGATTCTCAACTTTTTCCATCTAACTTATTTCACATAGCATGATATTTTCAAGATCCATTTATGTTGTTGCAAATGGAAGTCTTTCATCTTTTCTTATGGTTGAGTTATATTCCAGTGTGTGTGTGTGTGTGTGTGTGTGTGTGTGTGTGTGTGTGTGTGTGTGTATGCCACATCTTCTTTATTCAGAGAACACTTCAGTTGTTTCCATGTCTTGGCCACAAGAATAATTCTGCAACAAACATAGTAGTACATATACCTTTATGAATAAATGTTTTCAAATTTTTCAAGTAGATAACCAGAAGAAGGATTGCTGTGTCATGTGGTAATTCTATTCTTAATTTTTTGAGAAATCTTTGTGCTATTTTTTATAGCAGCTGTGCCAGTTTATGTTCTCACTAGCAGTGTATGAAATTTCCTTTTTCTCCACAACCTCTGTAACACTTATTACTTGTCTTGGTTGATAAGTCATTCTATTATCAACAAGATAAGTGTGTGAGATGGTAGCTTGTTATTTTGATTGCATTTCCCTAATAGCTAGTGAGGTTGAGCATCTTGGGAGCAATGTCTGTTGAGGTCCTCTGTCCAGTTTTTTTATTGTATTGTTTTGTTTGTCGTTGTTGAGTTATGTGAGTTCTTTATATATTTCGGGTATTAGCCCCTTATCAGAGGTGTTGCTTGCAAATATCTTCTCCCTTCAATTGATTGCTTCTTTATTTTATTCATGGTTTCTGTTGCTTTGTAGGACTTTTTAGTTCTATTAGTAGTTGCTTCAAATATTTTGATATTCTCTGGTTGGATGCACATATATTGATAAATGTTATATATTCTCGATATATTGTCCCCTTTATCATTGTAAATTGTTCAACTTTGTCTCTTGTTACCTTTTTTATTTTAAAATCTATTTTGCCATTTATAAGTTTAGCTAACTTGCTTTTCTCTAGATGCCATTTGCTTGAACTATCATTTTCCACCCTTTCACTTTGAGTCTGTATTTGTCCTTGCAGCTTTGTCTTTTGATTGGTGAGTTCGGTCCATTAACGTTTAGGATGATTATTGATATATGAAGATTTCCTATAGCCACTTTATTTTTTGTTTTCTGGTAGCTCTGTGTCTTTATTGTTTCTTCGTCCTTGCGTTTCTGTTATTTTAGCTTGGCAGTATTACTTTTTCCACCATTTTCTCTTGTTTTATATATATAGTAGTCCTTTTTTGTCTGTATCAGTCTTATCTCCATCACCTCGTGCATGTTTAAACTTTTCTCTGCTCCCCTTTTCTGTTTGTGCTGTCACAAATTATCTCTATTTATGCTGTGAGTTTATTTTTGAGTTAAAGGAACTAGTTGTCTTCTCTTTTTAAAATGTTTTTACCTTCTTTAACCATTATGTAATATTTAAGTGTTTAATAACCTCTTCTGAATAAGGGTTGCAGTTTCCTACTTCTGTCTGTTCTGTCTGTCTATAATCTTTATCATAGTTTTGTATTTTACTGTCTTTTTGTTTCAGGTAGAATAACCCCCTTTTGTATTTCCTGTAATGCAGGCCTTATGGTGGAAAATTCATTCAGCTTTCTGTATGTCTGGAATGGTCTTTATTACTCCTTCACATCTAAAGGATGATTTGCTGGATATATTATTCTTCACTGGTAATTTCTCTTTTAATAGTTTGAATATTTAATTCTGCTTCCTTCTAGTTTATAGAATTTCTGCTTAAAAGTCTGATAATAATCTAATGGGATTTCTTTTATTGATTACTGTCTTCTTTTTCCTGGATGCCTTGAGAATCCTTATTTTGTCATTAATTTTTGGCAGTTTTAATATAATGTACCTTGGAGAAGGCCTTTTTGGGGTTGAGATAATTAGGTGTTTTGTTTGCTTCTTGGATTTGAGGATCCAGTTCTTTCAGTAAATTCAAGAAGTTCTCATCGATTATTTGTTTTAATGGGCTTTCTGTTCCCTTCTTTCTCTCTTTTCCTTCTGGTATACCTATTATACTTATATTGCTCTTTCTGATGGAGTCACATAGTTCTTGTATAGTTCTTTCTTTCTTTTTTTTTTTAACTCTTTGGTCTCTCTTCTATCTGCATTATTTCTATATTCCTTTCTTTGGTGTCACTAATTCTTTCTTCCATCTGATAGCTCTATTTCCTGAGGTCACTTGTTCATTCTTAATCTCTTATTGAGTTCTTCAGCTACAGAATTTCTATTTGGTTCTTTTTTAAAGTTTCAGCATCTTTGGTAAAGTACTCTTTTTGTTCACTGATTTTATTTCTGTGCTCATGAAACTGCCTATCTGAAATTTTTTGGATCTCAGTTTTTTCAGAACTTCAATTTTGAATTCTCTGTCATTTAAATCACCTATTTCCATGTCCTTAAGATTATTTTTGGAGATCCCTATCCCTCAATCATGGAGATTTTTTTATTTTCTTCCTGAGCTGCCTTGTTATCTTGGTTGTTCATGGTGTGTGATGGATTATTTCTCTGCGTAGGCATTTATGAGAATAAAATCTATTGGGTTGTTCTTGTTTGTTTGTTTGTTTGTTTTTGCCTGATACCTGTTTAGCAGATTGATAAGAGGTCTTCCTTTTGTTTTCTAGTAGGTGGCACTAGAGCATGAGTATTTTATTTTCTCTTGCACTGCTTGGTTTTTTTCAGATTGCTACAGGCTGATGGAAATTGACTTGTATTCCTTGGGGATATGGACATCTTTTCTGTGACTGTGTTGCTTCTGTCTCAGGGCACCACCCCTATGGGGGAATGTGGTAGGCAATGGGGTTCTGAGCCTGTGAAATCCCAGCACTGCCCTCTGCAACCATATGCAGTGCTGCACTGCCTGAGGTGTCCCAGGTGATACTGCTGGGATCAGCCATGATGCTTCAGGGTGGGGTGGGCTGGTAAAGGCTGTTTGTGCATTTTTGGCTTTGTTCTCCTCCTAGTAATGGCAACTGTCAGACCTTAGCTGCCTCGCTCCTGTATCTCCACCCCTGTAATTAAGATTAGCTGCAGTGGGCATCTGCTGCTCAAGAGCTATTCTCCAGTTCTCAGGGCTGCAGATATTGTGCTCTGTAATCCCATACTTACTGATATATCTTCTTCTGGGGCCCACTTCCAGCTCTGAGAGGGTGAGGAGAGGCAGCCAGGCTTCATGGCTTTGTTTTCTGCCTGGCAATAGTGGATGCTAGAATTTATTCGTCTTACTTCTGTATTCTATCTCTGCCCTGATCGATTGCTGTGTTCAGCCATATTATATGCTGATAACTGAGGCAGGAATTCTCAGGGCTAGAGAGAGTGCACTTCCAGCCTGAATCCTCCCCTCTCCCTGAGACCTTCAATGAGCTCCAGGTTGTGTCCACGGTACCCATCTCTGCTCCTCTCCCTTCTCTCCTCCCCTGTTTGCCTCAATTCTCCAACCTTCAGTTGTTTCTATGTGCAGATCTCTCAGAAGTGTTTGTATGTTGGACAAGGAATCCTTTGTTGAATTATAGCTGTTCAACTTGTTGTTAACTTCAAGAAGAAAGATCAGGGAGACTTCTCATACCACCATGCCCCTGGTGTCACTGACTCGTGTTCATTTTTTATCACTTAAGGATAATGTCTACTTATTTCTAATAATTTAAATTAGATTCTTATTTCCTTTCTCTGGCCCAATTCCTTTCTTGATCAACATGTTCTTGTGGAGCTCTGATTCCATCTACAACTTCTCAAAAATAATAGATTCTTTAAATTTTTTATTTATTAATGAACTGTAGTATGTGCAATATGCATGAGTTATGAAAGAATTTTCACTCAACTGGAAATTTTATGAGAACTTATGAAAAATTATTGTAATTTTTGTTTTGAAGAAAAGTCTTTTTTCCTTAAGGTGTAATCTCAAACCCAATATTCTCCATATTTTTATTTCTGACCAGAAAAATTAAAACTTACAAGACATTGTTTAAATGATAATGAACAGTAAAATGGGTTTAATCTGATTGTTTCTACTATATGGAGTTTATAACTTTATGAATCTATCAACATGTAGATACAGGTTTTTGTATGTTCATAAGTTGTTTTTTCTTTTGGAAAAATAGCTACGAGTGGAATTCTTGGTCATATGGTAAATGTATGTTTAAATCTGTAAGAAAGTACTAAACTATTTTCCAAAATGGCTGTGCTGTTTTTCATTCCTGTGACCAACATATGAGAGTTCCAGTTGTTCTGCATACTGCAATACTTGGGGTTGTCACCTTTTTATTTTAGCTAATAAATATATTTTGTTACCGCACTGCTTACTTAATTTGCATTTCCATATAACTAACATGTTGAGCATCTTTCATGTGGTTATATACCATTAGATCTTTTTAATGAAGTGTCTGTTCAAATCTTTTGCCAACTTTGTAATGGAGTTGTTTGTTTTATTAAGTCATGAGAGTTCTTCATGTATTATGGATACAAGTTATTTCTCAAATATGTTTTCCAATATTTTATCCTAATATGTGGTTTGCCTTTTTATTTTCTTAATAGTGTCTTTTGAAGAACAGTAATTTAAATTTTGAAAATGTCCAATTTGTCAAATTTTTTATGGATTCTAAGTTTTCTGTTCTATCTAAAGTATCTTTGTTTAATCCAATATCACAAGGATCTTCTGTGTTTCTTTTTAAAAGTTTTGGGTTTTACATCTAGGTCTATGATCCATTATAATTTAATTTATAAATATGTAATTTGTAAATATGACCTGAAGGCCTAGGTTTTTCTTTTTTTTTTAATGTGTGTTCAGTTGTTTCAGCGCCATTTTTTAAGTTTATTATTTATTCATTGAACTGCTTTGGCAACTTTGTTCAAAAACTAATGGCTTCTGTATGTATCTGTTTATATCTGCATGATCCATTCTGTTCCATTGTTCCATATGACAGTACTTTGCAGTTTTATGTTAATTCTAGTCATCAAGAAATCTGTTTTTATTCTCTTTTAAGTTATTCTAGTTATTCCATCTAAATTTTAGAATCAGCTTGTTGATTTCTACCAAAAATATATTTATTTGGGATTTTGAGTGAGGTTGAATTGAATCTACAGTCCAAATCAGAGGTAAATGAAATACTGAGAATACTGAGTTTTCTAATCCATGAATATGGTATAGAATATGGTATTTCATTTTATTTAGGTCTTTAATTTTTTAGTTAATAATTTGAAGTTTAAGTATACAAATATTGCTCCTGTTTTGTTGGGTTTATCTTCAGATTATGCCATTAAATACCTAGGTATTTAATAGTTTTGATGATATTATGTTTATGGTAGTTATTTATATATAAACATTACATATACCATGTATTATTTAATATAATACATTATAGAACTATTATAAAATGTAAATATAATAATATACATTATTACATATATTTTATAGACTTTTATCTAGTGACATTTATGAATGGTTTGTCTTCTTGATAAATTTTACCCAGTTATTATTATGTAATACCTTTTTGATTTCTAGTAATTTAGAACCTTGTTCTGAAATTTATTTTTTCCAATATTAATATAACCAGTCCAGCTCTTTTTATTATTAATATTTGTAATATTTTATTTTTTATTTTTAACTTATCCTTGTATTTATACTAAACATTTAATTTAAATATAGACATATAGTTATAGACAACATATAGTTAAGTTTTTCTTTCTTATCCAATTTTGAAAATCTCAGTTGGAGTGATTAGATAGTTTACATGTTATGTAATTATTGATATCATTGGATAACTTTACCTATACATTGTGATATTGTTGTCACATATTAATATTATGTATAAATTCCATAACATGTCATTATAATTTTTGCTTTAAACAGCCAAATATCTCTTAAAGTGATCAAAAATAAGAAAAATATCTTATATATATATATATACACACACACATATATACATATACAGACATACATACATATGTACGTACATACACACACATACTCTTGCTTCTCCCCTGCCAGTAAATTGTTTTTGCTTGATATTTCAGGTCAAACATTTGGAATTCAGAATAACTCAAGTACCTTATTTTCAATGCTATGTTTAAACAACATCCAGAAACCTAACAGATTTGTTCAGGTTGTATTGCTTTCTCCCCAAGAAGACTTACTTTTAAAGAAGCTACTTAAATGAGGGCAGGGAGATAGTAATGGATAAATGGCAGCATAGGGAATGTAATTGGATGGAGACTTTTTAAATTTTATATTAATATATTTAATATCAATTCTGCTAATAATTTCTAAGTATCAGACACTGTCCCTTGCATCTAGTAGAGATTATTTCACTTGATTTTTACAAAAAAATTATTAAGTAACTTATTTTAGAAACAGAGTTAAGTAGTTTACCTAAGAGAGACATATACCAACATTTTCACTTTTTAGATGACAACCCTGAGATTTGGAGTATGAGATTAATTTGAATAAGAGTATGTCGCTTGTCAATGGCAGATCCATGATTAGATCCTAAGATTCTAGATGCTCTCTTTGCTCTATATTGATTAGTTTGATGTCAGGCACATCTAATTTAATTTGAATGAAATTGTTAGTCACTTTAGATATAGGTATATGATTCAAGGCGAACTTTACAATTAGCTATGTGATCCCTGAAATACAAATAAATGCCAGCTACTAAATAACGTGATAAAAATAAATTATGCATATGAGAAATAAACTGTGAGACATTATTGCTTTGACTATGTGCTTAAAATGAGTCAGCAAGAGTACTCCTATTCAAATAACTCACTTGGTTCTAGGGTATATAAGCAATAAAATAATAAGAAGTGGTTAGAAAGTAATCCTTCCCAAATGCTCAATACCTATTTGAACACAACTTCTGGTTGTTTTTTTTTTTTTATGGCTTATACTCTAAGGAGAATGATAATCAAAGGAGGTGAGTTAAGTGAAGAGCAGAAAAAGTGGAAGTTTTACTGAGGAGAGATGGAATGGATTGATTTTGAGTAGGGAAAATGATGCTGAGGGCAAATTTAATCAGCCCTTTTGAAGTTAAATGCCATTTCAAAATGAGGACAATAGCTTTTAACAAGTTTTATTTAATATTTGAACTGTATAAAAGAACCCATGTAAAAAAAAGATGTAGGTTATGATGTAACATATTAATATGAAAATATGTGAACACTACTTAAAATTAGAACAATAGTTGTTTAGCTTTGCTTGCTTTTTGAGTTTTATAAATATCATATATTATATGTAATTTTATGATATTTGCTCATTGTTATCCGTGTCTCAACCATGTTGTTTTATGTAGTTATAGTGTATGTTTCATGATTGTATAATATTCCAGTATAGGAATATAGTACAATTTTTTCATCTCTTCTGTGGGCAAACATTTGATTTGTTCTTAGTTTCATAAATATGAACATTTTTGTACATGTATTCTAGTGATCAATGTTGAGCTTTGTGAGATAGTGCCAAATTGTTATATAAGAAATATAGAATGCTACTATAAGAAGTCTCTATATTCATCCATATTCTTTCTTTATGAAGGTTTTTGTTAATTTAATTTTTACTCTAATTTATTAATATTCTCATTTAATATTTTTTGCATCTTATTTAAAAATTTGTCTTTTATATTTAAATTTTCAACCCATTGTGAATTTTTATTTATGATGAAAATAGCAATTCTGTTTCAGTTCTTTTTTATGGATATCCTATCATCAGGCTGATTTATTTCCCTGTGATGTGCCACGCCACCTTTCTCATATATCAAGTTTGCTTATATGTGTGCGTCTATTTCTGGACTCTAAAAGCTGTACCAATAGTGAAATTTTCTATTTCTGCATCAGCAATACTAGATTCTTCTAACTATTATGGCTGTATAATTTCTTGAAAACTGTTTCAGTTGTGATTAAAATTGACTTAAAGTCATATTGTTTGGGAAAGCTTGACATCTTAAAGCATCAAATTATTCATTTATGTATCTGGTATGTCTTTATTAGGCATTCTGTAGTGATTTTTCATAAATTTTATATTTTTCCGGATAGCTTGTATATTTTTCTACTCATTTACACTTCCTCCTATATACTTATACATATATTTTTAAAATTTTATTTTGTAAATGTATGCTTGATATAGATAAACATTTTAATATGTTGATCATATATTTATACAACTTAACTAAACTCTAAAATTATTTCTTGGTAAATGTTTTATGTGTCTGAAAAGAATATGTATTCTGCCATTATTGGGTGGAGAGTTCTATAAATATCAATTAAGTCAACTTGGTTGATAGACTTGTTCAAATTTTGTGTCTTTTTACTGATTTTTCTGTGTAATTTTTCTATCAAGTGTTGAAAGAAAAGTATTGAAATCTTTTACTTTAATTGGATTTATCTACTCCTAGTAGTTGCATCAGTTTTTATTTCAGATCTTCTGAAGCTCTGATATTAGGTACATAAACTTTTAGAATTGTTATATTATCTGGATGAACTGACATCTACTTCATTATGAAATAATCCTTTCTTATCCCTAGTAATATCTTTTTCTTTAAAATGTTCTGTGTTTGATATTAATATAATCACTCCAATTTTCTTTGGATTAGTGTAGCCAAAGTATATTTTTTTCATCCTATAACTTTTAATCTTGTTTCTTTTCCTTTTAAGTGGGCTTCTTATAGGCAGCATAAAGTTGAGTCTTTTAATCTAACAAATTTTTACTTTAATTAGGATGCTTTGATCATTTGTATTTAATATTTTTATTGATATAGTTGGGTTGAAATTTGACATCTTGCTAATTGTTTTCTGTTTGTCATGTGTTCGTTTCTCTTTTCTTCTCTCTTCTGGATTGAGGTTTTTTTCTTTAATGTTTTTATAATTTCGTTTGAGCTCATATTTGCTTATTCATTATGTATTTTTTAGTGTTCTTTAAAATGTATATAGCATACATTTTAACCAGTTGATCTTTAAGTAATATCATGTAAAACCACATTATATGAGAACTTTATAATATTTGCTTTTATTTCTCTACTCCCACTTTTTGTGCTGTTGATGTCATCCACTTTCATTTTATATATATATTATTATTAGCCCCACAATTCATTGTTATTGTTTTTGTTTAAAATTCAATTATATTTTGCAGTCATTTTTAAATTTAAAATTAAAAATATTTACCCACTTCTTTACCATTTCTGGTGCTCTTCACTTGTTTGTGTAGATTCATATTTCTATCTGGTATCATTTCTCTTCTGTCTGTAGGATTTTCTTTAATACTTTTTATATTACAGATTTGCTGGTAATATAGTTTTGCATTTGTATGTCTGAAAATGTTTTATTTTGTTATAATATTTGAAAGATATTTTTGCTAGATTGAAAGTTTTTTTTATTACTTTAAAGCTGTTAATCCACAATCTTCTTGTTTGCATTGTTTTCAACAAGAAATTTGCTGTCATTTCTGTTAGGAATTTGCCTATCACAGTCATTAGCACTTGTCAAAGATGAGCAGGCACATAAAGAATAAGATATCCTGTATGGGAACCAGAAGACACAATAGACAAAAGAAATGTATGCAAAAACTTGACATATGAGAATATCAAACACATTAAAATGATTAATTATCAGAATAAGAATAAAAAGAAATGCATATTTGAAAGTTTTAGTAGGAAACTGAAACTGTATAGACTAAAATATTAGATTTGAAAAAGAACAAAAGAAATTTCAGAAGTAAAATATAATAATCAAAAGTAAGAACTCAGTGGATAGTTTTAGCAGCAGCATAGTGTAGCCACAAAGGGCGTTAGTGAATTAGGAAGAAATTATGAAAATGCAGATAGAAAGGCAAAAGAGATGAACAGTAGAGAAGTGTGTAGAAGGTATAGTTCCCCCGCCCCAGAAAAGGGAAATTTGAGAACATTGAAAGTAAAAAGAATAAGAAAAAAAGGCAAATACATATTAAGGTATTAAGCACAGGGTAAATAAATGTATGACTTTCCGTTTGTTATACTACCCAGGAGGAACTGACAACTCTCAGTTTTTTTTCTCCTGCAATGTTTCATTTCTCAGGTGAAGGTAGTAAAAGGTGATATCAGTTCTCACACATGTTGGAAGGGCAGTGGGCAGTGACATTAATACAACAAAGGAAAGATTAAATTAACCTATGTGTGATGCCAACTAAGAAACTCAGATTAAGTTGAACAAAGATGTATTTAAAAACTAGTGAGTAGAGGCTGAACAAAGCTGAGTGGTGACGATAGTAAAGTAAGAATGTGTAAAAAATAAAAAACCTTAACTATTTTCAGGAACATAGTTGTAATCTCTGGAAACTGTTCATAGGTTGCTGCTTTTGTCTGGGGTTCTATGTGGCCCATGAATAGGTTAAGCAGTTTACTGACAAGAGAGGAGTCCTTTCAAAGAAATCCTCAAGCAAAACTAGCTAAAATGCTAGATAATACCAATGTTATAAGCCAAGCATTTAGAAATAATTTGCTCTGCTCACACAGAAATTATGCCATTAACATCAATCATAAGAAAACCTCGCTCTGGGCACAGGAGCAATCAAACAGAAGCCAAGCATTTGCAATAACACCTGGAGTGTTTCTTAAGCCTAGGATTTTATAAAGAGAACAGAGATGTTTAATTAAGAATAGGTGAACCCATACTACAGAGTAAGAACTGTATGTATTATTGTATGACAATTTATAATTAATTCAAAATAATGATATGATTTAAACTTCAAGTCAGCATTAGAAAATGATGAGCCTTTAACTAGGTGTCGCTAAAGAATTGTTTTGCTCCTGGTCCTAACTAAATTTGTTGTCTTTTTTTATGATTGTGCCTAAATTCTTCTCCGCATCCCTCAAATACCTTTTCCGTCATGATTGTTTCCTTATATTGGGGCTATTATTAATAATATTTATTTATTCAGACTTAATTAGTTCTGGTTCCTTTATGACTGTCCAGAAGTTCTGTTTTTTAATTATCATTGAACAGTCTCTATGCCTTTCATGCTGACTTATAGTTTTGAAGCTCAGGAATGAAAAATTATATTGAAATAGTGCATAGAATAAGTCTGTTTTTGTCTGACCCATATTAACTAAACCTTTTAAACTTTGATTACCATAAAAATGGTTGTTGAACATTTCCTAGATCAAAATTCCTTGAAGGTAAGGATCAGCTCTATCTCATTTTTTTCTCATACATGGCACACAGAGAAGCTACTCAAATGAATAAATGTAAAAATGCCTTATTACACTAAAGTATGTAATTAATATACTTATATGTGCTGTTTTTCCACTATATATAAATGATGTCACTTTATTCAGTATTTCTAAAAGCTTTATTGTTATTAATGTGCTCTATTTCTGTTGCCACATAGATATGATGTAGATGGTGTCAACCTCATTAACTGCTGCTTTTTGAACCTAAGTAATTCTTTTCTTGGATTTATTTAAAAATGAATTTCAACAAAATAAAAAATACTGATTTGAGCTTACTTTTTGATTTAAATTAAAACTGCTCCAAATCAGACATCTTTTCTGGGTTTGATTCAACTCCCATCTCAAGGATGAGATGAGTATTAATTTTAGTTAGTAATTATGAATAGAATCTAAGATAGAAAGCAATTTTAAAGTACTTGTCTGAGGACTTTTTTTGTATGAATGTTCTTTTTTCTTTTTTTTCCCAATAGACATAAGTAAAAATTCTTTATAATCTGTAACATGCCTAGGTATTTCTATGGATTTTCTTCTGCTTAGACTTTGTATTGATTTTTTTGGAATACAATTCTCAGCTTTTGTGCAAGCAATAAAAGATATTTAACATTATATTTAATAAAGGATATTTGGGGGCTGGAAAAAAGGCCATATATTAAAGATATATTCTTACACTGTGATCTGGAGGGAATTGAATATACAACCTTTGTAGATGTTCCTCTTTATAGAGCACTATCCCTGAAATTTCTAAAAAATGTATTTTATTGAAATGGAATAAAGTGTCAATCTTCATTCCTGGACAATTTCTATAGTTCTCTAATAGATTTCTCCTGAGAAATTTGATAGAACATTTTGTTACTTATTCGGTATCTGTGTTTTTTATTTTAATTTAGTTCTGTCATGTGAATGATAAGCAGTCAAGCCTGAAAATTTCCTGCTTTTCAATTCTCTGAACATTAATAATTATACTAATTAGCAATTTACAACAAACAGGTCTCAGTCACATTGAATCATTTCTTCCACATTCGCCACAATTTTAACATCATGAGTTAATTTCAAGCTGCTGTTCTTGTCTTACAAATGCTTTTCCGTGAACACAATTCCTCCCTAAATCCATTCAGATCTAAAAGCATGAAGATGTAAACAAAAACAAAAAATTATCTTTTTTTTTAAGGAGTACATTTCTATTCTCAATTTATATCCTTTAATTATGTATCAATTGAGTTAGGCCTTTCATCTTCAATTTTAATGCAGATAATTCAACAGTCTAACTTACTATGAAATAACTTTGCCTAAAAATACAGTAGCACATATTAGTTTAAGCAGACAATTCCCATATCACTGGAAAGGCTGAACGACCAAGTGTGTTAGTCTTTATTAATAACAGCTAAAATTCTAAGTAGTTGTGATGAATGCCTTTCCCCTTCATGCATATCCGGGTAACTCCTACTGGTCCTGTGCAGCATAATAACTATCACCATTTCTTGAAAAAACTGAACTTAGCTAACTGCCCTGTTTTCTTCCCATTCCCATCTTACATAGTAAGTTATAGATATGGCTTTTTTGGCACTTACCTCACTGCTTTGTGATTTTTCTTTCTCTTTTAGGGACTGTGAGCTTTTTGAGATCTACCTCAAAGGTAGGGCTTGTATTTTTAGCATCCTGCAAAACTCCACATGGATAGTAGCTACTCAATGGATATTGCTGAATAAATGAATTGGAATAACTGACTATAATGTTAACAATGTCTTCCATGTACTCATTCATTATCGTTCATTGCACAAATATTTGAATACCTACTATGTGCCAGAAAGATATTCTGCTGTATGGAGATAACAGCATGAATGGCAGTTTCTATTAACTCAAGTTAACTGTATAAATTTAAAATAAGTCAATATTTTCACTTCTGATCTTTCCCTGTCAGTTTAATGCCCACCTTCACCTCAATGTGCATACCTTAGTCTAATTTGTTTAATAGAACTAATTACACTGCACGGTATTTAAGGAGATCTTCCATATTGATTAAAAGTAGCAATGCAGCAACTCCCATCCTGACCTCCCCAGCCTATGATCACTGTTTACTTCATTCAACAGTTCACTGGCAGACCATTGGTCAGTACCTACCATGGATCAGGCCCTCACTGTGCTTAGTGCTTGGGATAGAGCAGAGAATGAGGCGGGTGCTATTACTGACCTTAAGAAAGGCATAGTCAAATGGAAGAGGCAAGCATTTTATTTAAAAAATGTGTTTCATTACTACTGCAGTTAATATTACAAAAGAGAACAGAATGCAATGAGAACATAAAATGTGGAACTGGTCTTATAAAGGAAATCAGTATCCATGTGCTGTTTCCTGCACCTAAAGCTCTTGCCACTATCATTTGTTTAAATTTTCATGTCTCAGTCTACCTGCCACCTTCAGAGACCTTCCTTAACCTCAATAGACACCTGTTGCTTGAATGGATGAATAAAAGAATGGGTGAATGTATAAATGAATGAGCTGTTATTTAAGTTACATTCTGAATAAAAGTGAGTTGGAAGTAGCAGATAGAGAATGGGGCAGGTGTCTTCCAGATAGGTAAAATAGCAGGTATGAAAGTCTCTAAAATGCCAGAAAGAAGACTGGCCAATTTTGAAGCAATGCCTTAGACTGGGTAGCTGGAAGGCAAAAAATCAAGAGGAGAGGGGCACAAGATAAGTCCGGAGGGGTCAGGACATGCCACATCTTCAATGGCCTTTTAAACCCTAGTAAGGTGTTCAAATTATATATATATAATATATAATTATATATGTATATATACATGTGACACTTAATTATTACACTGCATTGTAGTCTCACAGAATAGGAAAACATCATATTTTTCCCCAAAAATAGTCATGAATTATACTTCTTAATTCAATTATTTGGCACAGTTTTTTAAAGAACAGATCAGTAGTGGAGATTATAGAATTGGCAAAATGATATAGTAAAGAAAAAACATGGTACTCAGCACATTCAAATTCAGGAAGACCCTCTGTGTGCTCGAAGAGCCTGTTGTGAAATAGCTATATAATGAGAGGCAATGGTTGGCTGCTTCTGTCTTTCCTCAAGTTTGCTTGAGAACTATGGCTTAGAAGTTGGGCGCATGCGTGTGTGTGTGTTTGTGTGTGTGTGTGTGTGTGTGTGTGTGTGTGTGCACACGTACACACTTGCATGTTTTCCCTATGATTATCCAAAATCAGGAATGCTATTAACAAACACTGAAAATAGAACTTTTATGTAAGGCTTCACTTAACCAGTTAGCCTCTTTCTCAGAAGGCTTGAACACATAGTCACATGCATAGTTTACACAATTATTTTCAAATACAAATTAATTTGAGATTACATTATATTGTCTAAACTCTGATATTCACACTCAGAAAATTATATTTTGGTTTAAGTGACTCAGTGAATCAATGATGTTAACAAACACAAATACATTTGGAGTTTGGCTTTGGGCAGGAATATCTGCATATATACCATCAGCTGCACCTGTAAATGGAGAAATAGAGAAAGGTGTTATAAATAAAGGAACAGCCGTTTCAGGTCTCCTCTTTGTACAAGTTAGCTTATGAGTTCTCTTTTGTGTTTTCTCCTTTTTAAATCGGTAAGGGAAGGGAAAGTTTTCTGTTTGGTGACCCCTTACAAAGAAGCGAGCCACTGCACATCAGAAGCATCTCTCATTTGTTAGATTCGATCGGACAGAGAGATGCGTGCTCTCGGTGACCACCCTATCAGACTGGTGCCTCCTGGAGCAGTGCTGAAGTGTGTTTTTTCTGGGTTGAGGTCTTGCAGATGACAAGCTTGCAACACATTTGTCAAATATGTTAACACAGATATTTTTAGGGCATTACTTTTTTGGTTGTAAATACATAGAACCCTTGAAGGACAGTGTTAGTTGTTCCCAGTCCCTGGAGCACTCCTGAGTTTTGTTATAATAATTGCTGATACCAGCTAGCATTTATAAAAGTTGGTTTTGGTTCTAAATATTTTAAATATATTAAATGATTATTTCTCACAGCAAACGTAGAAAGTAAGTATAAATGAGAAAACCTAGGCACAGAGAGGTTATCCAAAGTCACACAGCTATGCGTCATGGTGGAGCTGGCGTTTGAACACAAGCAGTGTGACTTCAGTGTACTCATTCTTACTGTACTGTTATTGATAGGGTGTGATATGGCATTTTTTAGATGACATGCTGATGAACTTATTTTTTATTTTCATACTAATGTTTATTTTAATTGTATTTTAAAAAGTGTAATTTACACAAGAAAGTCATGATTTCACAGATTTTATTGCTCATAATAATTTTTAAAAGTGCGTCAATTTAGATTGATTTAAATAAAATATTTTTATAATATAGTGCAAGTACTACACATATTTTTTTTAAATTGTAGTGAAATAAATGACTAAAAATTTTATAATATGGCCCAAATCTACTGAAGTGCAGAGACACAAGAGAAAATGTGATTAGGAGAAGTACATACCACATGAGAAAAATCCCTGCTTTCTTTGTTATTAGGCTTTGTGCTCTGTTATCGTTCAACAGAATGGTGACTACAGAACCAGTGTATACTTTACTAAATGCATAGGAAGGTACATAGCTTTTTCACATGATATAGCTTTCTAATTTTCCATGAGAAGACCATTCATCGTTAGATTTTTAATGTTTCCAGTAACTTATTGCAGTTTGATGAACAACTTACAAATTACATTATGGATTGTGGTGACTGAATAGTCCTTTAGGGCAGGACTTGTAACTTACAAATCTTTGTACTCCACACCGCAGAATGCCTATGGATTGAACTGAATACATGACTGCCTTTTTGAGATCTGCCAACACATAGAATTATTTCTTCCTCATGCAGATACCATTCCACCACATAAGAAACTAAATTGCTTAAATCTCTATTCTTTTCTTTGTTTTCTTCCAAACTTCTAACAAAAGTTTCATGATTATGACAGTTCCTTCTCTAAGCATAGAGTTGATGCCAACTAGTAAAGTAACAACTTCTTTTCTATCCTGCTATTGTTATTACATCACGAATAAATTAAAGGACAAGAGTTCTAAAATTTAGTTTGTTGTGCTTACTTAAAAGCAGAATGATCTTTTTGGCTAAAATAACCAAGTGTGATTTTAACTGCAATATTTTCAATTTGGAAAAGATCTTTAACTACTACTTGCTTCTACTTGGCCAACGCATGTCCTTGCACGTCTAAAACTTTGCTTCAATTTTCCTTCTTCGTGAAGTTTGAACATTGGATAAGACTAGTGACCCAGACTGGGCTATGAGAAAGATCTTTGGAAGCTCCTTTTAAAGCTTCTCCTCAAGTGATGAGTAAGGAGTCAGAAATTTTTCTATTAGAGATTTATCTCTCTATCTTAAGCAACTGTTTTCAGAAATTCCCTATCGAAATAAAAGTAATTCAAGTAACAGTTCTACTATACAAACAACACTACACTTGGCTATTAATTTATTTGATATTTGTTTTGGCTGACTAGTTTAAGCCCTTAAGGAAACTGTAAATTGTTTTTTTAAAAGTATAGCTAAAATGACTACTAAATAAACAGAAGGGTATCATTCATAATTTTATATCTAGTAATTTTTAATATTTGATGTAATATTTTAAAATTTGCATATACATTTATGTTTATATTATTTGATAATTTTTTCACCTAACTGTATTTTGAACACCTTTCTGTGACACTTAATATTCTTCTATAGCACATTATGTTATATTATATTGTTTATTGAATATATCATTATATAACTAACTCCTGGTTTTTAAAATTGTGTTCATATTTTTGCTATTGTAAAGAACATTGCATTGAAATTCCTTAAAATTAACTCTATGTACTTATGATAATTTCCTTAGAATAGATTAGAACTAATTATGTATCACCCACTATCCCCCCAAAGTTGAGAAATGGTAATTTTTGGAGAGTGGCCGACCACAGTGAGACTTCAGACTAAATGGAGGAAGGGCATTGGCAAGGATATATGAAGTGATGTGAATGATAACGTGACTTTTTGACAGTTTTGTCAAAGAATTTCTCATCTTTTATAGTATATAAAAATGAGATTTGCTTGCTCTGCTAGACAATGTTTTCTTTTTAGTGTTCTTTTGACTACTCCATAGCCATTTGTCTACTCTCTCCTATTGGACTATAAACAACTTGATGGCCAGGGACTATTACCAAATAAAAGCTTAATATTTTCAAAAAAGAAATGACATCAAATATTTAAGTCAGGATATTATCTCTCTTTTTTTGATATTATCTTTACTAGTACTCCAATCAGCAGCTTTCCTTTAAACTAGGGTTGCTTTATTTCAAGAAATCAAATTCTTTTTGTCTGCTGTGGACTTTGCACTAGGCACAGTGCTAATTTTTAATAATCTTTTTTTTTAAAAAGAAGGCTAAGTTGCTGTGGTGGAAAAACACAGAATTAAGTAATATGACTTACATTTTTGAAAAGGACTTTTGCTTCAGTAAATTTTCATGAAGCATTGTCATCAAGATATGTATTTCTGTAGAAGTGATGTAAAATCACCAAGGGACCCAAATTAGTGAATTTTTACAAGTAACTGTTTCTTGTACAGTAACACTAACTCAGTAGAAATCTGTGAGCATGGTGCTGACTCATTCTTTGAAATCAAATTAATAAAAAGCTTTCTGCATAATAGTTTTTAAACACTGTTGAAGAGTTCATACAACTACCCTGACAGGTCATTCTCAATTTAAGGAGTATGAAATTCCCAGGGGAATTGGAAGTCTTAAAGGATTCTAAGACATTGGCTAAAAACCTGCAAATGTATGCCACATTATTTAACACAGCGTGCTGGCGTTGTCTTTATTTTGAGAGGAAGGAAATGCTGGGAAGCAGTGTATTTGCAATATAGTCCCAAGGTACAGATTCAGTTTAATAATTCAAATCTATGAACGAAAAGCAGAGCTCTTTCTTGGTACATTAATTATACTTTAACTAGACTTTAAAATGGAGGAGTTATAGAGACTTCTCTCCTTAATTCAACAATTTTATAAAAGGTCACTGAGAACTTTGTCTTTTCTATAGTATTTTAAAGGAAAATGTGTTTTAATAAGTAAAATTATTTCTCAAGAGCTTGAGGACTTGACACTGATAGACCAGAGCTGAAGATGCTCAGCACAGCCGGAACCTTTTGCATTAGTTCATATCCTCAGGAGTTTTGGACTGTCATTGCTGAAGGGTTTGAAATTGGGGAATATATTACTCAAGTTTGCCCATTAAAATATTGGAGGATAAGAGTACTGAAGTTGCAGCTGGCATGATATGCAGTATGTGACACTGGAAAAATGGTATGAATTTCAGAGGTTGTCTGAGCACAGAATCATGTGATGTGACAAGTGCAGACAATACTTTTTTCTCCTTCCTCTTTTTTTTTTTTTTTTTGGTGAACAGATGATTTAACAGGAAGAGAAAACTCAAAAGCATCAGTGCATAAATTGCTACTGTCCTGAACTCAGTGCTATTAATTCTTTGATGGTAAGAGTAAAATTTTGTCAAATGGTTAGACTCCAAAAAAAGTGACATCAAATAATACTCATGTTCTGACTAACTTATTACTGCAAGAGTATTCAGAATTATTGTTGGCATGAATCTTGTTTAAAATTCAGCAAACTTCATAAGTCACAAAATTTACTATTCTGACTATACACCATTATATATATTGGACAAATTATTCTAACATGCTATTCTATTTGATATTATAAATAGAAAAAAAAAGCTAAGCTTTCAGAGAAAACAATGATGATAATAGTGATTTTGAGCATGGATATAATTAGTGAGAATAATAAGCCTGTTGTGAAACTGATTCAGTGACTTTTTAATGTATTCAACTTATAATTTTAAAATAGTGCAAAGCACAGTATTTATTGCTAGGAATCTTTGAGATGTTTCATGAAAACCAGGCTCAGTCTCCTCCCCAATATCAGAAAAGGGGAATGAGCTATCCCTTGCCTTTTTTGTACTTTTTTTTTTTTCGAGTCAAAAGGAAAGTTTATTAGACAAGGGATAACACTCCATATAGAGTGGTCTCCTCTCAGAGGCAGAAAATGAGGGGGACAGTGAGAGAGACAGAGTGAAGGCACTGAGAGGGACTCTGAATGTTCAGGGAATTCAGTTTATATGTCATTCTGTAGTTCCCATTTTTTTATGATATGGACATACAGTGATGAATGGGAAGGGGAAGAGTATGTAGTGCTAAAAGCCTGCTGACTGGCACTTGTCTTTTAATATCCAGTTCCCCTTAGACTCTAGGAGAAAATCACTAACAGACCAATAACCAGCAAGAAGCCTAAATAATTGAGTGTGTGTTCATATTTCTTTAACTGTTTCCTAAAAGATAAAGCAAAAAGTGACACAAGAGGTCTTGAGAACATGAAATTCTACCCCTAAAAGTATTCTCCAGGGAGATTTTTTTGCTCCTCTCATTTATGGTCAAGATAAATGTCTCTTCCTTCTGGGTATCTCTAGAAAAATGCCATTGTCAGGTCAGCAGTTCCTTACGTTTGCAGTGTTCTATGACATTTACAGAGAATGTTCATGTATATCATCTCATTTGATCTTCAAAACTACCAATTAAATGTTGGTTAAGCAGGTACTAACCTCAACCAGAACCCAAGTCATCTGATTCCCAGGACAGAACTTCCCATACTTCAGGTTAGAGAGTGAGAAAGGTTGTTTCCAATACCATGGTAGTGCTTCATGACAGTGCTCATCAGACACTGTCATTCAAACTGTTGACTGTCCAGCTCCTGTCAAAAGCCTGGCCGAGATGGAAAGAGAGTAATTTCTGGAGATCAATTTGGCAGTATTTGACAAAAGGTTTAAAAATGCTCCAATGTTTGATATAGCAATTCAACTTCTAGTAATTTGTCACAGATATATGCAAAAATATATGCACAATGATAGTAAGCGTCTTACTATTTATAATAGGAGAACATTTGAAACCTAAATAATCTAAAATTAGGAGATTGGTTAAAATACTGTGATATATATTCATATAATGAAATATGAGAGTGAAATTAAAAAGCATGTTGCATGATGCTGTTGAATGGTTAGGAATAGTGTTCCTGATAAATCATCGTAAATGAAAAATCAGACATAAAAATAGCACATATAGTACAATAGCATTTTGGGGAAGAAAAATATGAATTTTATGTATGAAAAAATATTGACTAGATACATGTAACAATGTGTAAACAGTTTTCTCCAGGTGGTAGGATTAGAGGTGATTTATTTTTCTTTTCCTTTTATCTGTTTATTTGTGTGTGTATGTCTATGTGTTCCCACTGAGCATGTACTACTTCTATAATTAAGGTTCAAATACCTATGCAAAAAGAAACTCTGGCCGAGAGAAGTGATGCCCAAAGAAGATGGCGTAAGAAATATGTTGTCCAGCCATTTCTTTAGCCCTGATAACTTCTAACCTCATGTGAAATTAGAGCACAGAAATTATTTTTTAAAATTTTTAAATTTAATTATGGAAAAGAGTTTGTCTTTCAAATTTGGAATGTTTTCATTTAGGTTTCAGTATATAAGAGGACATTATATAAACCCATTTTAATCCCTGCTTCCACTCCAGGTGCTAAGAAGTGGTATATAACATTTAAAAATAAATCTCTAACTCAATAATCCTTGTAGTTAGCATATTTTATTTCTCCTTTTCATTGTATACTTTTGTTTTTTTATTTCAATTTGTACAGCATTATTAGATATATACCTTTAGTTGTATAATCTTTCCTATTGTTTTTGAAAAAAGGTATAAATTATGAAATAAATAATATCCCCAAAAAGTGAATTTAAGAATCATTCTTCTTGCTGTCCATCTGAAAAATTGAGAAACAGTGCCTAGTTATGTGGCTGTTGTGATACAGTGGAAACTTTAAAGGATTGGGTCAAAAACTTATTTAAAATCACTGTAACACTGGATATTATCTCTAGAACACTGGACAAATCACAATTTCTCTGGATCTGTGAACTTATAAATTTTTATAATAATACCTAGAAATAGAAGCTACTGTTTTCTCACTCATAAGAGCTATTGCTAATGTCCTTATTTTTGTCCTGCTCCACTAAAGAGACTGCTCTGATAATAAATGAACTGCTTACCTTCCCAGTCTCCTTTGTGGCTGGGTGTGGCCATGTGACTGATATACCTCTTAGGTAAACTTTTTCCCCTTAAAAAAAGAAGTAAATACTGTTTGCTTCCCTTCCTTGCCAGCATCTACTCCAACTACCTGCTCCTGCCTAGTTTTTTCTGGAGCTATGGAAAACATTTTGCAAACATGTGATACAAGCTTAAGAACAAAAAGTCAACATGCCTGCAGTGGTGGAAGGAAAAGATGGAAGGAACCTGGGATCTTGATGGCATCACTGAGTCAGTTAGCACCCAACTAAGTCTGGTCTTACTCCTATGTTCAAGGAATAAACCCCTATTTGATTAAACAATTGCCATCTAGGTTCTCTGCTATCTGTAGCTAAATGATTCCTACTGACAGTCAATATCATATATTGTTTGAGAATTAAATTAATATATGTGTAATTGCTTTATAAGCTGTAGATAACTCTACAGATCTGTTATTATTTACAGAGACAATACAGAGCAATGAGAAAGGCTTTGGACTTGCACTCAGGCAGACTTAGGTTTGAATCTGAGCCAGTCACCTTATTAGTCCACGTGTATAGGAAAATAACCTAATCTCTGTGTATGCCCATTATATCACTTGTAAAAAGGAGATAATATCTCAGAAGGTTGTTAAGAGAGCTCTAGGCACAAGATTTGATGCATCTTGCTCAATCAATGTTGGTTTGAAAGAAAAATTAGCAAGTAGCAGTGATGTGTGGTCTGCTCCAAATGAAGGGACTTCCTTTTCCTGAGTCAGATTACACTGTGTGTTGAATATTTATGTCACTATGCACAGTTTAGGACACCAAGAGATACTCTAAGATGCCCTATTAATTAAAATAGTAGAAAATTTTATTAGCTTACCAAGTGCAGTAGTACCTGGCACCATTCAAATAACTTCATAGATATTGACTAATCTTCATAGAAGTCCTATGTATTATCTTGCCTCATTATACAAATAAGGAAACCCCATACTACACACTTAATTAGTGGAATGGTCAGGATTTGAACTTGAACTCAGGCAGTCTGGCTCCAGAGGCTGTGCTCTTAACCTCATATATTAAGTTGTCTGATAACAGTATTAAGTGCGTTGCACAGAGCCATCTTTGCATATAAGTGACCCTTGCTTGCAGGCCAGGATTGTACACACAAAAGACAGTGCATACAATCCTGCTTCCCATAGTTGAGGTTTCAGGAAGAACTGGGGACCATTTCATTCAAAAAATAGAAGGGAGTTTCAGTTTCTGGTGAATGGACATTACAAAAAGCTCAATCCTGGGGTTTCATCACGTTAGGACTTGCTGGGCAAAAGTCAAAGCCCAGGCTTTCTTATTAGGCTTTTAAATAAAGGATAAGCCACCACCTAAAAAAGGTAAAGAAGGACTAGGAGGAGCCAAAATAAGGCAGCCCAGAATCTGCATAGGCAGGGATTCATTCTTCCTTCACATAAAACTTGCAGATACCTTAATAGAGAAGACTTGTTGACATTTTCACATATTTTCCTAGGAAAGTAATAATATTTATTAATGTCCTTTATTCCTATAAAAATGAAAAGTTTTTATGGAGATATGAGTGACATGAGACTTAAGTTTTCATAAGCATGTCCAGAAAATTCCCCAGAGTAAAACAGACTTCTTGAGTAAGCATCAATCTATGTACTGTTATAAAAGGGAGAATAATTATGGGCTTACACGAAATGGATATGGTGGATTCACTTACCTTCCTGTTTTTCTTCCCGTTTATAGAAGGTAGAAAATTAAAATATGTATACTGTTCCCAAACTTTATTACCACTAACGTTCTGTGAATTAGATTCTCCCAGTTGGATGCACTCAAATGCATTTGAGAACTTGGAAATAAGGAAGGGATATCTTTATGCCACTTGACTGTTTCTGTTGGCTAGTGTAACCAAGTACGCCAGGGGAGCCAGCGGTGAGATACATGCCCATTCTAGGCTTTTGCTCTGAGAAGGGATGGCCTCCTAGGTTTCCTGGGACCATCTTGAAGGATAGTTAAATCAAAGTAAATTTCCAACAGCATGATTAGGCAGAAGGAAAGCCAGATTTAGTCCTCAGTTCTTGTACAGAATAAACACAACTCAGATGTTTCTATAGGAAAATGTAGAAGGTATAATTGAGGGCTTATGGTCTTTTCATTACATTATGCTGAGGCACGTGGCGAGTAATTCAGCTATTAGGATCTGAAATGAGAAGTTTCAGTAAGGAGATAGATGGAGGCCATGACAGATGTTCCAAGTAATCTACAAAGCATTCAAGAACTAAGGTACCATATCAAGAGGGAATTCAATGAAATACTTGCAAACAGAGATGAAAAAAAATGGATCATAGATATAACCTCAGGACTATAGCATCAGAAGTTAGGCTTACATGGTTAAAATCCTGAGATATGGTGCCAGTTCACCTCTGCAGGCATCTGATCCAAGGTTCATCTCAGACTCATCTCCAGCTGAGACGAGTAAGATTATCAAGCACACTGTCAAGTGCTAAGCTCCAGATCGCCTCTCTTTCCACCACAAATGCTGTACACATTGCTAGTGTCCCTAAAGCGCCGAGGAGGACACTGGAAAACTTGAGGGCTGGACATATTAACTTTAAATGTTTGCCTAAATTGCCTAAAGGGAATATTTAAATTACTGCATCAAGACTTACTATATAAGATGAAAATTTAGATCTCGCTACTCATCTGTTTCATAGTAGGTGAATCATGAAAACAAACAGATCAGGTGAAGGATATAAGCCTCTACATTTTTTTCTGAGTAAAAAAAATCTATGAGTATCATCTGATTCCCTATTAAAGCTCTATTTAATTTACTCTAATTACATGACCCAGATCCAGGAAATATGCAGTCCACAAAATGGAAATTTTTCGTAGGTCAAATATGATACTTTCTTATCAGCATGGAGGACAAGTTCTGAGCAGGAAAAGCAGAACAATATTTCAGCTTTCTCAATTAAGATGTAATCATATACTTTAAGTTTGCATAATGTTCAGAAATCCAGACTATGCCATGTATTCAAATTTATGTACAAAGACAATGAGGTTAAATCTACATTGATTTTTTAATAAGTCTGTGACATGACTCACATGGTCAAAACGAATAATCAGCAGCTCACTGTGTGTTTTGTGGATGCTTGCTTCCTCCCCCACACCACTGCCACCCACCATAACTGCTGCAGGTGAAGGATTGTTGTTAAAGGCCATCTGTGGTTCACAGACTTGCCTGGAGTGGGTAAACATTAAATGCACACTCGGATGTGATGCTGGTTCACTTAGATGTGCTTCCTTTCCAGCATCCCAGGTCGGCAGAGCACAATCCCCCTTTTCTTTTTATTTATTTTTTATGATTTTCTATAAGAAAAGACCAAAAAACATTTTATATACTGATTATAGTAAAAATCACTAATCTTTTTGCTTCATATATGTGTTTTTAAATATATATCTTCTTCCTATTTTTAGCGATTCTGCCATTATTCAGTTTAATGCTGTTATTTGTTTCTTTTGAGATGCAAATGGAGTTGGTTACTTTCTCTTGGCTGATGTTAGTGGATCCCATAATGAAATCGTCAAGCAAAGGCACCTGTACCCTATTTCAGGACACTCAGCAATTTGTTAGCCCGGAGTATTACCAAGTATTTGTCATAGTGGAATTGTGTATAATTAGAGCTGGTGAACATGAACTTAACCCTGACCCTAACCTTGAAAGCCACTTCCCTGGGAATTACTTTTCTGGAAGGGCATCATGGGAAATCTAAACTTTGTTGAAAGAGTGTTTAAAAAGCAAACACCCAAATGGTGATTACTGAGGAGAAATGTAAGTGTTTAGGATCTGCTGCTTCTTAGAAATGTCAGGAAGATGTTAGTACCTGTACCATCTACTCTTTGGTTATGTGGGCCTCACCACTGACAACGTGCTGTTGAGTCCTGGGCAATTCCACTGCAACAAATAGTCAGTAATACTCTGGGCTAATTGAGGGACTGCTGGATGTGGTACAGGTGTCTTTGCAAGATGATATTCTTATGGGGCCACTCACATTAGCTAAGAAAAAGTAATCAATGCTATTTGCATCTCAAAAGGAAATGCAGTGATTGATTGATTGATTGATTCCTTCATTCATTCATTCAGTTAGCCTATAAAAAATGACTTTCTGAACTCCATCCAGATAACATACTTTATACTCAAGGACCAGAGATACAACAGTGAATCGTGTAACTGTAGCTCTCAAAGGGATCCATACTCTAACGGAATAAGCAAGAAAGCACTAGGGTCTCTGTGTGGAGTGTGCATACTCAAAGGGTAAACTAAACTATCCATTGGAAAAAGTAATTATAGTTTTATCTAAAAATTCAGATAAGTATTGATTTACTGATAATAAATATATAGGCATTAGTGCCACACCTGTTTTTTTGGCAAATTGGTCACATGTCACTTAGATACAAGTCTTTCTTAAGGAAAAGTAGGACTTCTATAATATGGAAGACTTGAGGGTTGTATTCTCATTTATTTATTCACATTTAATTTATTTTAATAGTTTAGAGTTTGTGTGTTTTGGGGCTAGTGAATTTGGGGATTGTATTAATCTAAAGGAAAGATATTTTGGCAATACTTTGTATTAAGACACAGGATAACCACAGAAGTTCATGGATTATTTTGTGACAAAATATTTGAAAAGGCTGCTGACTTTTATCATCATCAGTTAGTTTTGCCTGTTCTTAAATTTCATTAAAAGGAAACTTAGAGGATGCTTTCTAAAAATGTTCTATATCTCGATCTGGCTATGGTTACATGGTTGTTTACATATATAAGTCAGAGCTGTATAGTTAAATACATTTTTCTGTATATACTCTATGTATGTTATACTGTAATAAAATGAATTAAAAATAAATTGATAGAACTATTAAATTTAAAGAAAAACTATATAATATTTTAACAAAAAGGCAAATTTTTAAATTTATTGAACCTTTCTATATGACCAGTTGCCATTTTTACTATGCTACCTAGCAGATATTACACACACACATGCACAGAAACACATGCATTCTCTTGCCCTTCTATGTAAGGTTCACTTCTTAATAATAAGCTAGAAAGTAGTAATTTGGTTTTCATCAGAAATTTAAGCAAGGAAGAGAATGCTTTGAAAAAAAGATGTTTAAAACTGTTTCTGTCATTACAAGATTTTGTTTATTTAAAAAAAGTTTGGTACCTATAAAACTTCTCATATTGACACACTTAGAAAATTGTATAGTAGAATTTTTTACCATGTTAACAAATATATCAAATGAGTTTTTGTGAGTTTTGAGCCTATTAAAAGTATTTTAAAATCCAGTGTATTTCTGTTGGTTTATGGGAAAAAAATTGTTCACATAAAGGATGAAAAATTTCCTGACAAATTAAAATTATTATTTTTATTTTATTTTTTATTTTTTTTTGCAGAAACAGAGAATAAGATTACCATGCTTACCCCACAATCTAGCAATTCCAATTCTGGTATGTATCCCAACCAAATTCCTTACACAGGCTTTTAACAAGCTGTATTCTAAAGTGTTTGTTCCACTTTTATTTGTAATGTTGGCCATTTAGAGACAAAATGATGTTCTTCACTGGGAAAGTGGATTATAATGTTTTGGGTACTTTGTAGCAATTAGAAGAAAAAATTAAGTGTACATTTGGCAACGTGACTGGATCTTAAAAATATAATTCTTACCAGGAAGAGTGAAAAATAGAATGAGATATATAAACTAAGGGTATTAAATACACCAAAAGATAAACATTGACATATTACTTTGGAAAGATTAATAGGAGAATGAGACAAAGGTTTGGTGATAAAAGGTAATAGATAAAACCAGAGAGAGGCTTTGAATGGATTGACATGGTTGGCATGTTATGAATGGAAAAGCAGTATTAACTTTAGCTTCTACACTTGGAATCCCATGTCTGCAGCCCTCCCTTCAAAGAAAAAAGGCAAACAGACAAAAAATTAAAATATGAGTATCAGGATTTTTGAATTTGAGTAAACTAATGAAGTCTCTATTCTAGCTATGAGAATTTGTAAAACCCAGTATCAAAATAAACTGAATTCAGAAAAGAATCTTTGAATCCTTGTATTACAAAGATTGAAAGCAAGATTTTTTTAATGAAGTATATTTTATCACGTTATGATCGCAATGATATTACTAAATTTCAATTACATTTGGTAAAATTGAGGTTTTCATAACATTAACGATAAAATAGACTAAAATACTTTTAGCTTTCTTATCCTTTTAGTTTCTATTATCTTGTATTTATATACAGTGTGCATAAATATTAGTACAATTGAAAATGTGAGTGGTTTATAATTATATAAAAACATATATATATATTGAATATGCATGTGACACTTTTTTTTACTGATAGGGATTTGTAATAAAAAAAAATTGGAAATAGCTGGTGTCAATACCTAAAACAATATGGTAAGTGCTACTATAGATGAGAAGTATAAACAAAACATGATAAGAGCCCATCAGTGGACCAGTCTGACCCTGGCCTGACTTTTAGGAAGGATCAGAAGAGGGAATCTTCAACTAATTCTTAAATGGTGACTAGAAGTTAACTTACACATCAAAAATGAGAGAGTGGAAAGCATATTTAAAGTTCCCTTTCTAAGTATAATATATATTTCTGAGTATAATAGAATATATCATGTTATGTAATTCTGTGTAATGTTTATATTATACTATATAATGTATATATTACAATATATAACATATATAATATATGTATGTTTAATTGACACAATGGTACCTTCTGTAGACATATAATTAATCACATCTGAAATATTATTTTATAACACTTACTTTATAATTTTTAGACTATTTTTTAGGTCACAGATTTTCTGTCATAAAAAAAATCATAGGTCATAGGTTATAATGCCAAATGGATACAAGAGTATTTAGGCAGAGAACAAATCATAAAATGATTTGTATCACATGAGTTATGCAGATAATTTTAAAGAGTCTCAAAGAAATTTAAATAATAAAAAAATCTTTTCAAGTTTATGTTCAGAAATTTCTCTTATGGCATGGGAAGTGATATATTGGCATACTAGAATAAGATAACCCATGAGGAAGCTACTAGACTCTGTTTTTTCTTAAATTTCATAGCACTTAGAGAAATTCACATTTATTTTATTTCTGCTTACTTTGTTTTTTGTTGTTTTTGTTAGTTTGTTTTTTCTTTTTTCTTTTCTTTTGCTTTGTTCACTAGCCTGTAAACTCCAGGTAGTCTGAAACAGACTACATTTATATTGTCCTTAGTTTTACCCTATCACCTACCACAGTGTCTGACACCAAGGGGCTCAGTTAATATTTGGGAACTATATGAATGAAGTAGAGAGGGGGAGAGAATTGAGAGCCATTTAGGAAATCTAAGCTTGTAAATTGTATGCGATGTCTTTAAAACGTCTCTGTTCATATTCTTCCTGTCAAGGCCAACAGTTATGTAAAGTAAAGAACAGGCCATTTTCGGATGTGGTTCCATAGTATAGCAGTTAGCATGTCTGCTTTACACACAGAAGGTCCAGGGTTTGCTCCCCAGTGGAGCCACGGTCTATGCTTTACAGCCATGCCACCCTGAACAAGCCTGATATCTGATCTCGGAAGCTCTGCAAGGTCAGACCTGGTTAGTATTTGGATGGGAGACCACCTAGGAAGACCAGGTGTTGTAGGCATTAAATAATAATTCTAAAAAATAGAACAGGCCAGTTTCTATTTCTGTGTCCTTCTTGAGAAAGAAATTACTTGACTATTTCCATATAAATTTGTATAGTACATGTGTGTGTGATGATGATCAGTGTGATAATCAGAGACTTTGAAGCACAGGGGTCTTGAACGTGTTTCTTGCCCTCAAAATGTTGTCATTACTAATGTGAGTATAATAATCATTGCTTAAGTGAGGTGTTTGAAGAAGAGTAAATGAAATCACATATGAAAAGATTTTAGCAGAATGTAGGACATCATAATTACTTTTAGCTCACAAGTCTCTCCAAAACACATCTAAAACAGCTCTAAGTATTATATAAGTAGAATGATCATATAAATTTATTGCCAAACTGTGGTAATTTTGAAAACACAAATTGCTAAACTGAAATGGATGCCAAGATCAGAAGAATAACTGAGACTATATGATCCCAAGAATATGGTTATCCCATGGATAAGGAATAATCAATTCAAAAGAACTGCTTGTCTGATTTCAGAATACTGAGTCATCCTGTTGATTAGGAAGAAAATGACAGACATCTTTTTATGTGTGAACTTTATTGAAAATGTAATCTAGCTGTGCCAGATAAATGTGAAACAAAGGAAATTGCAGTTATTATGCTGCGAAAATAATATTCTTAACTTATTTTTCCCTTCATGGTAGTTATAATAATTTCCACTTAATGTTTAATTTACTTGTGTACAATTTTTGCTTTCATGGTACTGGAAGCACCATGAATACAGGGATCAGGTCCGTGTTGTTAGACAATAGACCACTGCTATATCTACCACAGATTCTGATACTTGATATCAAACCCCAACATAAAAATATAAGGTAAGTAAATAGGAGAATTCACTACAAAACTTTTTCAAATAGTGATTCTGGCATCTACTGGCTTAGAGATTCTGGATAATTAAACTCTCCGAGCCTCATTTCTCTCACCTGCAAATGGGGATAAGTGGCCCATTGCGCTGTTGTAAATATTGAAAGAAAATAATGTTTAAAACACTTATCCTAGCACAGCCTGGTACATAGTATGTGTTCAATAAATGTTATCTATTAGTGACTAGGTCAAATGGAAGTCAAGGGAAAGATTTCTAAAATATTTCAATTAGCAAGGATTTTCAAGAACATACTGACAACACTCGACAATTGCCTCACTTAGAGTTTGGATTTTGACTTGCTGTTTTTGTACTAGTGACTTTTCAGTGGACTATTCGTCAAAGCTAAATTAGCTCAGGCTTTACTTGTACAGAGGAGGGGGCTTCATAGTGATGCGGATCAATAGATGGGGGCAGCGGGCCTTTAGTGCTGGGCCGATTTAATGGGTCTTGGAAGGAGCTGTATTAAAAGCTTTTAGGGGAAAGTTCCCTGTTGCTGCTTTTTGTACTGTCTGCTACCTTAATGAATGTTGCTGTAAAGAGTGTCTCATCTCTATGTTATGAGTCCAGGTTTGACTGTTTATGCTCTCAGAGGGTTTTAACTATCTTGGGATAAGATTTTATGAAGGGAAGAACTCGTAGAAATATGATTTTTATAATGAGTACTAATCTGAAAAAATTAACATCACTGTTATTAAATCCCCAAATCAGAGATTTTGGATTGATTAAAAATATACACTATTCAGACAACAGAATTTTATACCAGATTCTAATAGTATAATTTATCTTTATATTATTGTAGCATTTGGGTTGAAGTATGGATATGTTCTCTAGGATACTAAAAAGGGCTTTGAGATAACTTAAAATTCTAGTAAACTTATGTGTTTTCTTCAAGGTCATTCATACCTTTTAAATCCCAAACTTAGCCTTTACAACTACCTAAGTATTTTATTGTTGAATATTGATTTAATTTTTAAAATATGATGGAAGTATTTTACCAAGCATACATCAGTATAAGTTGGCTAATTTCTAGATTGAGATGACATTCTAAAATAGCATAGCAGAAGGCATTTCCTTTATATGTATCTAAACGTTCCACTATCATATATACAGTACATAATTTGTTTCTTAGTAATTAGAATTTTATCTTAGATTTTTTGGGGGGTGGGGTGGAGGCATTGTTTTTATGACTGTATTTATATATGGAGCCAGCACTTTAGCAGTGATCATTTAGAACTCCTGTTGATACCTACTTATTATGGAGCTTAGTAAAAGTGGGAAAGGAGGTGTAGTACATTGAAAATGTTCCCATTCTTTCTTCTCCTGTGACTTGTTTCAAAAAGCATAAACTAAAGAGTCATCGGCAGAAACAATACAGCTAAAATTTGGTCAAAATGGATTAAATGGTAATGTCTTATGAGGATGTTACTGATAAATTCTTCTTAAACTCAGTCAAATATTTTATTTCTATTTGGTTTCATTAATAGCCTTTACAAATCTAAACTTTATACAAACAGTTAAGTACTGCATTTCAAAATATTATTTATCTAAAAAGATCAATTTCTGAAATATTCGATCCACTTTTTAGAATGTTACTACAGTAGTGCATTTTAATACAGTGATTTATTTCATTCTGCTTTCTGAATTATCACCATTCTACAGAAAGTTGACTATAACATCATTTTAAAGTTTTTTTACTCATTTTATTTATTGGCTCAGTTACATATACTTTTATTGAGCATGTATTATGAGCTTTGACTATAAAAATGAATGAAACAATGCCTGCTTTTGAGAACTTACAGTCTGTGTGGTGAGAGGAGGGTCATTGAAATAAAGAGAATATTACTGGAGACTGACAAGTTTGTGTAGCTTCAAACTAGTTTACTTACATATCCACTTAGGAGATTCACATTATTAATATTCTTGTGTAAAACTTTATCTTTTTTACATAATATGATATCTATAAATGTTTTACATATTTAGGTACATACTCATAGTGCCTACTTTTTTTCACTCTACCATAAATATTTTCCCATGTCAATATTTATTCTGCTATAATTTTATTTTTAATAACTACCACTCCTTCATTACTTAGATATACCATGATGTATTTATTTGGCCAGTTCTTCACATTAGTTAAGGATTTTTGTTTGCATCTCTTATTTTAGTAAAAAATAATAACACAAGAGGTACATTGAAATGGCCATACTTTTACATTATTGATGCTATCATAAATAATATTTCAATGAAAATTTTATAGATAAAATTTTTTCTTAAGAAAAAATACTAGAAATAAAAGTACTGAAAGAGTTGGTTGTAAGTATATTCATATTTTAAGCATCTTATATATATGGTCAAATGTTGCACCCAATTTCTTTACCTTTACCTTTCTATTTAATCTTTTCTATTTTTGATGAGAGAAAAATAGCATTTTATTTATTTAACAATGAGATCGAATTTCTCATTTTTATTAGTCATTTGTACTGGTAACTCATTAGTGAGTTACCACTAATGTCCTTCACCTCTGTTCTTATTTTATTTGTAAGGTCTCAGACTTCTATCTCATAAAATGGTTAACTGTGCTAGCTTTGAAAAACCTTCCACCTTTACATTCAGAATTTAATTAATTAATTAATAAAATGACTGGCCCTATGAAGCATGCACTAAAGGGCAATTCATGCACCAAGAGCAGAGAGGCAGCTGAAAGACAGAACAGTAATCATACCAGAGGATGCCGTGGCAGGCCAGACGTGATGCAGATGGTGTGCAGAATACAGTATTGTGTCTTAGCTTGACTTCCAGTTACCATGGAAGGGCTGGTTGTGAATGACTATAATTGAGCTAGCCTTTGTTTTGACACTGAGTTGTAGAAAACATCTTCTCTGAGAATTCAAAATCCAAGATCTGTGTCTTCAATCAGAGTTCAACTTTACACTATTCACATATTTCAAGAAGCCCCATGCTAAGAAATAAATATGGAAATTGGTCTCTGGTCATTGCTGCATCTCTGGTGTCTGGAAGCAAACGCAAAGCTCTCTAGAGGGATATTTCAAAAAAAATGCATGGAATTCCCATAATAGCAACATTTTTGCATAAGAAACAAATATCAAAAAAATTACAAAACACTAGATGAAACAATCCATAATGAATAAGAGTTAAACAAACGAGAATTAACCTGCAAAATTTGAGAAAATAGAAGAATCAATTAAAAGGACTATATATAGATAAGTGTATTTAAAATTAATAATGTGATAAAATGTTATAGAAAACAAAAGGACAGGAGAGTAAATAAAAACAAACAAGTGAACAAATGCAGTTTTGAAAAGTCTCAAATACAAATCTAAAAAAATAAAAACATAATCATTGAAATTTAAAACTTAGAAAAGTAGAGAGAATAACTGAACTGAAAGAGATATCAGGTGAGGGAGAGTGGTTAGGAGGGTACAATACTGCACAGAAAGACAGGAAGTATGAATGAGTGCATTCAAAATCTATTAAGATTTTCAAAGAAAAAGAATGGCTTAGAGTTTTCCAGAATTGATAAAAGCATATATCTCCAAGTTTAAAATCCACAGTTTCCAGGAATCAAAATAAAATGGTAACTCATACCTTGATATAATAAAGCAGATAACATGAAAGTAAAAGAAATTTTGATAATCATCAGACTAATGTAAATTGATTACAAAGGCTTAACAATTAGATTAAAAATAAACTTTCAACTGCAACCATAGAAGCTGGAAAACATTGGAGTTACAACCTTAAAGTCCTAATTGGGAAAAATCTGTCAACAAATAAGCCTTAAATTAAATAATTATTTCTCAAGAATAAATTCAAAATACATTATAGGGAAAGACAAAGTATATCATTCACAGCACTTAAAGAAAAACTATAAAGTTTATTTTTCATTAAAAATAACTTGAACCCAGAGGGAGAAGTAAAAGTCAAGAGGTAATAGTGAACACAGAACTGATAAAGTTTAGGTAAATCTAAATTGATTTTGGTGATATAGATAGTATAATAACTAATTTGGGTGGTTAAAAAACAAGGAAAATCTAAATTATACACAATAATGATGAAAGATGGCAGTAAGAGAGGCTTGTATTTTAGGGAGATGAGTAGATTAATTTCATCTTTAACAGTATCAAATATATAAATTTTACAAAATTAGGATTAATGACCAAAAAAGCTAGAAATAGAATGCAGAACTTTCATATCAGTAAAATGGGAAAAAAGAATCACAAAAACATCATGATCCAAACTTTTTGAATGAAAAGAAACAAAAAATAAACATGGGAAATTAGTATAAATAAAATCACAGCATGATATAAGCATATATTGAAATATCAACAATCACATTAAATAGAAGAAACCAGTTAAAATGTTGGACTGATGAATTACTACATGTGCATGCATATATCCAAATATTGCTCTTAATAAGATACAATTAAAAATAATGACTTGAAAGGCTGAAATGAAAGTAAGAGGATGAGAAGAGATGTATAAGGGAAACATTAACTAAATCAAAGCAGGTATGGCTATATAAATAAAACAAAAAAGAATGTACATACGACTTTTTAATATTTTAAGAAATAACTGGATCACTGAAATATATGGATTAATTAATCAGAAAGATGCAACAATATGGAGTGCATAGACATCTCACCAATAGAGCCTCAAATATAGAACATTCTCTAAACATTCCAAGGATTTCCATTAGATTTGGTTTGTTGAAGGTGAAATAAGGAAGGGAGAAAAAAAGGAGAAACAACTAGCATGGGAGATAATATCTGATAGCACAAGCTCCTTCTCTTTCTTCCTTGTGGTCCCATCCATGCATATGTTTATTACATTTTGTCTCGGCTAGTCTCAACAATTTTCTCCTGGAAAATTAAAATAATTTTGTTAGGTTTCATATCAAATATTGAGATTGTGCCTAGAACTGCTTTGAAGTTTAAGTGCATTTAGAGGCAAAAATGACATTTTTCTGTAACTGGATTTTCCACTAAGTAACATTATATTTCAGCATTTATTTAAGTTTTATTTATAATTTATAACATTCCTCTCATTAGTTCTAAAAATTTTTTTAGATCTTAATATTTTCTTTAACTAGTTTAGATTTTTATTGTCCTGTTAATTTTTATTATTTCTTACAATTGATTGTAACTTATGAACAAACTACTGTTTTGTAGCTTTACTCTGTATCTGGTCATTGCACTTCATTCTCTGAGTTCTGGTCATTTTTCAGGTAACACTCTTGTTTTTTCTAGTTAGGATATAGTATCATTGGAAAACAGAATTATTTTATTTTATTCTTTCCTACCTTTTCACTTCATCTGTATTTCTCTTTATTAATACAGATTATTATTAGAAAGAGAAATTTTAGAACAATGGTTAAATATTGGTAGTGATAGTGGGCATCTTTCTTATATTACTAGCTTCTTTTTACATTGATAGCAAATATTGGTCTGAAATATATATTATTATACTGAGAAATTAATATTCAATTCATATTTTATGAAAATATCTTGAGCAAGCAGAAATAAATAAATAATTTTGATAATCATTCACATTTTCTGGTTTTGATTTTTAAAATATGACCAATCAACCTGCTCTGCCCACTCTCCAAATCCCAACAAAATATAGAAATGTTTTCTTTTCTCTATTCTTTAACAAATCAAGTGTTATATATAAATATGTCTTCTCAATACTAAAACAATTTAAGTCCATCAACGAGGAGAAATATTTGGTATGTTAGCAATGAAAATTTTTACTAACTCTTTGATTGTCAGGTAAAAAAAATAATACATCATATAATTAAAGAAATAAATAATGGTTTAGGGAAATCATTGTTTTAGCAATTTTTATTAATATTTATTATGTGTTATACACTGTGCTAGATACTATGAGGAACATACCCTTATAGCATAACATTAAACATTAAACATTAAATTATGAAATGGTAATAAAAATTTTTACTGACTTTGTCATAATAATAAAAAAAAATAAGAGGAAAAAATTCCTAAAGATCAATTGCACTTTTGTTGAACTAAAAAATCCATTCAACTTTTCTTAAAAATGTGTGTCCTTTATATACTACACTTAAGTTTTAAAGATCTTGTTCCTCAGACATTAAAACAGCAGAGGTATTAATTCCAAATATGGCATTAAATGTCTACCATTTTCTAGAATAAAAAGAATAATACATGAAAATTTTGTATAGTGATTTATCCATCTGCTGCTATCAAGTCAGTTCCCTGATTTATAAATGTCATTGTTGCTTTTCTGTATCATAAGGCGTGACTGACTTTGCTTGGTTGGTTGTTTGATTCATTGCTAAGATAGGCCAAGAGGACTGAGCTGTTATAGTCTGAAGAGCTGGATCACTCTCAATGTAATGTAATCCAGGAGCGTGGATGGGACATCTCCTCTTTGTCACACACACATACAGATTTTTCATCATTAAATAATACATTTCCAAGACAGATATTAAATTAGGATAATAGAATTGTAGTATTCTAGGCCATAATAATGGTCATCATGTTCAACTCCTTCATTTTGAACATATGGAAACTGAGGTTCAAGGAGGATAAGTAAATCCCAAGAGTAATGTGGGTACATAGAAATTTGCCTGGAACTGAGGTATCTCCCTGACTGCCTGCCCAGTGCTTTTTCTGCCACACTGCAGGATTGTGAAGGCAGGCTGTCAGCTCTTAAAATTTAAATTATGACTCAAAAAGAGGGAAATGAGATTCTTTATTTTATTTATTTATTTTTATTTTTTTGGTTTTCTAAGTCTCCTTACCTAATGTATTCCATTCTGGTGAAAGCTATATAAAATAAGGTTAGGTAAATTACCAAGGGAAGTCTCCAAGCCACTTATACTTTGTATAGTATAAGTATGAGAATTTATTTCAGACTAGAATCTACTGAATGTGACAGATGCTTTAAAACTTGGGAGAGACAGACAGACAGAAGAGGAGGAAGTAAGGGAAGGAGGGCAAACAAATCTAGCTTTGGAAACATTGGGAAATGGACATTAAATGCAATGTTTTATTTTATAAATTACTAGAAATTCATCTAGTAATTGCATGGAAAATGTTGTTGAACTGTATTAACCTTAAAATCCATATTTTAAAAATTATGAATTATTTTTTATTTTTATTTATAATTTGTTTAATTGTATTCTCTTTTGTTATGAGGCTGCCAATCTATTTTCATTCTCCTAAAATTTATCTACATACTTTCCCACTTTAAATTTTCAACTGAGTATGGGTAACTTTTTTCTATTAACAATTTTGTTTTATTTCGAGTAAATGTTATATGTCCTGATCTTGACTACTTATTTCAAAAGTATAAATGCATTATTAAAGTATTCTGGATTTTAAAAGAAACTTACCAACATCCATTTATTTGGATAGAGCTTGAGTGTTCAAGTGCAGATTTTTTTTTTCATAGCTTCAAAGGTGAAAACGTTTCTATTTTTTATGTTAAATTTTGTAACAGACACTGCTACATTTCCTTCTATTCCTTCTACATATATTTTTTCATTTATTTTTATAGAATTATATCTGGAGAAGTGTCAGATGGAAGCTTTTGAGATGTTCCTTACGTAAGGTTAATTTGTAAAGGAAGCTTTATGAGGGCAGATATTTTTATGTTTCTCTTCTGTTAAATCACCACAACCTGGAATAAGGTCTAACACATAGTAGGCACTTAAAAAATGCTTAGTGAATGAATGAAACAGAACACTTGTATGTGTGGTGGCCCCTTCTTGGCCACTTTGTCCATCCATGGATGTAATGCTAGAGTCCATCCTGAGCCATGGAAACTTGAGCCTCAGAGTGGATAGTTAGAAGAAGCATGATTTCAGAGCAACAGAATAGCTCTTCATGACCTCTTTCTGAATTTGGATGAGAAAAAAATACAGTTCTCTCTTCTTAAGAGATTAAGGTCATTGTTATTCGGAGATTTCTGTTATTGGTGAACCTCATGCAATCAATGAAGCTTTGCTTAAAAAAAAAAGAACAGTAGAAAATAGTCAAATTCAATGGAAAAGTCTTATAAATCTGAAGTAATGTAGTTTTTTTTTTCCCAAAATGAGTTCGATAAACACTTGATGAACCCTTGTCAATTTTATATTTTGGAAGTCATAGTGATGAATGGAAATCCTAATCAAGACATAATTCTTTATCAACAATGAGGAAGTATTTATTGAAACTGAAATGAAAGAAACTTTGCGAAGAATAAAGTAGAAAGATGCTAATGTCGTTTTAAGTATTTAGATATTTAATAACTGTATGTGCACTTGTTAAAACTAAAAAATCTTTGATATTTAAATAGAATATATTGCATCCTATTTGTATATATTATATATATTTGTATTCAAATAGATATATATTATAGCACTATTTTTAAAAAAATAAGAAAGGAATGCTCATAATATTTATGTAACAAGCTTAAAGTCATTCAGATGGCAAGAGGCAAATTTGAATCCTGACCTATGGCTCTTCAGTCATGCTCTTTCCTCTTATTCATGCTAAAAGTGTGTGATAACCAGTAAAGGGAAGACATCTGGCCCATCCAAGCCTTGGAAACATAACCTACTCAGATTAGATTATAGCTAATAATTTTCTGGGTATAAAAATTATGATTCTAACTCAATACATTTTTCTGACAACATATGGGGATGTATTGTTTTAATGGTGAAACAGTTCATATAAAAATGAAGGCCATTCACGTTATCAGATATAACTCATTTTATCAATGATCAGCAGATGTCAGAATAAACAAACAAAAAAAATGAATGAATGAATAATTTTTCAGCAAGCTTTCACTATGAACCAGCATAGCCTAACTAAAGAACTAAAAACAACCCACTTTAGACTCAACAAATTTCTGTTGGCTAGGATGACTAAACTTGTAGATGTAAAAATCTGTAGGCCCAGAATATCTGAATTTCAGCAAGTCACTAGTCAAACATGTTGAAAAGAGTGAATGATTAAAATTGGGTAGTAGTATAGAATGGATGTGTTCAAATGGACTATATCCAAACTATTGATTAGTAAATTTATATAAATCAGAACCAATACCATTCATTGCTTTGTAACCACATTCTGTAAATACTTCTGCATAGTTCCAATATGTACAGAAAATAAATTCTCTTAAATAAGTAATGTTAAAATATTCATAGTGTGAGTCCAACTTATGGGTAGAAATGATATTTTTCTCTAAAATTTTATATTTTCAACCTTAGCATAATGAATAAATCTTTTACAAATGTCTTCTGAAACATCAATTTATGTTAAGAGTAAATAATATTTTCCTAAAAAATACTAGATGCCAAAATTGTCAAAAAGCAGATTGGAATTCTTCCCTCCTTGCAGATTTTATTATTTTCGTGGGTTCTGATAGTGTGATCTCTGACATTGATGACCTGGTACTGTACCACGATTTATCTCTTGAATGTCTAGCTAAGAAAACATGTGGACCAAATGCACAGCTTGAAAACACAGGAGCTTTTCCTAATTGCTAACACTGGTGAGGAGCATATTTCTGTAGGTGCTGAAAGAGGTTTGGGCCATTGCAGACTGATCAATCTTGCTCAGTCTGTTTTGTTTAAGCGACAATCAGAGCAACACCAGAGACCTTGCCAGCATTGTATAGCATAGGGCAGACAATTGTCATAACATTTCCAGCTGTCAGAGAGATTTAGGGGTGAATGATCATTATCATTACAGTCTTATATTTATTCCAACCCCTTCATTATTAGTTCTGGATATGACATGTTTATCTCTTAAATTAAGAATGATTTGTTCCCATGTAGTGCCTATCACTTGAGAATTTCAACGTGCTTTATGAGCACTGGGCTGAGTTTATATCCAGCCTGGAACTTCTGCCAAAGCTCTTCTGAATCCCTCTGGAGCTCTACTGAGTGTGCTACTATTTCCTTAATGGCACTCCTCACTCAGATCATCTCTGTTGGGATGACAAAGAATTCTGCTGAGGTTTGGAGGAAAATGCGAATTTGAATTTGGAGCACTATCTCTTTAATCCTTTCAGCCCTCTTTGAAGTAGAGAAACGATAAGAATTATTGCATCCATTTTCCAGACTGGATTTCAACATGTTGCCATTGAAACTATCTCTGCAGAGGTGACTTGCAGGCCTTCGGCTGTTCTCCACCATATGCTGCCTCCCTGATATAAATTGAAGTGAAAAGAGAACAGAGAGATTTGGATCCCAGAGCTTGTTTCCATAAAATTAAGTAATACTGGATTTTTAGGCATTTAAAATGGATGACTTAATTATTTTCTTTGTAAGGTATGGGTACTGTACAAAATAGTTTTAAAGTAATTGTTGAACTCTATTTAGCCTATTATTGTAGTTTGGGTTTTTTTTAAGTGTCTTTTATTTTGACTCTCTTGTTTTTTTAGTTTTGAGTAAATTTGTATGTGTTACCTCGATTTTATACTCAGGTTATTATTAAATTATTATTCATAGCCATCTATTCCTTGACAAACATTGTTGAAACAACTATATATCACATACTGCACTCCGGATTGCTTTGTGTGAGTGAGGGGAAGTAAATGTGATTAATTTATTTATTTTATAAGCCAATATATACTGTAAATAATGCTGTATATCCCATCTCAAAAATGTATCATAAATAAGTTTATATATTTCACACACTTCTTCATCTTTGACAAAATTTTAAATATATCTTCCCGTCATAAATACACACACACACACACACACACTTAAAGAAAAAAAAAAAGCATCCCTAGAACTCTAGAGATAATCAGCACCAAAATCCTGACATTTTTCCCACATTTATCTTGTGTTAAAAACATACCACTTCTGTCAGTTATTGCTAAATTTTTTTAAGTGCAGACATATCCTTCTACCAAAATGGAAATGCCATTAAAAAAACTTTAGTTTTTCAAAAAGCAACATGATGGATTTTTAAATGTTTGTTCGTCAATAATATCTCATCACTGGGACTATACTAAAAAAGCATAATATTCTACTTATTTGGGACTATGATGGCCCAATGGCTAATTGCTCTATAAAAAACCAGAGGCAGTATTCCTTATATACCTCATTCTCAGAATGCAGAATTTGATTAATTGATGCTAGAAGGTTGGCTATCATAAAGAATGACATTTAGTCCAGATAAATGAAAGCTGGTTGAAAAACACTGTGTGCAAAAGTGTTGAAAAATAAGAACTGGAAGGGTTCAAAGGGCAATGGGGAAAAAAAGCTATTTGGCAGTTAGCTCATATTTACTTTATAAATGTTTTTATAATGACTGATGCATTTTAATCTCTGACTATCTTAGACTATAAAGCCTAAGTCAATGTGTAAGCTAATTGCAGCAAGCAAAAGTGGTATTTAATGCACTGGACACTTTCACTATCAAAGTATTGTATCTCTAATTAGTGTTTGTAACTGATGTGACAGCAGTTTATAGAGCACCAAAATAGTTCCTAATTTGTCAAGTGAGTCTGAAGCTTATGGCAGCTTTCTGATCATCTCCCTTGCCTCAGGACCTGAAAGCACCTTCAAAAAGCTTTCTCTCATTGATCTTTAGTCAGATGCTGACCGAAAAGCAGACAGCCCTGCCAGAAAGAAGATAGATAGGTGCTGCACTAGCATGAAAAACACCGCACCCTTAATGAAAAAGGTTCCTGCTTATAACTCACTTTTGTGTACAAACACATCCACACAGGGGGTTTCAACTGGAGAGCAGTCCCTGAAAATTAAGGGGGAATGCATTAGCCATTTGTTTTCCTATTCTTCTCACATACAGGAATATTTGGAATGTACTAAACAGGCTGTTTGTTAGTTCCAAATAGTATTTTTTTTTCTTTCTAAGATGGAATATATTAATGATTAGCTTATAATTTTCAGAAAGTCAGTGAGCTAATGCAAGCACATAAGATAAATACTAAGTTGTGGGATTGTCCGCAGGATAAAAGATGATCTGATATAAATTTTGAACTCATTACAAGAAACATTATACTATAGATTTAAAATTAATGTTTTGTGACAATTTCCATGCTATCCTTTTAATGCACAGAAATGCTGTTGACCATAATTGCACATCAACAATATATTTGTATTTAAACTAGTTTATACAATATGAAAAATATTCAAGAAAAGTTACTAGCACTATGCATTTGTCAACTAGTTTTTGTCAGGTTAAAAGAATATATTGGTAACGATACCATGATGATTATCCCACCCACATCCCATCTTATATCAGAATCCAAGGCAAAAAGCAGGGAAACCATTTAGCAATTTGAAAGGAGCATACCCTCAAGAGTTATGGGGACCAGTCATTGAAAAATGCCATCACCCCATCAATAAAGAGAGAATGTGTGGTGGTCAGTAAGTCCAACGACCAAATTTTGTCACTTACTAGCCTCGGTGCTCAAGTATTTTAATCTCATAAAAAGGTCTTCAGAAATATAAGTTGCTATGTTCAGTCTGTTAATCCAAGATCATTTCCAAGTGAATTGTAATTTTAAATAAATTATGGGGGAACGCTGCATACAATTTACCTGACTATAACAGAAAATTCAAACTCAACGTGACAAAAAAAATCATAATCTCTCATTTCTCGTTCTTATTTTCTTATAACATTTCATAGATTGGGAGATGGTCTGTTTTCTTGCAGAAAACAGAAACCTAGGAGTATTCCTTGACCATATATCTTTCTTTCCAACATTCTCCTTATCAATCTATTTCTAGTTCTTCCCTAAGTTTTAGATTTATCGATTAATGGTTCTCAAATTGTTTATTATTTTCAATCTCCACAGATACCAGCCTAATTTACCATCATCTGTAAACGAGATCCTGCAAGGGACTCTTAATGAGTATCCCTTATTCCTACTCTGACTCCCACAAAGTAATTTTAACAAATAAATGCAGTCATGACACTCTCTTATGTAAAACATTTGACACAGTGGTTCTACAACTGTTGTGGCTCAAGAGTCCTCTTACATACTCTTAAAATTATTGAGAGTTTCCAAAACTTTTTGGTTAATCCATTGATATTTACCACATTAAACATTGAAACTGAAATTAAAAGTAAATTTATTTATTCATTTTAAAATAACAATAAACATATTATACATTATAATATAACATGTTAATGAAAAACAACTGTATTTTTCAAAACAAAAAAGACAAGAGCAGTATTGTTTTACATTTTTGTAAATCTCTAAGGCCTAGATTGAAAAAAGATAGCCAGATTTCTATATCTATTTCTGTATTCAAACTATTACAGTATGTTCTAGTTGAAACATGAAGAAAATCCATCTTCTCAGAGATAGATAGTTTGAAAAGGGAGGAGTATTTGAATAGTCTTTTCAGATAGCCTTTTTTTCCTCAAGCAGTTTTACTTTTTTAATTAAAAGAGGTACTTTTTTAAACTTTACTACACCAACAAGGTTTGTTTTGACATGGTTATATTTATACTTTTATTTTTTTAATTTTTTTATTAATATTCAGTTACACTTGGCATACAATTAGTTTCAGGTGCACGACATAGTGATTAGACGTTTATGTAACTTATGTATTGATTACCCCAATAAATCTAGTACCGATCTGATACCATACATAGTTGTTACAATATTATTGATTACATTATTCTATACTTTACATCCCCATGACTCTTTTATAACTAAAATTTCTACTTCTTAATCCTTTCCCCTTTTTCAGCCCCCAACACTTCTCCCATCTGGCAACCCTCAAAATGTCCTCTATATCTATGAGTTTGTTTTTCTTTGTTATTTTTTTATTCTTTAGATTCCATATGTAAGTGAAATCAAGGCATTTGCCTTTCTCTTTCTGACTTACTCCACTCAGCACAAAATCCTCTAGGTCTACCCAGGTTGTTGTAGATGGCAGAATTTCATTTTTTTTTACAGCTGAATAATATTGCATTGTATGTATGTATCATAGTTTCTTTATCCATTCATCCATTGATGAACATCCATGATTCCTCCATATCTTGACTATTGGTAAATAATGCTGCAAAGAACATGTGAATTCACATGTCTCAAATGATGGTTGTTTTATAGTTAATTTGTAATTTTGATTGGTTATGAGAGGAGGCAAGCACAGCATATACTTATTCCCCCATCTTGACTGAAAATTCCCAACATGTTTCCTAATGGTTAGTTGCATTGTGGAATTTGAAAACATGTCAATGAACTTTGTGTTCTGTTACATCAAAACTCATTGATCTTTCTAACATTGTGAATGGATCTTTTACTCATGAGTGATTTTAAATGTTATGCATTCATTTGGAAAATATTAGTTCATGAATTATATAGATCTTCCAAATGGTGACACATTTCATTACATAGTATCAGAATATCACATTTGTTACTATAATATATCAAAAGTCTTTAAGTATAAGGAAGCTCATGGTAGCATATGTCAGTTTTTTTAAGTTCACTTGAAACCTTTAAGTTTATTGTTTATAACAATCAATATTTTGCTTGAAGTGACAGGCTCACTTAGTTTATTCATGATTAAATGATTGCTAAATACCAAATCTGAATAACCATAGATTGTCCACAGATCTTTTTTCAAGTAAAAAGTGTTTTGTGAAAATATCAGCTAGTTCAGATTGCAACTGAAATAATTGCACAAATGCTTTTTCTCAAGATGATGATTATATGTTCATACACAGAATATTTAAAAGATATGTACCCAAAGGTTGATATTTAATAGAGGTGATAATTTTTACTACTTCGCCAGGATATTATTAAGAGAAACTGTCACTCCTTTCCTCCCCTCCTGAGAGTGCATTGGAGAATACAGTGACTACTAATCCAAACTTATCACCATTGTATAAAATACTTTTCGGAATTGACCCTATTCTGGCTTCCTAAGTAATTTTCCCAACTTCCACTGTTCTTCTTATACAGAACTGTTTGTGAGCACCATGATCTATGAGGCCTCCATAACTTAATGCCCTTCTTTTTCCTCTTCGCTAACATCCTCTCAACTCCTGAAGACAGGTGGTATAACCTACATCCCTCCTGTCTGACTTAGGTTTCCTTGTCATGGTGTTTCCCTCTTTCATATCCCTCACCACACTATGGTGAAATTTGTTTTGCTGAATGTCCTGTTTATCTTCACATTCTCATTACCTAGTATAGTTCCTATAATTGAATAGGGCTCTATAATTGAGTAAGCAAAAGAATGAATGACAAAATTACAGTATGGTTATAAATTAAAACTTGGGAATTAAGTAGATTTCAATTAGAATAAAAACTCTACCATTATTAACTGTATGACTTGAAGCAAATCCTTTAACGTATCAGATACTCAATTTCCTCATTGCTAAAAACAGTCGATAGGAAGATTAAGTGAGTTAGAAAGGCTTAACTGATGGATATACCTTCCATGTTGATATTAATTAAAACAAAGAAAAACTTAAAATTATTTCAATGCTTTTAGGTCTATGAAATTGGAAGAGTTGTTGCTAATTCTACAACAGCTGGGGAATCAACACCTCAAATTTGATAATTTTCTAAATCACTTGTAATATTTTATAGAGAGCTATGTTCAGTAGTACCTTTGAAGCTGGTAATTTCAAGCAATTGTATTTTGGATTAAACGTCTGGTTTATTTATGCTTAAAATGATTGATAGCCCAAAATAAAACAGTTGAATACCAGTAATGATAATGCCATTAATAATAAGATTAATGTAACATCTCTAATTAAAATGTTTTTAAAATTACTTTGAGACACATTAAAACACTCTTCTAATAATGTAGTAGCTTTAGGCAGATTTACCTAGTGGTCAGTAATAGAAGGGAAAGGTGATCCGTACTGTTAGAATAAGTTACCTTTAGTGATAAGCTCTGCAAATATGTTTATCTTTTCTTTGTTTTTGTTAAGAGTTATCAACCAGATTTAGATGATTCTGGTTTCCCATCCAAAGACATAGCAATTATTGTCTGTAGTAGCACTCAGATACAAAGGATGGCAATGTCTATAACCATGTTTCTAAAAATTTCAGGTCATGCTTAGATTTATTTGACTACACATGCTCAAAGGAAACCTACTTTGTTGTTTCTGTTCACCTCTAAGGAACATCTACTTAAATAAACTTTTTTCTAATAGTTCAGTTCTTGTGACTAATCTTCACTTTTGATATGTAATCACAATATCAAAGAACTTTGGAAGTAGAAAGAAACCTCATTGGGAATTTAGTGCTTATATGGATGAGGAAATTGAAGCCCAAGAATTTTATGAAACTTGCTTTAGGTTGTACAATTGGTAGCAGGGTCATGATCAAAACCCAGTCCTACTGACTTTCAGGTTGATATAGCTGAGCTGACTCTGACTCCCAAAATGTTTTAGGAGTTATGAGTAAGTGAATGGAGAAAGTTGATATTTATCTCAGTAAGAACTAAAAATTACTCTGAACAGGTGGATAAACTTTTCTAGGCATCAACAGGCCAACAGATCCAAGGCCAATAGCAGACTTTAAAAAGTTCTAGGCTGTAGATGTAGTCCTAAGAAGTGAGGGCAAGTACAACAGTTGAGCTTCTGATGGATGGCAGATTTCACATTGGCACCTAAATAGTTGCAAGGACACTAAAAACAAATATCAGACTTCTTTTTCAGTATGGATTGGTTTGATTTCCAAAAGATAGAGACCTAGTAGAAAATTTTAGATGAACCAAAAAGATGTGATAGGCATTAGTTTGGTGACTATAGCTAAATAATTCAAGGCCATCAAAATTCTGTGCAAGCCTAGGAACAAAAGGCTTAGGGGCAGTGGGGCACTTCCTAATCTTATAACAATCACTATTGGAATGGGCTTTCAACCTATTGTTGGGTGGGGTCTCTAGAATATAGGAGCTGAGGGGAGCCAAACTCTCAGATACACGGGTCCAAGCCCTATTATTGGGTAGCCTGTGTAGGGAAGAATCAGGCAACAGTGATAATGTCCCCCAATTATTTTTTCTTTCTTCCATACTCCTCCCTCCATGAAAAATGTGCATACCACTATAGGTTTTCATCTCCTTATGTGGGTAAACACATGACACTGTTCTAAAATGCATAATGCCTTTTTTTTTTTTAGAAAAATTGACAGGGTTGGGAGGTAGGAGAACACAATTCCCTCTGAATCTAGATCATATACACAGTGGCTGAGGCTGTAGATTTCATATTAAGCAATTCATTTTAGCAACTAATGATGTACATTATTCACTCTTGTAAATTTTAGAAATAATTAACCATCTTTAACTATGACTTGGACCTCCCAAACTAACATAAGGTGAACCTGACTTCCATAATGCATACCCTCCACAAATAAATGTAGACCCAGAGTTGAGAACCTGTCTGGGGGACTGAAGTCCACACTGTGTTATTTGACTGTGAACTCTAGACCCAGCTATAATGCAGCTTTCACAATCTAGTCACTTGGCCTAGTGGCTTTGAGTGAAATTTTATAACACCATCATGGTAATGTTTATGATCAGATTTAGCCAGTGCAAGCCATAAAGGTACCTTTCCCTTGACCCAGTCAGTTAATTTTACAATGCTTTGGGCCACAATTTTCTGTGGGAAACAAGTGTCTAGAGTCACTAGGTAAAGTCTTGGTCTACATCTCTTTTGCATTGTACTATTTCACTTCATAAACAATAAATGTGGCTGACTTTTTCTCTTGGAATGGCTCTTCCAAGATCTTGATTTTCAAAGATTTTGATACCTTGGATAAAAGTAAATCAAAATGTGCTGCTTAACCTTTTGTTTGGCATCAACATGAACTTACTCTTTATTTTAGGGTCCTCTAAAAAAGTATCCTTTTCAGAGGTCATTTCACTATGACCATTTTTCTAAGTTAGAGATACAAAGAATAAGAGCTTTAGAATTTCTTACCATCTGGTGACTAGTTCCTCCTGAAATGCCTTCCACCCATCCATATTTTAATGTCTTTTCTTTCAATCATGTATAATATCTCAGCCAAATATATTGGTTTATCAGTTATTTTCCCAGCTTCTCTAGGCAGCATTTGTTCTATGAATATTCATTCTTTCTCCTTGTAGGTCTCCCTCTCTTGCTGATGACAGCTCCACAGTTGCTGAATTACTAGGTTTCTATTTTATAGGCAGTGCAAAAGGATCCTGGACTTAACATCCCCAGAGACGTGAGACCGTCTCTATGTGAGAATCTGAAAGCTCATTTTATTGCTGTTACTGTAAACTGGCAAAACACCAGACACACATGGACACCAACCTGCCTTTAGAAATCAAAATGACAGTTGTAACCTAAAGAGAAAAAAAATGTTTAAAATCGTTTTTTTAGTTAAAAACAAAAAAATACACATACACACACAAAGTTCGCACACACTGATGCTTATCAATACATAAACTATAAGCACTGCAAATGTGAATCCAAGCCCCAGAAATACCTTTGCATAACACATGTACATGATCACTGCCTCTTATATTTGTAAGCACAGGTCGGTCCAGGCACAATTGTAAAGATAATTGCAGCTGTTGGTTTCAGCTAACAGCCACCTGTACTATTTCAGAGCTGAGCAATGATCCTGCACCATGGTAAGTGTGGCCGTGTGGTTACATGGCCAGCTGTGGAGCTTTGAGTATGTGGTAAAACAAGATTTGAAGCCTCAGCCTACTAGTTTACCCCCAGAGCTTCCAGTCAGGCATCAATTTCTCAGATCTCAATTTCAGGACAAGTGGAATAAAAGGAAAAATTAGAAAAGGTGTTTTCTTTTTTTAAAAAAAAGTGGAGTTGCTAACACAGATAAGTGAATTGGCAGCACATTGGACTTGGCATCAAGCTAAACATTTCATTATAAGGTTTACTCCTGACAAAGCTTTCATTTTAATTTTTTGAGTTTCATGTCTTTAAAAGGAAAACGCAATGTGTATATTTCCACTTTAAAAATGTAATATATACACTGATTCTCTTCTTTTATTCTAAAAATATTTATTGAACTCCTATTGAAGAGTCACTATTCCCTACAAAATAAATAGAAATGCATTTAGACAGCCTTTACAATCCAGAACTTAACAAATGTGATGAGGCCTCTCTAACCCAACTGTCATTTTATTATATTTAAGAGATTGAGATGACTCCAGCCATTTCACCTGTGTCATTTTTAGTTGTCATGACTTTTCCTTTCTACTATTTTAAATCAGTGTTTTTTTTTAAGATATTAAAAGTATAGTGTTAAGATCAGCAGTATTTCCAGTGATGCATTTCTAAGTTCAGCTGTACAATGTGATTCTCCAGAGAAAGGAAACATCCAAGTTACCAAACAGAAGTAGTTGCTTAAGTGCAAACCACACTCCTGAATATTTGTGTTTATTAAACAGAAATTAAACATCTAATTTTAGTTTCCAGGAAAAATAAAAGGAGAACTGAAAAGTGAGTCAAACTTTCTCAATTAATTTTTTAAATAGCTTCATTAGAAATGCTTTTAGAACTTAGGAGAATTTTTTTAAAAGACAGAAGTAATATCTAAAATTGTAAATTATCATGCATGAGTTAAACGAGTATATACCAGAAATAAAATGTTTTATTTTTTTCTGTTTTTCTCCTCACGTGTTGTTTTGAATTACACTGGAATTTTAAGGTAAATTCAATGTTGGTAATAGACTTGGAATAGAAACACTATAATTAAATAAATAGAAGTCTATCAAGTACCTGACCACTTGGGAAAGTAAAGAGAGTGACTGGACAGGTGTCCCCATATCAAGTGCCCATGTGTCATATGCCAATGTGCTAAAGTTGAAGCTTCCTTGTAGGAGAGGCAAAACTGTAAATTAATTTTTCCACCTCAGTTCCAAAACTTTCACCCTTGAAACAGCTGGGTCTTGCCCCCTTCCCTCTGCCAACTCCTTCCTCTTTCCTCTGGATCAAAGTGAAACGAAGGGTTTATATCCTTTATCATAAACATGACTCAGGAACATCCTTGCCTCTTTCAAATTGTAACTACTGCTCTAGCGAATTTATTCTGAGGAAAAATGCTGTGAACTTCCCAGAATACTATACAACTTTACATATGTTTTTACTGTGATAGAAATTGCCATTTGCCCAAGTACTTTTTATACAAATGCCCTCAAATTTCTAAGATGATACAGTATGTTCCACCCACTTTTGTGACAGATGGAAGAGACATTTGGAGTTGTAAAATGTCTGTATGAAGAGCAGAGCCTTCTAATGTTGTAGTTTTACCTTAAAATAATATTGTTTTCTCTATCCTAGTAAGATGCTGAAAAATAAATCAATTTTTATGGTGCTCCCAAATGCTTATAGCACTTGTTCTTTTTTTTTCTTAGAAGCCTCTGTACTCTTTCAATGTACTTTTGTCCAAAGGCACTTCAGTGGTCTGCTAATACTGTCTTTCTAGATTCTGCTTTAGCTAGGATCTCATTTCATCTCAAATCTATCTTCAACCTTGTTATTCTTTTAACATAGCCCACAATTCTTACCATCTGAAGATACTTGAATTTGAGTGGCACAGATTTATCCCAATCAAAACATGTTGGAAAAAAAATTCACAACCTTCCTGTTATTCATACCCAAATAGATCCATGCTTCTCTGACCCCTTATCATACTAATATGTATATATATCTGTATATACACTGACATACTATGTATACACATATATGTAGACATGTGCATACACACACACACACACTTGATGTTGAATTCTCCTTCTGACTTCTAATATTCAACCTATTACCAAGTTTTGTAGATGTATTTCCTGAATTTTATCTCCTTTCCTCATGTCTACAACTAGCATCATAGTTCAGGATCTTATTGTTTTAGACCCAGAAAATTGCAAAAATCTCCAAAGTGCTCCCAGTGATTCTTAAGTGCCAAGAATACCACTTTCAGAATAATCTTTCTAACAAAATTTTCCTCATATTACTGTGATGCTCTAAAATATTTAATGATTCTCCATTAATTAAAAAAAAAAGAAAGAAAATCACTTTCTCTGCTTAAGCAATTGCTGCCTCCTCTTTCATCGTTCCTCATGTCTAGCTACACTGAAAGTTATGTTGGTGGGATAAGTGGAAGAGGCACTGGAGTGGGAGTTACGAGAACTGTCTTACGTTACTTACTCATTTCTATCTGGCATGTAATCATTGCCAGATAATGTAATCTTTCTGATTCTCAGACTCATTCATAAATGCGATAATTAGGCCTAGGATAATAATTATAATGCATGAAATTCCTACTCGGTTTTAAATTCTATAATTGTAATATTTCAAGTTCTACTTATTTAAGACTATCTTATTCATTCTACTTTTATAGTATATAATTCAAGCTCTACACATCGTACATAACACTCCCTTCACCTGGAATGTCTTTCTTTTGTCTTATTTCCTCTTTGAATAATACTCCTCTTTTAGGGTCTGTTTCAAGTCCCAGAATGTCATATGAAAGCTTTCCAGATTATCACAATGAACTCTCCATTTCATGAATTTCACCATGTTCTATAGTTCTCATTTTTCTTATCATTGATTTTAACATATATGACAGATAATATTCAATGTGTTTCTCACCGTATGTAATTTTTGGTTGCTAATATCTTAGCCACCCCTTAGGCCATCCTGGCCATAACGATTCAGTATTTCAATTATTTCCTTCATCTCTTTAGAGCCCAAATGATTATTTCATAAATCTGTCAGTTACTAAGTTTACTTGTTTTAACTTCCAACAAATGTGACTATATTTTTTGGCCTTCGTCATACTCTTCTGTCCAGTTGCATTGCTCTTTTCTGTTCTTTTTCAGATGAGCTTGAGTTCTCAGTAGTCCACACGTGTCACATCAGTGGTGGCTGCTGGAATTTTGCATTAAGAAGGATTCTGAAGTTTGGTCTCGACCAGAAAGTGCCACAGTGGATCAGCAGTTTCTCCTCAGTTGTAGAGGTGGGAAGTGGCACCAGAATTATCATCCTTTACTAGGCCATCACCATTAGAGTGTCCTACTGCCTGAACATGTGGCCTTGTTTAGAAGGCAGAGAGATAAAGTAGAGAGGGTTTTGGAATTATATTCATAGAGTCTGGCTTGGCTAGAGTCTCGGCTCTACCACTGCTGTTGGGTGACTTAAGTAAAAGTCTCTGTGATCTTCAGTGTGATTGTACAATGGAGATTCACATATAATCCTGTAGGATTACCAAGTATCATTTAAAATCTTTCCAAAAGTATTGTGTAAACTGGTGACATAAGAATATTAGACATTTCTATTTTTCTATTTTATTGTTACAGAAAACATAGAAAATGAGAGAAAGGGTCAATTTTATGATCCTATTAAGCAATACTAATTCTGTAATGTGTCAACTTGGCTGGTTCAAATTCAGTTTCCAGAATTCCCTTTTGTGTGTGTTTCTGGCTTCTGTAGGTCACAGAGAGATTCTTGTGAGATTTGGAAGGCAGAAAGGTAGCAGCACCCATTTCATGGCTCACATACATTATCGATAATCTGCTGACTCACCTGTTTGGCATGAGGCAGAGTCTAGGCCTCTCAGACTTAGTCTGGATCTCATCAGGTTCTGCAACTCTTGCCCTTACTTCAGACAAAAGACAGCAACCTTCCTGAGAGTGCTTATCCAGCTCTCACAGTGGTAGAGTGTTAAATAAGGTTCTGCTTCTCTTATTGAACCCTGATTAATAACATGTTACAAAACCTTTGTTTTCATTTTTAAGCAAATTTCTTTGCTTCTGAAAAATTACTGAATATTAAAGGGAATGTTGTCTGCAAAAAAAAAATATCCTGTGACAGTAATTCTTTAAAGATTTTAAGAACACGGTGGGCTTTTACAAGTAGCGCAGGAAGAATACAGGTTCTTGGGACTGTTGTACTCCTAGAAGTTCAGAAAACTTTGTAACACTGATATGCTAGCCAAATTTGTGCAAAATTATAAGAATAAAAGTAAAAGAAAAAAGGGAGGGTGAATAAGGAAAGAGGAGGAAGGAGGAAGAAAGGAGGAAGGAAGGAGAAAGAGAAGAAGAGGCAGGTGCAAGAAGGTGAAAAAATTATTTTGAAAAAGTATCATATTTAATAACTAAAGTATACTAAGGGAAAATTTTTTTTGAGTGGGTGGTGGTTTTATTTTTGTATTACTTTTTGAGGAAAGAAGTTATCTTTAAGATTCCAAAGAGAAAATATTTTCAATTAACTGACTCTTATTTGAGCCTTATTGACTCCACATGCAGAAATTGGTGCAACTAGAAGAGAAACAGATGATTAAAGAAAATCACACTATTTCACTAAAATATTATTTCAGTGACTCAGTGTCAAATTTCAAAGACTTTAAATGGCAGCACGGATAGAAAATAAATTTTTTTAGCCAAACAATCTCTCTGTCACCAGCCTATGACAACTTTAGACAACATATTGGGAAAATGAATGCAGCAGAGTTTAGAAGCAGGCCAAAATCATGCTTGATTCTATTGTTACTTTAGTCTGTGCTTAGAATGGATGGTAAAGCATTCATGTTTTACAATCACAGGATAGAAAACATGCCACCTATACTAATTGCAATATCTGAAATTGATAATAATAAAAGTTCATCTTTTCACAGTCAAAAAGGCCAAAGAAATTGTTCCTTCATTAGAAATTACAGCATGTAATATTTTAGCATCTTAATAGTACATCAGCATAATGGTATTTCAGCATCTTGTGTATAAAACTAATAGATTAAACATGAATCAGAAAATAGTATAGACTGCTCAATCTAATTCATTCATGCATATATTTATTGAGAACTTCTGTATACCAGGTACCACACTAGAGACTAAAAGTTCAAAGATGAATAAATGTGCTCCTTGACCTCAAGTAGCTTATAAATTAGTGATAGGTAACTGAGCTATTCACTGAGTAATCCTAAATTATCTACTCTTCTGCCTAACTCTAATGAACCCATCTTCAATTTCTTACCAGAATTTTGAAAAATAAATATGATTTAAAATTCACTGCAGAGGCTCCCGTGGAAACTGGAGTAGTCACTCTCATGCAGAACAGGAGTGCATTCCTTGCTCCCATAAGACAGGAGTGGCTGCACTTGCTTTCCCCAGCGAGCCGACCCAGTGGGGCCTGCGCTGGCTTGCACTGGCTCTTGCCAGCACACATGTGGTGAGCTAGTAGTTGAAAGTAGCCATTATTAACAACTAAATTATGTAAACTAAGAAATAAGTGTAGAACAAAGATACTATATACTCAAAGAGCATCACCTCCTAAGTCATTACCTTTATCTTTCATGTGTGTTCTTGAGGATATTCCTGTCTGTCATCTCTATGTGGTGAAATACTACGACAGTCTGCATTTTTTTCCTAACTCTAGCATCATTATGTTGGTAATATGAAATCAGTCACATGGGAGTATTTATACACAGATATTTGCAAACACTACAAATCAGTGCTTTGTTCCCTCAGAGACCCAGCTAATGAACATTTTCTAGAATACCCCCGAGTGGGAATGTTATCTATAATTTCCAGGAAGAACCGTCCTGGCCAGTGTCCTTCTATCGGCTGGCGTGAGCATGGATGTGTGTGTTGAGATATACATAAGCCTGGATCTGAGTCACTCTGATGAATAGAGCCTGTACCTTCCAGTCCCAGTCTAGAGACCCACACTGGATTTGTGCATGAAAAAGAAATAATTTCTTTTGCTTTTTTGTTACTGTAGCCTATCTTGGCTGATTAAAAAAATATTAATAGTATTTCCAAAATTCTGCAGGAAAGGAGTACCATTGTAACAGTATAACTTACTGCTACGCTCATGATTGGCTTGTGCTCCATAGTACTCATTTTTATTTTTGCTGACAGTTGTCATGTACAGAAGAAAATATTTTACGAAATAGTAACTTTTTCTAAAAATTCTGTTTCTTTAAGTTTTGTTCACTGGATTGTTTCTTCAAGTGGTCTCTTTTTATCTATTCATCTGACTGTAAACAACTTATTTCTTAAATTTAATAAGTAGAGCTTTGGGTACTCCATTTATTTTCTTTTTTACATAGAAATATATCTGCTCCTTATAAACTACTGTTTATGATAGAGAGTCACCACCATGAAAGAAAATTTTAAAATTCCAACATGACATATGTAGCGTTTATTTGAAATATTCAAAAATGTTTAGAGACCCACAGCCCTAGGTTATGGGTTTTTTCTGCCCCTGACTCATCAGTAAAATATTCTTTAAATCAGTCCAGAATTTGGTGAAATTCTGTTATGCACTGATGTCATCGTCTTCTCCTCAAGGTATTATGGATTTACATCTTTGTATTCTTTACAGTAATTTTAGATGGATTGATGTTAGAAGAAAAAATAGATACAAAAATGTTCTCAAGCTGCTGTTTCTAACCAGAAGTCTCTTTTAAAAAATGTTAATGTCAAAAAGGGGTCCTCATGTTTGGGAACCCTGGTGAAGAGGAATAACCCTAAGGAGAATCAGGAGAACTAGATTCTACCCTGGCCTCTGTTAGATCAAGCAGGTTGACTGGACCAGCTACTCGAACTTCCTGTGCCCCAGTGTGTGAAACAAATACTAGTGCTAGATGTCTCTAGGTCTCCTATTTGGTGGTTCTGTACTCCACCTGGCAGTATAAAGATAGGCAGACCATCTCCCTACATAAGATGCCATCAAATTGGGGAAAAGGAAGAGAGAAAAGACTGGGTTCTAAGGAACCATTGCCTAAGTTAAACAGAGAGGCAGAAAACAAAATGCTAGTAGAAGAAATGAGCCTTGAAGGTGACAGGGTCCAAAGTTGGAGCATAAATACTAGGAAAGCTTGTGTCAGGCTCCAAGGAATACATCGACACGGTCCCTAGCATCAGAGAAAAATTGACTTGGCAGGAATGATCTACACAGAACAAGAGGGAGAAAATATAGGAAACAGAGGCCAAGAAGTAGGTGGCTGTGGTAATTAAAACAGGAAATAACTGAAGCCTGACTATGTACTTTGGCAGGGAGAAAAAGAACAAAGGGGGATTATCACTTATAGTGAGGAGGATGAGTACAACATCCCTTCACTATTTTTCTCTAAAATAAACTGTCATGTTTTTAATCAGTGCAATCTCGATGTTTCTAATAAGAAATTCTAAAATAGTTCAGTCAAAGATGAGGCTAGGGGGTTGCAAAATGAGTTCTACAGGAATGCAGATGAATCTGAAAAACAAAACCAAAAATAAAAGAAAATTCTGCAAAGGCCAAAGCAAAATAAACAGCGATTTCAGACTGGCTGGCTTTCTTCCTTGGGTTTGTGGGTCTAGATAAGGAGCTTTGTGGTGGTGGGAAGGCAGCGAAGCTTTAATTGCCTATTAACTGGTTCCTTATGTTTATATCCTCTCTCTACTCTGTCGGCTGTCCCCACTTTGTCGCCTAGCCCCTGACTTGGCCACTGCCGACTATGCTAAATGGGTTCTGATCAGCTAAAAATCACACTGTAATTTAAGCTGGAAATTTTAGTTAAATCCAGTCAATTCCCCAACATCTTTTCAAAAGGATGAAGGTTTTAATCAGTACAGTACAAGCCATGGGGAATATGAGAGAGATCAGGTCAGAATGTGGGTCAGAAAAACTATAGAGGAAGTGCTAATGGGATAAGGACGCCTGAGCTTTTTATGTTATTAGCGCTTCCCATGTCAAATTAGCAAAATGGTTCAGGCACTAAAGTGTTGAGATAAAATGTTCATATGGTATGTGTTCCCCAGAAGAATTCTCTGTGAGCCTCTTCTAAGGAGATTCAACTTTTCTTCTCTTTTCTTTTTTATCTTCAGAGGTAAGCCTATTTATGTAAGCCAGACACATCTACTTTGTATCCCAGTGACCTCTGTGAAAATATGGCTTAATCAGCAAGGCCACTGCATTACAAAATTTCAGGGGACACCATTTACAAAGAACACGATGTGAATGGTGCCCCCTGGAGTTGTGCAATGCAGTGGCCTTTTATCAGGACAAATGTCCTTGTAACTGTGAAATAAAAAAATATACATTTCAGAAACTGCTTCTTGAACACAGACTCATCACTCAGAGCAGTGGTATTTATTTAAATAACAGGGTCGCATATCTGTGTAACTGAGTATTTTTGTTATCGAGGTATAGTTGACATATAGCAGTTTCAGGTGTACAATGTCATGATTTGATGTTTGTATATGTTGCAAAAGGATGAACACACTAAGTCTAGTTAACAACCTGAGTATCTTTTTTAATGTTCACATGCAAGGTCCCTTTCCAATCCTATATTTTGCATCACGTGGATAAGTAATTAGACTGTTATAGGCTTCTATAGGATGTAGACAGTTATTTTTAAAATTCATTTATTCAATAAATATATATTAAGAACTTTTTATGTGCCAGCCACACCGGTCTACTTTAAGAAAAGTAAAGCACTTACAACAGTGTTAGCTGAGAATATGACTATTATTATTTCTCAAACATACCAAGCTCTTTCTAGCCCCAAGACCTCTTTTTTTTTCCCTACCATTTCTCTCTGTTTTAGAACATTTATCTCCCACTCCAAACCCTTCCCCCTGTAGCTAAATTATTCTTGCCCTTTAGGTCTCAGCTTAAAAATTGTTCCCTAACTATTCTATCTATAATCATTTCTCTCTTCTCTCTTTTGTATTTATCTCAGTCCCACATTGGTTTCCCACATAGCACTTACCACCATTTGTCAGTGTGTTTTGGTTTATAATTTACTTAATGTCTAGCTCACCCGATGATAGGTAATCTACAAGGTGTGGAGAAGGTGTATGCATGTTGTAGGACCTCAAAAAATCTGTTAAAAGATTAAGCGAATAACTGATACATAACAACTCTTTAACTTTCCCAAGAAAAATTAAATATTCGGCTCACCTGGAAGTCGATTCTTTTTTTTCTGTCTTTGAGTCAAATTCTGAAACGGATTTTGATGGGACACATCAGTAATATGTTTACTGATTTCTTTTCAAATTTGGAAGAGGTTTGAATTTAAGAGAAACACGTTGGTATGTAAGTGGCTATTTCCTAATCCTTCGGGGAAGTACTAGCTTTATAAGACTCTGATATGCAAGATCACCACAGTATCACGGCAAACACCCTGAAGCCTAAACCCAAAATATGGAACATTCAATGATTGTACATGAACATATTCTCTGATTCAATCACATGAGTACAGTTTTGTGTAAACTGCAATATATATGTGCGTGTGTTCCAATTTTTTAGATGTTTTTTAGGGTGTTTCACCTACCACTTTCATTGAACTAGACACTCAAAATGCAATAAGTAAAGACTATTCTCCCCTATTTAATATGTAAAATGGATATAGTATTGCTTTGTTGCCACAAAGATCAGTGACACTTAAGTTGGTTGAACTTTTAGCGCTGATTGATGTATACTCCAACTGGACCATCAAGGAAGTCAGCTAATTATAACTAAGCAATGCACTGATAATGTCTGAGACAGGCTGCAGGTGTTTTGTTTTGTTTTGTTTTTTTTCATGTTAGTTACCAGAATTCTGAAATATGTCATGTCAGTGGTTAATATTGCTCTCCACAAGTAACATATTTTCATTGAAAAGGTAAATAAACCATTTTTAGGACTGACACAATAAGATTATATAGTCTAATCAAGACTCTTTAGTTGCAAGGAAAAGAAATTAAGTTAGCTCAAAGAAACACTTTCCTGGAAAAGCATAGCATCCTCAGAGAAATAAGCTATAACCATGGAGCCATGAGGGTTAGAGGCATCTACTCTCTCCATTTCCCTCATCTCTTCAGTATCCCATGTGGTCTGGGTCCTCTGGTGCACCTGCTCTGTTGTTTCTGCTTCTCCCTAGAGAACAGCATCGGAGCACCGTAGCTCATATGGCTACCCTATCTCTCACTTGACCTGACCTTTCATTTTCTGTTGTTCCCCCCTTCCCATTATGTACTGAGTATACAATGTATTGAAAGCAACCAGTTCATTGCTGGCACACGAGTGGATTGGTTCCTCTGGGTCAGATGTTCAACCATGACAACCTGACGTGGCCATGATGGCAGTCACTTGGTGGACATATGGACATTTCCATTAGTAGGGAAATGGAGAAACTGGTTCCAAGAGAAGGTTGTGTGGGCAGTCCTGTGCCTCGAAATCAACTTTCTACATTTGCCTGCTCAAAAGAAAATGTCTCTGGAAATGAAAGAGCAGAAAATTTGAAGTAGCTTTTACAGAAATATAAAACAATGATTTGGGGGAAAAGTATCTTACTTCATGTATATTTTTCATCTGAATGCATACCATAGCACTATACATAAGACTGCTTTCATTATGTAATGTTGCCTTTTTTGAATTTATGAGGAGCAATAGTTTTATTCTAAAGAATCTTCCTTGTTTTAATTTTTCCTTCCACATGTGCATGAGAATGCACTTCTGGAGTAACAGGGGGAACATTATTTTGATTCTGCTTTCTCCTTACCAGCTTTCACAAGGTCTAAGTCTTCTCAGGCTTGATTTTCCTGACTTAAGTTTCACTGGATAACTGAGCCATTCCCTCCTTGATAATCCTTGGTCCATGGTAAATATCTTTCTTTTTTTTTTCTTTTTTCTTTTCCACTTTTTCCTTTTATCTTCCAAAACCCATTATTATTTTTTTCTAAACAACAATTCTCAGTTTCGTTTGTAGTTACACAACTGTTGTGAATATTAATGGTATCCTTCAAGGGATATTATTTATAGCAGGAAATATGGCTCTTTGATCAGTGTTTTCTCTTAAATAAAAACCTCATGTATTGTGGGTAGACTATTTCTCTTATCTTATGTTGGGCATTTCATTGCTCATTTCCATCTTTCCCTTATTTTACAGAGTTGGAGGCTGTTGGAGACTTTTAAGTTGTTCTTTTTAAAAAGCCTTTTTTCCCCTCTATTGTGTGATCTCTCTAGCGCTGGCCCTGTGCATGGCGGTGTCTGCCCTGGTTGGAAATCCTTTCGCTACAGTCCCTAAAGGCAGCGAGTGATTCGGGGGGGAGTGTGTAATTTGTTTTGTACTGTGGAATTCCTGCCATGCCTATATGTATTTAGACCACAGGCAAACCAATAAAGTTGTCATAGAAACAAAGCAGTTCATGAATAAATCAATCCATAACAAACTTGTAAACTTCAAACAACCCACTGTGCCTTAACAACACATCCGTTACATGCACAAAATAATCATGTTTGTAATGAGCAATGCACAATATTATTCTTTCTTATACATTTGGTCCTGTCTGCCATCTTATAAATATTCCTTAATGTATTTTTATGCAGCCTGTGGATTCCTACTGAGCTCAAATGAAATAAGTAACTCCAGCTGGCATGATAACCCTGGAAAAGCAGACTTTTAAAAATGTAGCTCATGCTGAACCCCAGTTCAAACAGTGTGCTTAGAATACCTACTTGGATGAGCAGTGGGGATTGAAACCATGGCTAAGGAAAGTTTCCTCATTTTGATCAGCTCCAGTATTTTTTTTTTTCACTTTTCAGTTCTCTCATACTCGCTTAGTACTCTGGTCTGCACATGGCTAGCGTCTTCAGGGAACGTGGCTGACTTGGAACGGGGTGGAGTGGGGTTGGGGAGCTGTTAGAAAAGTGGCACCGAGTATTCTGAAAAAGGTCAGATGGTTTCTGCTATAAACTGTCGTGACCGAATTGGAGAAAGAAAGTGCTTTGAGGAGAAAAAGAGAGTATTAGAGTGTAAAACTTAAATTCCTTTGCAAATGGTAAAAAGACAAGGGGAAGGCAGATGTAGAGAAAGAGGTCAGGTATTACAAGTCCTCTGGGGCTTGCTTTGGCTTCCCGAACATGAGAACTTTTTCTTATTTTCATCCTGAGTGAAATTTTCTCTGTGGCTATATTTAGGTCACACCTTACAGACATGGTAGACACCTTATTGTGATATCTTCCTCTAATGCCATGAGCCCAGTTAAGGCCTTTACCATGCCTTCATTGTGACATCTCAGCCTAATTAGACATCTCTTAAATGCCTGTAATCAGAGGAATCCTATAGCCGTATTTTAGCATATACATGTATATGGAATTTAGGGTATATATAAAATTTTATTTTTCACTATTTTACCTATTTATGTGAAATCTCATTTTTTCTCCTTCATGACATCTGGGAAAATCCCATAATTTTTCAGCCATTGTCAGTTAAAATTTAGTCCAGTCTGGTTTATAATCTTAATCCTATATTTAATTTAAAACTCTTCCCTCCACCATTTAAGCAAGGAGGATGGCTTTAATAACCCTTTTTCTTTTCCTCTCCCATTCCCAGGATTTATGGGAAAGATGTTCTGTATTGGAAAAACCCTGGGACATCTGGGTGTGGGCAGGAGAATGGACAGGGAAAGCTGAGATTTTCTTAAACTACTGTGCAGACTTTTGCTCATTCTGGTCTGTGCTTCTGGTAGCCTCCATCAAGTGGCAGTCTTGCCCAGGCAGTGTGCATATTTCCTGGGTCTTCGGGGCCCATCAGCCACTGAGATGACACCCTCTTAAATGGGCATCACACTGAGTGAATTAGTGTAACCTCCCCCCACCATTTGTGTTCACCAGAACCTATGAATGTGACTTTGTTTGGAAAAAAGGTCTTTGCAAATAGTACCAAGTTGATGAAGTTATCTCGGATTAGCATGGGCCCTAATCCAGGGACTGCTAACTTTGTAGGAAGAGGCAAATGTGGACACACAGATATAGAGCGAGGGAATGCCATCTGAAAATGGAGGCAGAGACTGGACGTGATGCATCTATAAGCCTAGGAACACCAGAATTCCTGGTGACAATCACCAGAAGGTAGGGAAAAGCAGGAAAGATTCCTCCCTAGAAACTTCAGAGGGGAACTTGGCCTGCCAACACATTAATCTTAGACTTATGGCCTCAGAAGCTATGAGAGAATAAATTTGTGTTGTTTTAAACCACCCAGTTTGTTGTACTTTGTTATGGCAGACCTGGGAAACAAATAATGGGGTCCACACTTCAAACTCTCTTTTTAGATAGAAAAATAAAAGCAAGCGCCACTCGATATGCTCACAAGCTTCCAGCTCAGTGTTTTCCAAACTAAAGTCATTCTCTCTCCCTAAATCCACCTTTCCATGTGGATCTCTAGCTCAGGGCTTGGCGTCACCACCCTGTATGACTCCAGCCTCACCCTTGAAAGTCATTTTACTCTTCCTTTTCCCTCACATCATTTCCCTCCCCACATTGTTGACTCATTTCCTCCAGAGTGAAATCAGGTTCTTGAGTTTTGTTTTGCCTTCATGATTTGCCTGCCCTCTGGCTACCTTGCTGGCTTTACCTGCAACCACAGCTGCACATGATATTTGTGTCAAACTCCCCCAGTTTTTCACCCACCCCAGCTAAGAAAATAATCTCTCTGCTACTTCTCTGGGCCCAGTAGCACCCCCATGTAAGGTGATCACTGACATGTTCTGCTCTGTCTCATTAAACATTGAGGCATCAGGAGAGGTGCTTTGCCTCATTTATCTGTTTCCCTTAAAACTGACTGAAAAGCCTGCTCTATTGGAGAAATGAAAGGAGATATGCACAGTATGAGATAAATAGAGGCAAGGAGATAAAACTCAAGAAAAAGGAGATAAACTCAAGAAAGACAGAGTAACCTATCATAATGGGTTACTTCAACTGTCCTGGAATTTCAATTTTCCACAAATAATAAAGGGATTCATAGAAGGTATATAATAAATGCATGATAAATGACAGAACAAATGATAACATACACAGATGGCTTACTATGTATCAGACCTCTGCTAAGCATTTAGAGCATCTCTCATTTAGTCTATGCTGCAGCTTCATAAGAAATGTATTTCCCTTTTATTAATGAAGCAAATGGGGCTCTGAGACATTAAGTAAATTTTTCAAGGTCATACGCATAGTAAGTTGTAGAAATGCAATTTGAACCCAGGTATGTCTGAATCTGAAGATCATGATTTTAACAACTGATTTGTCCTCTTCTGTTGCACAGGTTCTGATCGTTATGGAATATTCTCCTACAGCTGAGAAAAAGCTGCTGCTGAATGCAGTTTTCCCCTTATTGGCACAACATCAGTCTAGAGTCGGTAAGGAATATCTTCGTTAAGGAATATTCTGTGCCAGTTTCATACCTGAGTAATTTATTTAATCTTTGCATTATGGAGAAGTGTGGTAAACATTTTTAGGATATTAAGGAGAAGCTTTTAAACATTTATGATGTGTACTTCCTTAAGTGTAAAACAATTATTATTGAGGGTGGCTGTAAGGATTACATGAAATAATGAAAAACAAAAATCATATTGTTATTGCTACTTCATGTAAGATATATTATTAGTAGTAATTCCTCAGACCAGCATCTGTGGAGGGCTGAAAAGATACAGCTTCTGAGGGGTCCTCGCCATTAGACTGGGCTAGGTATCTCGGGGCAGTGGCTTCCAAGTCACCAAGTCTGAGAAGATATCGTGCTCGTGGCACCCCTAGCCACCCAGTGATCTGTCAGCAGCTAGTGGACCACTGAGGACATCCGGGCCAGCCCTAAGCCTCTGGGAAAACTCTTGGGCTGAGGACAGTATGAAGAGACCTGTTCTGGGTTATAGTTGTCTTGGATTTAAGTTTCAAGGAGTCTAAATTAGACTTTAAACTCTTAAAATTCCCTGAGTCAAAAGCAAAATTCATGCAGGATTTTAAACCTAAGTACATATGTACATTTTTTTTTCGGTACCATATTCATAGGATTCAGTAGATTTTCAGAGTGGTTTATGAACAAATAATGGTTAGGAATTCTTTACCTTAGGATTATTCTGGGGGTTCTCATCAATTTCTAGGTCCCAAGGAGTCTTGCTCAATAAAATTCCCTCCTCCCCAGGAACACTATGAAACTCAATTCTAAAAACTTTTCAAAACATTTTTAGGCTTTGTACAATTGTATTTATTGTAGTTTTACTACTCTAGATTTAATTTTGTATGATAATGGTGGTTTTTGACTCCTGAATGAGGCTGTAGGGTGTGAGCAGTGCAAAGCAGGCATTTAAGAATATGGAAAAACTGGGCTGTCGTGAGGGGCTATTTAACAAGGCTCTTCCTTTTTGAAATTGCCATATAGCCATCTCTCCCGCTGAATTTCTGTAAACACTAAGTTAGAAACAAAATTTACCTATTGAAGAAGGGGAGTAAATCCTCATTCACTTATTATTTTCTGTTTTTTTTTGGTGGGGGGGGCGAAGAGGAGGGGGGGTTGGTCCATTTTATACATCTAAGACATACTCTTAGTTTTGTCTTTATAGCCTGAGAAATAGAACTTCAAATTTTATGTCTCCTACATACTAGCTGTTTGAATTGGGAGATAATGATAGTGAAGATAATAATATCTAATTCTCAGATTTATAGTGATGATTAAACTCTTTGGTACCATTTAGTGCAAGTTTGGGGGGGGTTTTTTGGTCTGTTTTTTTTTTGTTTTTTGTTTTTTGTTTTTTTTTTTGTTTTTTTTTGGTTCCAAGCATGGTACTAAGAGCTTTACATAAATTCCTTAAACTAATCCTCCAAATAACGAATACTAAAGGTGAAGAAATTAAGTCTCAGGTAAAATAGTGGCTCAAGGCCCCAAACACAGTAAGGGACAGCTGAAATACACATTATCTAGTACATTACCTTACAGACAGCTCATTTTGAACAAATATGAGCCCTCATCCTCATCCATTTCCAGGAGAAATAGAAGCCCTGTGCTACAGAGTTTGACTTTCTTCTCATTTCTCCTGGCTCCTCCCAACCAGCAGCTAAGCTGCTCCTTGTGGCCTCACCCCATCACTTCCCTCTTTCCAGCTCCCTATCAGAAATGTGGATTGCTTACTGAAAGGCAAATGCAGACATTAGCTGGTAATTAGGCTCATTAATTTTATAGGAAATTCTTTAATTTTCTATGGGGCCATGTCTTGCAATGCATTATCTTCCTTTTATGACTTCACTTGCCTCAGTGTCAGTAGAGATTAAAGGTAACATGCCCTGCTGGGAACAAACACAATTTTCCAGCAGCTGCATTTTGTTTTCCTTAATAATTAACAATTGCTGCTGACTAACCCTTGCAGCATAAAATGCCCACCTTTTCACAAAAGAGTGGGCATTGGTTTGAGGAACTCACAAGGGAGATCAGAAAAAGAAGTGTGATTAAAGCATTAAAGATTTAAAGGTTGACATTAGGATGAAAGGTGAAATTACAGTAAATATAATGCTGTTTAACATTAAATGGAATGTGTTGTACTTGAAACAGTTGTTCATTTCAACATTAATTATTAAGGGAAGCTGACAACTCATTTTTAATTCGCAACTGAAGACACAATTTCTTAAGATATAAATACAATAAAAGAGCTCAGGATATTGTTGCTTCTTTATCATTAATGATTCCATGTTTTTTCTTGATATAATCCATAAACAAATTAGAATAGAATGTTCCTAAATTGTATCAACCAGGCTTAGTTTGTGGCAAGCTGATATTTTGTCTCTGGATAGAGAGATTGAGAAATAAGTTAGGTTGTATTGGAAATTGTTTCACTTAATCCTCATTATTTTGATTTAAGGATTTTCTTGAAGATACAAAATTTAAAGGGCATTTGAGGCAAACTTTGTACTTGATGTTTTAAATCAATTTTCTTCTGGGGAGGGCCAAGCATGTTTATCCTTTGCCTTTTAATGAGAGATAAAAAACAGAAATAATGTGATAAAATATACATTGCCCAAGTTTCTATGTGAAATTGATCATTCTAATTGGATTTTAAATCTATTGTTAAATCTATTGTTTGTTAGAATCTGCATGCTGTTTGGTGAGTAAAACTTTGGAGGAAGTTCTTGAAGTACTTGCAAAGAGAGAGGAAAGATGGCCCAGTGAAGGGAGTTATGATGGGAGAATTCAAAAGGAAATTTCAGTTACTCTTTCTGGTAAAGCACAATAAAAACTAATAATGTCACTGTGTGATTGTGATTTATTTTTAACTTTAAAGAATGTCTATGGATTGGTATTCTTGTTCCCAAGTTAGCAATGTTTGGATGCCTTTATTCCATGACTGGAAGTGTAAAATATCTAGGATCATCACCAAGTCTTTGAACTTTATGTATTTAAAAATTAACTGAGGAATGAAAAGGACCAACAATAATTAACAAACATGTAGTTTCCTTAGTGCATGTTTTTAACTTTTTAATTTTATTTTATTTTTATGCCTACAGCACCTGGCCTTCCTAGGTGGTCTCTCATCCAAGTACTAACCAGACCTAACCCTGCTTAGCTTCCAAGCTCAGATGGGATTGGGTATGTTCAGCGTGGCATGGCCAAAAGCCCTAGTGCATGTTCTTTTACTTTCCTCTTGGTTAGATTTCTTTCTTATACTTCTCTGTCTGTGCCATAGATCATTGATATATGGTAGCTCAGCGTATTAACTTATGACACACTGTGTCAGTGTTATTGAGTTTAGACCAAGTTATGTTTCAGTAACAAAAACCTCAGAATATAAAGGTTCACATTAATGAAGGTGTATTTCTCGGTTATGTCAAATCTTAATTGAGTATTGGCTTCGTCTCTCCATTCGGAAACTCAGGCTGAAGGAAACTCCCCCACACCCCCAATCTAAGATGTTGTTTGTATCATGCACGGGAGGGGAAAAGAAAGAGGGCAGAACCACTTGATAGTTTTTAAAGCTTCTACTTAAAAGTGTCAGGTGTCACTTGCTCACATTTCATTGGTCAAAAGAAGTCACAAAGACAATTCTGGTGTTTTTTGTATAGAGGAGAATGAGCTATTGTAGAAAAGGCAACCGATTTTTGGAAACTATAATTAAATTGCTTCTTCTCCACATACACATATGCAAATTATATCATTTGAGATATATGAATGGGAGTTTTTCAGCGGGTTTTAGGTTGGCAGCTTGCACCCATCCTCTCTCTGATAATCTTAAAAGGAGAATTATGCTGATTTTGTAGTGAAAAAGTATTCAATAAAAACAATATTTTTATTTAGAAAAATCAAGCCTCGATCAGTGTGCAAAGGTTGCTGAAAAAAACAGAATTCTGTCAACTGTCCCTGCCCTCAGGAATATGGATCAGAAAAAATGGGTAGGTCTTATCAATTATAGCATATGTTTATAGTACCATACTGAATTGCACATCTAGAATTCAACGTGCCCTGTGGCTATTAGATTGGCTGTATTTCCCAGTGCGAGAGTAACATGAAACAGTTACTGCAAAATATAAGGTCATTACCCTATATGGATAAAGGGGTAACTGCCCCTGAAATGAGTTATAAAATCTTCATTTTACAAAATAGGAAAATAAAGCACTTATATGATGATGGAGAATAATTTTTAGAGTATCTTTAGAATCATGCTGTAGAGTTTGCAGAGTGGCTTTACAGAAATCATCATTTGAAGTATGCAGGGTATATGTTATTAGCCTCATTTTCTGTGCAAGAGAACTCAGGTTCAGTGAGGTTAAGTAAGTTGCCTAAGGAAATGGCAGACCTGGGACCAAAACTCAGACTGCCAAGTCTAAGTCCAATATCTCTCCCCAACATAAACTGCCTCCCAATACACAGTTCCATATCCTACTTACTTTCTTCATGGAAAAATACAGAATGAGGACAAAATTGGAAAATATGTTATAATGGCAAGGAACATGGACTTCAGTTTGGTCCTGGTGTGCTACTTAAGTTAATTTTAAGTTGTGCTACTTCAGTTACATTTTTAGGCAAGTCACTTCAGCTTTCTATGCCTCAGTTTTTTTCACCTGCAAAATCAGAGTTGGATTATATTTTTTTTCTCAAAGTCTTGTTTTAATAGTAATATTTTATAAATCTAAATACTTAGTGTCTTGTCATTTGCCCTGAACCTCAACACCCAGATACCTATTAAATTAGATAAGAGAATGTATTTCCCTTGGCATACTGTCTAAAACCACCCTGACCTGCTGGTGACCAGCTTTGTTTTGTTGTTAGTGCAAGAAACCTAAATTAGTTAAACAGAAAAAAAGGGTTGAGTCACATAATTGAAAACTCCAAAGTGATTCATGCTTCAGACATGACCAAAAGCAGGCATTTGGAAACTGTTGTCTCCTTTCAATCTCGCTCGTGTGCTCGCGCTCTCTCTCAGTGTCTCTCTCTCTCTCAATTTCTCTCTCTCTCTCTCTCTTAATCTCTCTCTCTGCTTTGTTTCCCTCTCTTTCTCATTCTCATTTTCCCTCTGACTCTTGTTTGTCTCTTCTTTCCTCTCCTCCCTTCTTGTCTCTGAACAGCTATAGTCTTTCCCATGGTAGCTTTTTTTTTTTTTTCATATGGAGACTGTGGACACTAGATAGCTCCAGAGATGTATCATTCTGGCTTCTAAAATGTAAGAGATCTCTTCTCCTCCAGGTCCAAATTAAAAGAGCTTTGGGAAGAACTCTGGCCTGGCTTGGACTACATGCTCTCCACCAGACTCACCCCTGGCAAGGCGAATGTAAACTGTGATTTACCAGACCCGTGTCACCTCCCAGCCTCATGGCCATGTATTGGCAGGCACTGAAGTCACACAGGGATGAGGAAAGGCAGTTCCCCAAAGAAGGTGGATGCTGTTATTAGAGGAAAGACTGGGAGCAGGGTGGAGGGGAGGGGTGGGGAGGGATAGGGTATGATAAGGCTATGGTTAGAAAAACACAATATTTACCGCATACAGTAAACATACATCTGAGCTGTCTTACTCACAAATTCCTAAATGAATGGAAGAGAATTTACAGAGCACAAAATGTTAAGCTCCAAGACACAAGAGTAAGAACATCATGCATTAGACCCATCGTCGTACTGTACAATCCCTCCAGTATGCCAAACACATATGGAAATAATTCATTCTTAACAGCATTCTCAATTTTAGAAATTTATCACAACATACCCATATTTCCATTAGGAACCCATGAGAAGTATTTCATACATATAGATACTCATAAAAGTGAGTCCCAAGGCATGTTTTGTGAACTTCTAGTCATGGTGCTATGGGAAAAAGAGTTCAGTGGCTAAATTCTGTTGGGAAATGCTTCTTATTATACCCGTCCCTGGAAAGTCATCATGTATCTTAGCAAATTTAAAGTCACAGTAAAGAGACACTGTTTAAATCAACATTTCCCAAAGACACCTGCGACCACATGCACACAACAAAGAATGGAAGAAAAGAAGATAAAACAACTAATAATATCCCTGTGAAAGTCCTCTGGATGAAGTCCTCTGACCCAGGTCGTTAATGAAGCTACATGTATTTGCTTTACATCTCCTGTTGGGACAGGAGGTACCTCCCTGCTCTTTACAGTTAACACTTCTTTCAAGTTTCATGAGGAGCAAACCAGCTTTAAGCGCTTCTGCGTGACAGATATGTCAGAGTTTACCAAATTCATAAACTTTTTGACATCATAAATACAGAACTTGGGATCTAGAGGCAAACATAACTCCAACATAAATCATTAGTTTGTTAAATATTGGTTATTGCAAACTTATTGCAAAGGAATTATTTATGTGGGAGGGAATGTGTTGGGCATTTGAAATCTAGAGGTAAACAAGACAGATACAGCCTCCTTTGGATTGTGTAAACATTATGTCTTTCCATCTTTCTAAACTTCTCTTTTCTTATGTGTAAACTTAAGATAATATTACACACTTTTCAGAGCTATTTTGAAAATCCCATGATAAAATGGTTGTGAAAACTGAACTTAATAATGATTAAATATGTTTAAATTAACTTTTTTTCTTAGCATTCTTTTTTTAACCTGAGTTTTCAAATCATGAAGATTCATTGAGCATCTATTGAATGCAAAACACTATTTTGGGTGTTCGAAGTGATAGAATAAACAAAAACAGAAAAAGAATAAGTAATAATTGTGATTAGAAAAGTGCTTATAAAAATTTTAGAAAAGAAAATGACCATCAAAGATAAATAATAAATGGCAACAAGGGTCAAGGACCAATTGAAGGTCCCAGATATTAAATACCACAGGAGCTCAGCATGGAAGAGATTACTACAGGGATGATGAGTTCAAACAAAGCGTTATGGTGTCTTTGCACCTTTGAAAGAAGTAAAGAGGAGGAAGGAAAACAGAATAAGAGAGGAAAATGGCAAAGCAAAGGCATGGATATGATGAAATTTGGGTATTTTTAATGAGCAGTGAGTAGATGAATCTGAGTACAGTGGATGAACTGGGGCAGTGCAAGGTAGAGTATAATGCTGTGTGAATAGAGTAAGGTCTGAGAGCGAAATGCCTTGAATGTCAGTCTGAAGCATGTGTACTTCACCTCATTAAGTAAACAGGAAACATTAGAGACTTTTTAAGGCAGGAATGTGATATACCAAAGCTAGTATTTCTGGTCCAATAATATGGCAATTATGTGCAAGGACTTAGGCTCAGAAAGGAAATTTTAACATTTAAACTTTCTAGCTAATATACGTCTAAAAGTATTTTGGGGAGTGCATATCTACCAGAAAACCTGACTGTCCCTAGACATTCAGCATTGTCCACATAGTGTCAAAACGTACTTGTCGGCACTGTTCTTGTCAACTACACTACACACCCACAAGTTTTGCTTTCTGCCTTCTGCACCAAGTCTTAGATTCTTTGCAAGAGTGCTCTGACATCTCCCAGACTTCTTTATTCCTTCCCCTGAAAGCATTAGGTCCACTTTCTTCAATGGACCTACCACTTGGCATCATAGAAAATTCTTCAATTTACTTAATAAAAGAAATTACCGTTTGAGACATGGCTTATTTTGAAAAACAGACCTCCCAGTGCTGCTCCTAGGACCTCATTCTTAAAGTTGGGGAGGACAAAGGTTATGTCCTCCCTTCACCTGATGTTAGAAGTGGTGAAGGTAGAAGGGATTCTGGTTACATTGCCAAGATTTAGAAGTGGTATAATAACTCCCTGATAGCCAGACATTATCAGAGTCTGTGAGACTTTTACTAAGCTTATGAGGTTGCTATGAGGAAAAGAATTAGATTTAAAATAAGAAAGACATCTACTAGCCTTCTCTTCCAAATTCCAGAGATGGCTAAGAGCCTAAAAAAACAACCAGTTGAATTTTAGGACAGTCCCAGGAGTGTCCTGATAATGGCTGTTTGAACCAAGTGGTGCATGTAAGAAAAAAACTGCTGTGACTGTAGATGAGTAAACAACCCAGTACAAAGAAATTTGCATTACTAAAGAAACAGTTTCTACATTTTTTATCTTTCCTCTGATATGTCCACCCTAAGCCACATGGTTAAGAAAACAATCTGAAACTGAATACAGATAAGCTAAATACTCTAAACACGTTCCAAAAAGAAAGAAAAATATTAAAAAGGATACTTTAGAAAGTCTCCAGATTAGAAAATTTCATAAGATTTGTTGCTTATTTGTTTTACATTTTGTGTGTATTTGTGTTTTGTTTTGTTGCTTGTTTATTTTCTTCATGTACCACAAGCTTCCTGTTTGGAGGAAAACTATTAATTAATAACACCACATAACTATTGCACCCTCCTTTTTGACATAGTTTGAGGCAAACAGCCAATCACATAAAGTAAAGCAAATGAACTTGTCTCTAGGACCGGACAGGACTTGGTCCATCTTTTGGAGATCTAACGTGTTCAGAGAGAGGCCATGGGATCACTTTCTCACATCTGATGCAAAGTATAGTGTAGGGGAAAGACAGTTTATACCGAGATAAATCTAAATTTAAATCCTGGCTCTGATTCTTGAGAATCGTGTGAGCTTAGAAAAATTACTTTATTTGCCTGACTTTCAGCTTGACTGTATGGAAAAATGTGACTGATATGTAGTTATGAAGATTAAAGGTTATATATTAAATACATGTAGCTCAGATCTTGACCCGTTAAATGCCCAACAAATGTTACTTGTTTCTTCTTTGTAGATTATTTTTGTTTTCATAAGTTATGGGCACCTATGTGTCTATCTTCCTGCCTGTCCTTCTGTTCGTCCATCCATTCATCTATTCATCCATCCATCCAGAAAATCAGAGAGATGTAATATTAATGCTGAATTTTTGTCCTGTTACACATCACCTAATCACTATTACATGGATCATTGAAATTAATTACATTATTTTTTTTCCTGAAAGAAAAATGCAATATATGCTTTTTTAAAGCTTACGTATAAGCCTTAAGACGTTCACTTAAATTGAGTTTTTGAAGCATATTGATAAATAATAGGGGGAAAAAACAGATACTCACTAGCTAAAATGTGCTTAAAATTTTGTCAAACTTGTAATTCCCATTAAGTTTTTTTGTTTTACTGCTAACACTAACAGTATTTTACATAAGATCACTTGTCTACACAATATGTCCCTATTAAACTTAACTGACAACTGAGAGAAAAGATGTGGGTTACCAAACTGAAAGCATTAGCGCTTAATAAGAATCCAACAAACCAAACCCTTCCCCCACCAAAAAAAATCCAAAACCCTCAGTCAAAACAAGATTATTAAAGTACAAAATGTACTTCGGTTATTTATTTTGACCAGCACTGTCTGGTTTAATTATTTATAATAATAGTATGCTTACAAATGTACTGTAGGCTGTTTGGTAGCATAATGAAGTTTTAGTAATATGAGCAGTGAGTGCATTACTCTGCTTGCAAATCTTTTCTGAGAAGCTAGATTTAATATCTAATTTTTTTAAATTGATAATTGTATTTGAGACTTAGTAAGATTTGAGTGTACACCGGTTTGCCATTTTCATGTCTCAATATGCTGTATTTATTTTAGGCTAACATATTGTGCATGTGAATTATGCATAACTAAACAAAATGAAATCTCTCCCAAGGTGTACAGACTCTTGTGATAAAAGGCCTGACTAGCCCGTAGATCCCTGTTGGTGCTCATGTTCCCTGTTACTGAGCAGTACAGTTTATTACTTCTATGATCACTCTGTGTCTTGTGGGGTGGACAGACTATGATTACTCTTTCTCCCAGGTTCCATTAGTACCGTCATACTTGAATAATGTACTGGATATTTAAAGTACTGGGTAGCTGCAGGTATGCATTAAATAATATTCATAATATCTTTAGAGAAATAGAATTTCATCTTGATAATATAATAGTTTGTAATAATTAAATTATTATTAGAGAATGTTTACTGATGCTACTATTACCTATATTCTATTGATTTCTCATGAACAAATGGTATATTAGGCTTCATAGTTTTTGCTTTTTCTAATGGAATTCTCACTTCACACACTTTTTCTACACTCCCCATTCCCACCCTCACCAATCCATCAATATGGATTTTAGTTCTGAGATTTTGGGGGATTCTATCAAGTTTAATATTCAGCCTTGTCTAGGTGTGCTAGGAGGGAATTGAAGCATTCCCCAGAAATTTGTAGACTGAAGGGATAAAGGGAAGCAGGTGAGCTAAAGCCATGTTGCTGACCTTGATGCACCACTGGGACATAATACCATAAAGAAAAAATAAATAAGTAAGCTAGGGAGTTTTAGTGTGTGACTTTATTGAGGAATTCCATGATTTACTGTTCAATATAGCAGGGCTTATCGTGTAACTTAGCTGTGAAACTCCCTGATTTACTGTGAAGCACAGCAGGGTTTATCATGTAACTATTATATGAGGGTCTTGGCAAAGACATGGTTAGGGTTTTGCAGAGTCCATTAAGAATGACTGACATGCTTTTCTCAAATGGACCAAAGCAGATTCTGACTAGCAAACACAACCATTATTCTCAGCATCTGAAATTCCAGTATTTTAAATGTATTCATCACAGATGTTAAGGGTAACTTATATGCCTACTTTATCTTTCTCTCATCATTTTATATCTAAGCTTCTGTTTTATAGCAAATTGCTATATGAATTTTACTGTTTTATGATACTGATATTCATTTTGCAGAATTTACATTCTTTTTTAAAAGAGACATTATAGCTAAAGAAGCAGTACATTAGAAAACATAAAGCATGGGACATTTCCATCTGTCAGTCCCATATTTAAGTTCTTCGAAGTCTCCCTATGCCATTAGGATGAAATCAAAGCCCCACAGCCAGGGTTATAGGCCCTGCACGTTAAGTCTCTCCTTCTTGTGATAGGAAAACCAATAAGTGGAAATGGGGATGTCCTTCAAACAAGGACTACATCCCCAAGTACTGATACTGATTTTTGCTATTCATGAGAAGCTAGAGTTAAACAGGGACAATTGAAAAGGTCTTAAGCAATTTACAGCAAAAGATACCATTTCCCTTCAAACAGTCACCCATGACTTGATTATAAATTTCTTGAAAATGAGGACTGTGTCTTATTCTTCTTTGAATCCCCAATATTTAGCACAGTGTATGGCATGTGATGAGTGCTTGATGATTTTGAAATATGAATAGAGCTGATCAACTGGGGACTTCTCCAAACCATCGTACGCATTTATGCTTCCATATCTTTGCTTCTTTATCTTTGTCTCTGCCTATAATTCATATTTTCTCTTTCACCAGCTGGCTGACTCCTTCTACCCCTGTTCTAAGACTGGGATCAGAATAATTTGTTCCTGTCCCTCCTCTCTTTGCTCCCAAAAGTTCCAGTGCAGATCTTTACCACCTTATCAAAATAAATTCTAATCAAGTTTGCATGCCTCATACCCCTTTTCACTCTTTTGACTGACAAAACCTAGTACCTGGTGTAATTTCTACCACAAATTGTATATTCAGTTTTTTTTAATTGAATGAGTGAATGAAGTTAATGAATTATGATCAATGGACCCATCTATTGTAATGAATTACAAAAATGCTAGAACTCTTTCAAGGAAATTTTTGCTTTAATCAACAAATAGAAAAAAAAGTCAAAGAATAACATAAAAAATGGACAGTAAATGAAATAATAACCTGAGGATGAGGACTAATCAAAGACAACATAGCATGGTAGATAAAAGCAGGACAAAAGCACACAAGACTGCATGTGTCCAATTCCCATTTCTTACTACCTCTGCAATCTTAGGCAGGTTACTAAACCTCTTTGTGACTGAGTTTCTTTATCTATAAAATGCAATTATAACCAAACTTATCACTGCTTTGTGGAATTATTATTATGAAGATTATAAAATAGATATAAAGTGTTAAGAAAAGTGCCTAATAAGAAAACATTATGTAAATACTAGCAATAATAATAATAATAATAATAATAATAATAATAATACTCTTCCCAATAGAAAAGCGCCTAACACATAGAAAGCATTATGTAAATACTAGGTATAATAATACTATTATTATTACATACTCTTCCCATTCTCTTTTTAAAAAATATGTTTACTTATCATGAGTACCCTTGGTGGTGATTTAATATCCACAGTATTTTTTACATGGGTATTGCTGGCTTAGAATTTCATTAATTAGAGATATATAAGAAACTAGAGAAATATGTCATATTTAGGAAGAGAAGATAGAATTTGGTAAGTTAAATAGTTAATTGAATTCTTTAAGCTTGAAATGTTTAGATTGGAATTCACTAAGTTTCACAGACAGTGATTTATTCTTGTATCTCTTCCTGGAAAATCTGTTCTCTTTCTTGATCCAGATTATGGCATCATAAAAAATGACCGTTCCATAGTTTCTGCCTTGTGAAAATTTGCCAATTTTATAGTAGTAAGTTAATGTTGGGAAACTCTCTGTTACTCTACATAGGAATGAATCAACAGTAACTCCACTGAAAATCATAATTTGTCAGAACTCTGAATTTCACTCATTTCTGTAGTTATCTCCTAAAACCCTCTTTTGTATTTACCCTACTTTAGCTATACAAGAACTCATTGCCAAGAACCCGTTGCATCTTGTACCTACCACCTACATTTCCTACATTACCTGAAATGCTCTTTCCTGAATAGCACATGGCTCTCTTCCTAATTATCTTTAGATCTATTCAAGACTTGATCTTAGCCAAAGGGCCAAGAAGCAGTTAGGTCTATTCAAATAGCTCTTTCCAATAGTCCTACCTGACCATCCTATTGAAATCACTTCCCACATTTTCTATCCTTATCCCTCCCACACACACTTTATTTTTCTTTATGGCACTTACCTCTTTAATGAATTCATTACAGATTTGGCTTAGTTTCAGAGCTGCCTGAGATAATAAGCTTCATGAGGATGTGATTTTTGTCTATTTTATTCATTACTGTATCTCTAATATCTAAAATAGTAGCTAGTCACATGATAAGCATACAATAAATAAGCCTTTGGTTTAAGCAACCAAAAAAGAAAAATCCATCAAACAGTAGTATTAATGTCATAGATTTAAGTGTACATTTATTATATTATATTGGTATTAATATTTACATAATATTATAGATAACCAACTATCCACCAGAATCTCTATTTTCCTACTCATGGTATAGAATCTATACTATCGACTCTGCACTACAAGTTGTTGCTGAAATGCAACTGCCCAGTAGTCAGAGATTAGAATTTCCAGTCCCCCTTATATCTACATATGGCCAAGTGCTGAGTTCTTACCAATGGAATTTATATGATTTTTAAGAGGCAGGTAGGTATGCCTTCTCCTCATTTCCTCTCTTCTTTTTCCTCCTCTCTACATAGAAGCATTGCATAGAGTGAGAAATACACTTACACAACAGTTAGGATATTTTCCATTTCCGTTTATTATTATTTACATAGTTGGGTTGTCTATGTGTAGTGTGAAGAGGTTTTAGTTCGAAGCTTGGGGCATTTTCTTCTTGCGGTGGGGGTGGGGGGTAATGAAAAAAAATAAGCAAATAAGAAATTTTAGAACTAATTATGAGATAATGGGAATAAGACCACAAAAAGTGGTATCTCTTTCCTGCTTGTGAATTTTTACTCATCTCATGTCTGTCTTGAGGAAATAAAAAAAAAAAAACGAAAGAAAAAAGAAAGAAAAATAACAAGTGTATTATCTGAAAAGAGGTGTCTGTGTGTTCGGTAACCATTGCTGAGAGATAAAACCTAGAAAATCAATTAGATCTCTAAGCTTTAGAGAAAAAGGTCTTGTCCAAAGATTTAATATTTCTAACTTTAGCCCCTAGTGCCTTCCTTTTCTTATTGATCTCTGATAGTCTCGGGCTCACTTTCTTTAACAGTCACCTTAACAACCCTATATCCCAGCAGATCTAAGACTTCCCTTTATGTTCTACACATAACTTAGTTGGGGAAAACAAGGCAGCTGGGATTCCTAACATGGAGAGATTTTCTTTTATAAGGGCCAGTTCCACTCTTTAGAACAAAGATATTGGACTCAGGATGGAGATCAATAAAAATCGTAACCTGCTTGTAAAATTGCTGTTACTCTTTGGGGTTTCCACGCATCTTGCTGTACTCCAGGAATTATGAAGTGCACAGACAGCAGTGTTTCTACCATCTTCATAGGATTTTGTGTATCACATATGCCATAATACTGGTCAAGGTTATTATAGATTTTGAGGATCAAGAAATGAGGAAAAGGAAAGCATAAGTTAGGGTTTGGGAAGTGGAGGAAGGATTTCAACTAAGTCTATAAATGATTTTTTAGTAATTGTAAAGTAATATCCAGGAGACTTAAAAATAGAAATTGATCGGGCAGTTGAAAAACTCTAAGTATTAATATATTTTATAATAATACACAACAGAATGAAATAAAATATTATTCCATAGAACTTAATTTATAAGATAGAAAGTTAAAATATAGTCAAATGTCTGAAAATGTGAAAGCCTGGATAAGTCCGGAAAAAAGAATAAGTACTAAGTAATTTCTCTACAATTTCAGCCTTAAGAGGATCTATTATTTTTTATTTCCCAGAATTGATGATTGTCAGGATTGTGCAGCCTCAGCCATTTCTACTTAACTGGTTGCTCTTTTTGTTTTTCAGCTTATTTAGCCATTGTGAAGACACTATTTGACGTCTAAATTAAATGTGGAGGCCTTTGTGTCCTCCATTCATTCTTTGTTTTATTTCCCTAGTAAACCTTGACAATAGGATTTGAGTTACTAAAATTTAGGACCTGAACATTTTATTTCATAATTAATCAAGTTATCTCCCTCAAATTTTATCTCTACAATATACTCTGGATTTTTTTGTGGAGGGAGGGGAGTTTGGGACTGTAGAATGTAGCATATATAAATGGAAAAAAGTTAGCAAAAAAGGAAGGAGATAAAAGAAAAATAGAAAAGTATAGAGATTTGAGGAAAAACTTTCATTGAGAGTGCAATTTCAGATACTGCTGGATTAAATCCAGTTTATGAGCTGATTGATTTCGGTAAGTTACTTGCCATATGCAAGCCATAATTTGTCATAATGAACTGGATCATAATATGCTGTGAATATAAAATTATAATGCATGTTAAGTACTTGTTACAGAGCTTTGCGATCAATTTAAATTATTGCTATTTTCACTATTGTGGTAAAAAGTAAAAAAGAAAAAATATTTTGCATCATTCATATATAGATGCAGCTTATCAAATTTAAAAAGATAAGAAGCAGAATGCTCTTTCCTCCATACCGTTCCTTCTCCTGTGTTCTCTCTATTCAGTACTGCTCCTCTTTTTTTCTCAGACTTTCAAATACTGTGATAACACAGCTTTAAGGGTCATTGCAGGTCATTCCTGCTCTTTGAACATCCATTGAATTGTCCAAATTATATTTCATTTTTTAAATATATGTCTCCTTCTGTATTTTCAAATTCTTAACAGATTCCTAGATTATTGCATCTCCTGGACACTATCTTAATTTTGTTCAGTTTAAAATTCCATGGTTAGAATTGCCTTGGGTTCCCTATAGGTCTGTCATTCCTTTGTTCAGTATTATCCAGTGAATCATCATATGAAGTCAAAACTTCTCAAAAATACTAAGGCACTCTAAATGTTATATTTAGTTTTCATTTTTTTTCTTTATTCTTTTAAGGTCATCTTGGTTAATTAGTTTATTTAGCTTGCTTCAAGTTAGGTTCAAGTTAGATGATGCACTGATTTCTGACTGAGAGTAAAAATGATGTATGTCTGAGGTACTCAGAGTCAGGCCCTGGAAGCCACTTGTTGAATGGCAGCATCTCGAGATAATTGCATCAAAGTCAGTGGGAGTTCATTAGTGGACCCCCGCCCACCTAACTCCAACCAGAGCTGTTCATATAGCATGAGTGAGAAATAGATGATTTTTGTGTAAAGTGGCTAAGATCTCTAAGTAAATATATTTCCCCAGCATATTTCAGCCCACCTAGAGTAATATTCTTGGCTAATTAACTCAAGTAATAATTTACTCAATAGAACTAAGCCAGTAATACAGGTTATAGCACAGATTAACTTGCCATAGGCCTCCATTTCTCAATTAATAAAACTGTTTCTAGAAATGGTGACTTTCTTCATCAACAGGGTCAGAAGAAATATTAATAAAAGTGATGGTAATTGTACACAACTTTAAGGTTTATAGCACATTGTTGCCAGTAAGGGAATGGTGACATTGATGGCTTTCAAAAATTTTCAATTTAAAGGTAAACAATGAATGAATCGTCTAGTGTCTGTCCCATCTACTTGATATATTAATATATTTTGTATTAGTTTTTTTCATACTATACATTTTTCACATTTGACCTCAGTTATAAACAAAAATGTGTGATTTGCAGATACGACTGTACTATTTTCATCTCATAGTGTGCTGTCTACTTTTTACTTCAGAAAAAAATTGAAATTTACTCTCTTTTCTTTGATATTCTTCAAGCTTAATTGGGATGGAACACTCATGCTCACATTAAGAGGCTGTCACTTAACTGTTCTGCTTCATTTAAGAAAAAAAAAAAGCCTTGTTAGCTAAGCTAAGACATGGTATTTGTGAATCTATAAGTAGGAAAGATTCCATCACACAGCTGCAAAGCACAATAGGTATTTTAGTAAAGTTATATTTGTCTTAGGAATCTGCAGTGTGAGAAAAAAAGATATAAAAATAGGATCTACTAAATAAAAACTAGCCTTTCGTTTACTACATCTCACCTTTCCTTTTTTTCCTCTACATTTCACAGGCACTAAAAAGCTACTAGAACTTTGGTCAATGTGGTCACAGCTACAGTCACATTAAATAGTTCTGTCTATTGAGTTCACAAAATATATCTGGCTCTCAAAGAAACATTTAATTATTATAAGAAGGGTATATCTGAACTCAGAGTAATTGTATGATTTTGACAGATATCTAATGGTATCTCAGGGCAATTTTGCATTGATTTCTATCTTAGCAGCCCACATTTTGGAAAATTCTTAAAGGAAAATGTTCTGATTATGATTTTAAAAGGTAGACATTTATTGCAAACAAGCAGGGGAAAATGAATCTTTCTGTAAACCTAGTCTAGCAGATTACTGGATTATCCCTCTCTAAATGAAACATTGTTCTGCAGCAGCAATGTTTATGAGTATTTTACAATGGAAAAAGTTTGAATTTGTAAGTAGATGCACCAACTTCTTTACTCTTGGATGGTCATCCTGTCTGGTCACCTAAGTGCCATCCTTGACACCTTGGTCTCCCTTATGCCTCATATGTACTCCATACTCTCTATCCATCCCTTACCTATTTTTCAAATTTATATACATCTTTCTAATTAAGTCACTAATTTGTCTTACCTGGATGCTGGAAGAAGTTACATGACTGATAAAAACATCTAGTCTGAGTTTTATCTACTCTCCGAATTATAGGCAAAACAAGTATCATTGCATCACAACCTATTTTTAAACCACTGAATGGCTTTTAATTCCTTGTAGAATGAAGTAAAAGTGCCTTAATTAGCCTAAAAACATAATCTAGCCCCTGCACAATCTGGCCTTGCTCCTGTCACTCTCTTCACTCTAACCGTACTGGCCATTTTAAAGACCTTCTGTACGAGCCATACTTCCTCATATCATAGGGCCTTTGTGCATGCTGCCTGCAATTCTGTACTCTCTTGCCACTCTTTTCCCATTAATATACACACACTTCTTTTAAGTAATTCTCACTCATGCCTCAGAACCCAGTTTAGTCACTACCCTTTTATTGTACATGTTCACACTGTATCTCTCATGTGTCACTGATCACAGTTGCAATTTCACATTTCTTCATATGAATAATATGAAGATCATATGAATAATAATAAGATCAATATGTCTCCCAATTAAACTGTTACATGACAGTGATTCTTACCTAATTTTTCATTTAATATTGGCACATAGTAGGTAGGCAGTAAATATGTGTTGAATAAATAAATGTTGAATAAATATGTTGAATAAATAAATAGTTTGCCTATTAGTGAACCCCTCAAGTCAGTTTTAAGGATTAAATGAAATATTATTTATAAAGTGATCAACACAGTTCCTGGAATACCCTACAATCTTAATAAATTATAAGTTACAATGATAAAAATAGGATGACCACATATAATTTTCTCTTACATAGTGGCAAAGAGCCTGTCTACAGAGCCAGTTATTGGTTTTTTTTCTCTCTTTCTGTTGAATTTTTAGTGAGCTAATAGATCAACTCCCTTTTAGCTAATAAATGTTTTGAGGTAGACAGAGAAGAAGGTAAGTGAAAATAAAATTATCAGTTTTACTGTAATAAAGCTTAGACTGGAGAATGTAGTTTAGTTTCAAAGCAATCATAGAACTCCCAGTACTCAACTTCAGAATGAAGCTGACATCCCCACGAGTCATCCCCGCTAGCATTTTCAGGGGTAGGGCCTCGACCACCCAGTTTACCGCATGGCACAAGCAGACCAGAAAACATGTTTTCTGTACGTGGGCTGATCACAAAAAAACACAGGAATGCAGCTGACCCACATATGCCCAGTTCCGTTATCCAAATTTACCTGTCAGATAAATCATACCCCTTTCCATGGACATGAGTAAGTGCGAAATTTAAAAGAAAGAAAAAAGCTATGACTCTAATTGAAACCATTCCACATGAAAAACAGACATCAGGAATGGAGACTGAGATTTCTTGTCTTAAAGTATTTTATTAGATACAAATACTGTGTACTTCTTGGAATCTCTCAACTGTGTCTTTTCTTTCCATATCTTTTTTATTGCTTCACCTACACCAAATTGACTCTCAACCTTCAAGATGACATAACTCAGAAGCTCAAAAGAATTATCTTCCAATGGATCAAATCTTGACAATTGGAAAGTGAGAAATGGGTAGGAAACAGGCATTCTTTCCTTTTCCCCTCCATAGACTGCTTTGCAATATAGTTTCTCCGTGTCGACACTTTAGAGAAGAAATTCACATGGAGCCATAGTGATGCATCAAATTACATTGTTTGTCATTTTCCTTGACTCATTTTCCCAGTTTTTTCCTCACTTTAAACACCATCAGTCAGTACCTTCCAATCCCAGCATCAGCACTTTAATCCTTGCCCTGAGCTTTACTTTCTGCAGTCTTTTTTTTCTAAGACAGGAATGTTATTTGATGTGAAATTTATAATAGAGTTCTTTTAAAAAGTCTTTATGTATAAATGTGACTGCTAGTTGTTTCTTCATTATCTGTCCTCCCCTTCCTCTGTGCTAATAAGACTTTAGCTGAGCACATTTCCCAGACTTTCAAAATAGTCATATGAAACTGTTCTAGGCAATGGAATGTGAACAGAAATGATATTTATAACTGTTGTTTCTTACATTTAGACATAAAAGAGTCTGTCCTCCCCTTTCTTTTTCCTCTCCCATTATCTGCAATTTGGATCTGAAGACTGGGTTGGAACAGTTCTCTTAGATCAGAGAACTGGAAGGCCTGTGTTAAGGACCACAGAATGGGATGGAAAGAACTTGGTCCCGATCCCATGGACTGAGCCCTCATTCAGACCTGAACTGTTAAAGCTCAGACTGCTAAGTGAAAGAAATAAACTTTTATTTTGCATTAATCACAGTTTTTTGGTCATATCGGAGCAGCCTAACCTGTAGCCAACCTTAAATGCATACAGTATATTTCCTTTTTAATTGCTTATTAAAAGCAAGGTAATTAGAGATACAAACCATGCTTTGTTTTTGTTTTTAATTCTAATCATGGAGCTGAATAGGAACTATTAGAAGAAGGTCAAGCCAAATTGTTCCTTGGGAAAGATTTCAAGAAATTACTCAAAGTTCTTGCTTAAGAAACATTCCCAAGCCCGTTTTACATGCTGCAGAGAGAAGATTGGGCCCATGGGCCAGGTCCTGCGAGATCCTGGGACTGAGTCAATTTGAGATTGTGTTCTGTGGACTTCATAATTAACACCTGCAATAAGTCTATGAGCTGTGAAAATGAAGTGCTGTCTTCACTGTGGAGAAAACCATTGTCATGGGTTCTGTGGTATGGGGACAACCCAGCGGGTATGAGGAGTAAATAAGGGAAGAGGGAAATCTCATCTATGAGGATGAAGCAATATGTGCAGGTCCTACCCACTGAACAAGCAGGATTCCTAGGGAGTAATCAGAAAAGCATCTTTAATTTTCTCTCTTAGTACTCCTTTAAATGTCCTTGGTGTCGGTTATTCTCATCTTCCCACAAGATAGAAACTTGAGCAATATCCTAAGTTTTCTAATAATATCCAGGTAATAAAAAACCCAATTGTCTCTTTAAGTATAGTCTCAATTTAGCAGTTATAAAACGTCTAGTCCAATATATTAACTAACACTTCAATACTACCATCTCCTTCAGTCTCCTTCTCCCCGACCTGGGACTGGTTAAGGTAGGGTGCAGACCTCCTCATTTGTTCTCATTCTCCTCAGTCCTTCTCACTAGCTGCTCTCTCCTCCAACATGGTTTTGGAGTGACAGTAAGGAAAATATTTCATTTTTGAGAGATGTTATCCTAAGATGACTTCTGATTCTTACTCTTAGGAGACTCTTGTGGTTTCACTAGAAATTACTATAGTTTCCCCATACCAGCACCACCTGTGACTCTTAAGGCGTCCAGTGCTTCTCCTGTGGATGGCTGTCCCCAGTCCACTCTTTGCAACTATCTCTGATATTATGACAGCTTATTACTCCTGGGGCCACCTTGTCCTGGGAAGCCAGTCTGTAAATCAGGAGCCCTTTTAATAAAACCATTGAGCATATACCTTCAAGATTAACCCCAAAGCAGTAAGGAGCGCTTCCTCATTCTGATCTTACTCTAGGATCAAATATTTTAAATGGAAAACAATAAATTCAGTAGCTCTTTGTTGAATGAATAAATGAATAAAAAGCTTGTCTTCTAAAATACAATTTTCTTGAATTCTGACCTTCTATAATAATTTTTTTAGCCATGTCTATTAGCCTGTCTCCTGGTTCACTGACAGGACCAGTTAACCACCAAGTATATGTTCAGCATGTGCTTTTTAGTTTTAGTTTTGAGATGTTTTAAAGAAAAAGAAGTTACCTCTGTTACAGGTTTGCTAGAATAATTTACAATTTCAGTCGGCAACCAAGACTAAGCAGAAATATAGATATTTATAAAAATAATTATGCTATGTGTAAAAGGTATAGAACTCACTGTATGTGAAGTAATACAAGACACAAGTGAGGGGCCTGGTTTTCCTCCAAGAACTCTAGTTCTATCCTTTATCAGTTGCCTTACTCCCTTATTCACACCCCCTACTTCATATTTATTTATTGTATCACATTCAGGCATGGAGGGAGAATCAAAGAGTAAGAAAGAAGAGGAAGGAGAGAAGGAGAAAGAGAAGAGGGGCAAGTGGTCACAGGGCCACTGCTAATTTAAAATGAGCCTATGACATGTGCTCAGCTAAAGTCCTATTAATATAGAGTAAGGGGAGAACAAGAAATGGGGGTAGGGTGGGAGAAAGGAGAAGTGCCTGAAATAGCCATTTACTGCTATTTAATGTTTATCAGAACCTAGGTGCAGTGTGTGTGTGTGTGTGTGTGTGTGTGTGTGTGTGTGTGTGTAAATTAAAATTTCCAAAATAAGAATAAAGTGCTGTTCCTTTTTTGCTTCCACCATCTGTAAACATGGAGCAAGATTCATTTTTAAGAACTTTCAAATGAAAATGGTTGAGTGAAAGTAATTAATGCCTAAAATGCATTCCCTGATCACAATTATGAGGAAAACATCATAGGAAGTGTGTTCCTTGTGTAATTTTCCTTCTTTTCCCTTTGAAACAGTAATCACTGTTGCTAACTAAAGCTCCTGTAAGTACAACATGCTTTCATCTTAACTGGGCAGCCAGTCTCACATTAACACAGTGTTTCCGACCGCCAGCTGGGGTCAGAGGAATGGTGATCTGGACAGTGGTGCCCTCTCTCTGTTCAGTGAGCGCCTTCTTCCCCATTCCTTACATCTTCTACCACAACGTATGCAGGTTGAAGTTTAAGGCTCTCCTGGAGTTCAGGTATTCAGAACACTTTTATATATATTAAAAAATTAATAGGGAACATGCTAGAGAAATTCAAAATTCCTTTTTAAGAAAAACATTTATGTATTCCAATTTGTTCCTGTACACCTAAGGTCATCATTATTGGATTGTTACATTCAACATCTAAACATAATATAACTACACGCTCCATGTTAAAAAAGGCAGCATGGCGCTGAAATAACTCGCATGGCAAACGCTAATGGGGGGGCGGCATTTACGGGTAAGAAGTGCGAGGAGTGAACTATGGCTCTTCCTTCCTTGAGAGCTCGGAAATGTGGTTCAGTGCACAATTTTGCCAGTATTGTCTAAAGAATTTATTGAAGAATAATTTATTTATTATATATTTCTACAAACTATATTAAGGTGATCTTATAAGCTTCTTTTCAAAATACTAACTGAGCAGATATTTGTTTGATTTTTACCTGAATGTTTTCTGCTTAGCCCCTCCCCACTTCTAATTTTCCACTCTAAATCAAAGGCGGGCGACAGTTTTCAAAAATTTTTTTTTTGCAATTTATTGCCACCGTAGGGAACTTTCATTTACATTTAATAGTTTCCCTCTCATTTTCTAGATGTATGGAGTCACTCAAACTTACATGGCAATTAGTGATAACATAAAAAAGAATCTAGAGTTCCTAAATATTTTTCTTCTTTAAGCAATTTCTCTTTCCAGAAAAAAAGAAATGTCATTTAAAATAAAAGACTTCTCTAACCAAACTGTCAGAGAGGCAGAAATGGAGAAAGCAGTTGGAAGAATGTGCTTAAGTTTGGAATTTTATTTTTTTTTTTCTGTCTTGGCCTTAGGACTTCAAAGAGTCAGTCTGTCCTACAAAGGTATAGACTTGATGAAAACACCCCCTCCATTGGAACCCCAACTCTGCAGCACTGGGGAGATGTTTGGAAGAGAGGCACAGAGAGGTGGGTACTGCAGTGCAGGTTAATGTGGTTAGAGCAGTGAACACTAATGAGATTTCGTCAGCCTTGGCCTTCTTCGACAAGCAACCAGCTACTGCTGTATTGCAAGTCACTACTACTGCGTGCCATATTAAGAACCTAGAACATACAGCTAATACCTTCTGGTGGTATTTCACAAGAGAAGAGACATTTACATAGTAGAGAGCACATGTCCCACGTTTTTTCCTTATAGTTTGCTGAGGAGGCATGGAAATGTATAAAGGTAGCGAAGCTCTTCAGTAGAGGATAGCATGAAAAAAATTTTTCAACTCTGTATGCAATACCTCCTACTTCCAGATGAAAGTGTCTCTAGGCCAATTTTTCTTTATCACATACACATACTCTTAGAAAGACATGCACATATGTACAGTTCCCCTGATGGTATGGTAAATACTGGGCAATTTCTAACCACCAAGTTGGATCTACCAGTTGATTTCCTTGGTTGCAGCAGGAGAAACTGATTTTGGCTAACTTGAGCAAAAGGAAGTATTCTAGATGAACACTAGAAACTCACAGAATCATTGGAAATGCTAGAAACCGGGCTTGGGAGTGGATAGGAAATGTAATGTTTTCAGCTTCTGTGAAGCAGAGTAGGGGAATAGTCTCATAGCAAAACTGTTCAATCAAGGCCTGCTGGAATGAAGGGACTCCACCATCATATCTCTTCATGTATCATACTTCACATTCTAAGCCAAACCATTTGATTGACTCAGTGTGGGTCAAGTGGCTGCTCCTAGGTTAGGGGCGGGACACCTGGTTTCAGACACACTACAATCTGCCCGATGGAAAGTGGTTATTCCTCATCAAAGAAAGAAAGTGCTGATAGGAAGGGGAAAGGGAAGCCAAGAAACCATACAACAATGAAGTTCCAACACACACTGAGCAGGAAAAGCAGGAGTGGGAAGCAGGTGCTGGATCACCACCAGGGGCGTTATGTCTCCAATGCTGCCACTCCTGCTGCCAGCGTGAGCTGCGGTCCCAGTGCAGTGCTTGTGACCTGAAGGACCACCCTTTATTTGGAACTCTTGGGAACTGTTAGTCTTTTTGTTTCATTGCTCAGAGCCCTGTAGCTCAGTAGTCTGTGTGTTCCGTGGGAGCTTCTTCAGCTGTCACCTCACAGACAAGGGATTTAGGGTACGGACGAGGCAGTGAACTTGATTGTAGAATGCCTTCTCTCCTTTTCCATTTTTACTTGAGCAGAGAAGACAGTTGGGCTCCTCATTGCTGAAAAAGTCTAAGACCCTAGTATTAAAAACTGTGGGTAATGGCAAAATGCTCTGATGGTTTCGTTAAGATGTGTTTAGGAGAAAGAATAATTTGCTATTCATGTGAAAGTACAGCCATTTGAAAAAGGAAAAGGAATATAACTGGCAAGGCTTTAAAATGGAGACTCTCTAAGCAATATTTCTTAGATAATTTATGTCGCAGACATTTTGAGATGCCTAAGTGAACCATTTCAGACTCGTGTAATCAATGATTTCTGAGTGGTGTGTGCACATTTGGCAAAACTTGTCAAAGTCTCAACTGATATTTCTGGAGGAAAAATAGGATTTCTCTATTGGAGGTTTGAGCTTTACCTACTCCACATCCCACTTTGTGAAATTTACTTTCTGATGTGGAAGATTATAGATTAATGTTTTCGATCCTTGTCTCACTTGAGACTTTGGAAGTAGTGTCTCTCGCTTGTTGTGGTGATTGTTGTGGCAATCTTGTCCTCAGCCTCATTTTTTCTATAAGTCACATCATACTTCTTCCAAGCCAGCCAAAAACTGACTTTGTATTTGAGCCTCTTTCTTGTGCTCTTTCTGTTTCCCCATCCCCAGGTCTATCTGAAGTTGACTTCTCAAGTGGAATTCTTCACTGATGATTTAGAAGCAGCTTATCCTAGAAATTGTGTGGGTGATATACACTCTCTTACCCTGGCCTTACACTTAAACTCCCTAGAAATGCTGTAAAATGCCAACAGTCTGACAGAGGGGATGGAGTTAATTATTGGCCAGCGCTGGCCCTAGCCACATCTCATTAAAATGTCTGGTAATGTGTTCAGGGCATCAAGGAAGAAATGAAAAGAAAACATCAGAAGGCTAAAGATGAAAGAGAGCAACACAATAATAAGAGAAAGCTTCTAATTTCTCAACTCTTATAATTTTTTTTTTCTTTAAAGAGCATACCTCTCTTCTGGTTTTAAGCCCGCTTTGTTGAAGAGCTATTAGTGTGCTGAACCCCAGGCCATTCATTGACAACAGTAATCAGAACAGAATCAAACATGATGCCAGTTTGGGTTTCAGTCACATTGGTAGTTTATTTCCATAGCAGTGGCCAAAGAAATGATATGGCTTCAAAGTGGATAAAGCGAAAGGTACAAACTAGTTGGAATATACATGCAAACACAGATATACAGCCATATATATATACATTCACACACAATTATAAAATGAGCAGGGTAAAAACAACCTCTACAGGTGTTTTTTTTTTTTTTGACAACTTGATTTTTCTGAGTTTCTATTGTTTCTAGGAATATACAATCTATTGACAAAGAGCAAGGGGAGAGAAAGAATATCCTAATAAGGGAAGAACATGTGAAACCCATAAAGATGAAAGGCAGGGGAATATTCAAGGAACAGCAAATTGTCGTTGGTAAATTGCAACATAGGGGACTTGCAAGGGACCATGGGAGAAAGTGAAAGATAATGCATAGACAAAAAGTGGAATCTATAAAAGAAAAGAATCAAGGACTACCAGGGAGAAGTTTTTATTAACCTACTTCATGACGCTGTTGTGAAGATTTATATGAATATAATTAAAATACCAATATATATTCATATGAAGCACTTTAAAAATGAGATACTATAAATATTAGGTAGAATTATTAAGTACATAAGCAATAGCGATTTATCAGAAGTTTCTTTAAAACGGGAAATGGTATAATGAAAAAGAAAGGATGTAATAATAAATATTTTAATAAAAGGAGGGGACACAGTGAGGAGTCATAGACGATTACTACAGGGTTGTAATCTAGGTCAGAGCAAACGAGAGTCCATCGGTAGAATCTATCCACTGCCTATTTTTATAAATAAATTTTTATTGGAACATGACCATGCCCCTTTGTTTAGGGATTATCTCTGGCTGCTTTTGTGCTATAATGAAAGAATCAAGTACTTGCAACAGATATCATATGACTCATGAAGCCTGAAATATTTACTGTCTTGCCCTTTAAAAAAAAGAAGTGCTGATCCTTGCTTTAGATGATCAGAATAACAAAATCAGCCAACATTTAATGAAACACTGACCATATGCCAGACACTGTTCTAACGTGTTTCATGGTTTAAATCCCTTGAACAGCCCTATTGGGAAGATACTGTTATTCTACCCATTTTAACAGAAGGTCTAAGTAACTTGCCTAGGTTATATGTTAGTGGCAGAATCTAAGGATGCTATATTTAATTTTAAAAAAAATACAGGACACCTTGTTTACCTTGAATTTCAGATAAACAGTGAATAATTTCTTAGTGTAAGTATATCCCTTGTAATATTTCGAACATACTTGCTAAAAAGTACTTACAGTTTATCTAAAATAAATTTAACTGGGCATCCTATGTTTCACCTTGCAACACCGACCACTGCAGCTGGGAGTCTACCCTTAACAAATACTCGTGGGCTTGTTTGAACAGGAAGGGAGAGTTTCACAGAGCACAGGACATGTTTTCTAGCTCGTGAGTGACAGAGTTAGTCTGTACTTCGAAAGGCAGAATTCACTCTTTTCCCTGGAACGTCTTAAAGATGTAGTTGGAGTTTGAGAAGTGATTAAACCAGTTCTGGATTAGTTTCTTTATGGTATTGTCCAACTTTAGGGCCCCATACTCAGAGATTAATTGGAACTAAATACATTGATTGAGTCACCTAAATGCAGGTAGTAGTGGAAACTAGAAATAAATGCCATCTTTGAGGAGTTCAAGGTGGGTTTTGGTTTAAATCAGGCCTGAAAGATCCTTCCAGATCTTCTCCTAAGAGTGCTAAACTCCTAGAACTTGGCAGAGCTTTCAGGATCCATTACATTTCCATAGAAAAGACCCAGCCAGAATTCACCATAATTTCTCATCACTACTTAAGAAGAAACTAATAGAAAAGAGAAGCTCAGTGCTTTTTCACAGACTAAAGGGTCCCAAAATTTGTAGGCTTGACTGTTGAAAAATAGCATTTACAACTAGGAAAGTAAGCTCTGCATATCCTTTCTGTTCTTAGAGATAAGGCCACAAGATGTGGGAAGCAGGATATTGAAAAGTAAAGTCCATCAGGAGCAATAAAATTCAGCCTGGGCAACAATTCACGGGTGACTTAGGGGTGTGGTGTGTTGCCATTGGATCTGTAAGCCTGCTCTAATGGATAATTTTGCACAAACCAGCTTGAACAAGGCAAATGTTAGGTATCATTATTGCAGTTGTTACAAGCAATAGTCAAAGAGTCCATTTATATACAGGAAGTGCCCCAGATACTGATTTTGTTCATTGCTATCTTTCAGACTTGGAATTCACTTTATCCCACTTGAATACTTTTTCAGTGAAAGGATGAGATTTCTGTGGAAGAAACTAAAATGATGGCTGCTGTATGGCATAATTGGTTACATTATGAACGAGTTGTTGACTTAGAGGTTATAGTAAATATAAAAGTGTAACCCCTATTCGAAATTACAGATCCATGCTTTATAACTTGTCTCTATAACCCGTGCTCTGTATTCCAGGTAACAATCAATAATTTCTGACAATTCAGCAAACAGTTATTGAGTACCTACTGTGTCCCAGGCATATGCTAGGTAATGGAGACACACAGATGAGTAAGACTCATTTCTAACCACCAGTCATTCATGGCCTAAAACCAGAAACAGAATTGTACACAAATGTTATCAGATATGATCCATCTTGTAATGAAACAATGATGATAGCCCAAAGGACAGGATGGCCAATGCTTTTCAAGGAGGTCAAGACATATTTCATAAAAAAGATGCTGATTAAGCCAGGTTTTAGTATTTATCAAGGAATTTATCATGAAAAAGGAAGAGAGACTAAGGACAGAAAACCATTGTAACATTAGAGAAGAACATTGAAGGAAGAAAGAAATATGAGGACAAAGAAGTAGAAAAAAATAGACTACAGCAAGGTTAATAAACTAAAGCTTGAGGGCCAAATTTAGCCCACTTTCTGTTTTTTTGTAAATAAAGATTTATTGGCACACAGCCAAGCTCCTCCATTAGGGTGTCACCTGTGATGGCTTTTGTTACAGTGGCAGAGTTCAGTAGTTGCAGCAGAGACCACATAGCCCACAAATGCTAAAATACTTACTATAAGACCTTTTATAGAAAAAAGTTTCTGACCCCTGGACTACAGCATCAGTTCATATAAAAAAAATTACTTTGAAGAAAAAACTAAAATTGTAGTATATTCAATAATTCAGTCAAATTCACTGTGTGTCTCCTATATAATAAGCAAAATGTTACCACAAATATGGATAAGTGATTTAATCTCAATCCTCAAGTAACACCAGTGTAGAAGGAGAGAAAGACATTGAATAAATAGCCCCATAATGGTCATAATCAAGGAAACTACAAAGAACAGGGACATCACACAAGAGGAAGAGATGATCACTTCCTGGGACCTCTGCTTAGGAAACTGGCGGGGGTGACACATGGGGCCTCAGAGCATCAGTAGGAGCTCCTGACACAGGCAAACAGCATCTGCTCTAGTCCTAAAATGCAACTCCAAGAGAAAAATTTTTTTTTAACATTAGCACTTATCTCACTCTCCTAAAATATTTTTTGCATCACTTGGATTGCCCTGAAATGTGGTACAGAACAGGCTTATGCTGTTCTTTTGGCTATGGCCTTTCTCTAACATATTATTTTGGCTCAGAGTTGTATACTACAACCACAGAAAAGTCAACAGTATGACTTTAGAGATTTGAGTATTGCAAATTGCCCATAAAGAAGGCTTTTCGTTCCCATTGCATCCAGTCATAAACAGACTGATAATAATCTGACACATCTGGAACAGCTGGTAGGGTATACTTAACCTTTAAGTCTTAGAAAGCTTACTGTGTTGTGGCAAGAATTAGTTGTGCTGTTTTCAACCAGAATTTTGTCTAGTAAATAGATAACACTCAGAGAACTCTCCTGATTTGACTCACGGAATTTTCTTAGCAAAAGATTCTCCAAATGTAGGCACTAAGAACAAACTGCAGAGGTGGTTGCTCAAGACAACATGAAACGCCAACAGTAGAGACTGAAACAATACATAGGAGTCTCTTTTGCGAATCAATTTTCTTAAGCACTAGACCATATCTGAATCTCCATTATAAAGAAGTCTGTTTCTTTACCATGTATTAAATTTAAACTTTAGTTTCAATTACCATAACAAACTAATGCAGTCTCATAGAGATATATCCAAACTGTACCAAGTTAGACATCCCAGAGGCTAAAGAGTCTCTAGTAAATATGTACACACACTGAATAATAAAGCGTTTCAATGAAATACACATACTTCAGTATCATGCATCCTTATTTGTACTGAGTAATTGGATAGTATATTAGAATATGTAACTTTAAAAGCAGATACTCATCATGAGGCTTATATATTTTTTAAATGACATTATATAGTTCAAGTCATACATACTTTTTTTTAAAGTGAAATAAATATCCAGTTAACCTGGGCTGAGATCGTATTGTGCAATCTTTAAATAATGACATACGTGAGTTTGTTATAATTTCCTTTCACAAATGTACTTCACTGGTTTGTTTTTTGTTGTTGTTTTTGTTGTTATTTTTGCTTTCTCAATAATACTTTAAAAGTCACTTATGTGGTTCAGAAAGATGTGATCTTACTATTTAGACTTTTTCTTTTTGTACTCATTACGATCAGTGAAATCATAGAATAACAGGTCTTACATTGCCATGCCTTAGGCATTAATGGCGCATGCCCCTTTAATAACACAGAATTGGCCGTACAGGAAGAGGCTAAGAACTAGCACTTGTACCAGCCTCTTGGGAAAACAACAGTTTATACTGATTCTGACCTCTAGTTTCCCTTTGGGGATGGGATTCATTCGACTGCTTTTATCCCATCTGGGCAAAACACCAGCAGCTTTGCCTTGGTATAGATCTCTGGTCTGGCACCATTGCTGAGTCCACCTCAGGAAGACTCCAGGTCATCTGATCTTGAGAGTGCTTTTAATAATTAAGTCCTTCAAAAATATTTTTGACTGCCTACTCTGCGACAGCCCTTGTCCTGGACAATGGAAAAACCATGGGTATATTGAGGAATCGGGGACAAAGTCACTGCCCTCATAAAAATATAGATTCTAGTTAAGTCCAAATTGCAATCTTTGTTTTTCTTTTTAACCATAATGGAAATGTGAGAGTGCAAGATGCAAAATGAAGACGTGAGGAAAGGATAATAATCAATCAAGAGAGTTTATTTGGAAAGTAGAAAATGAAAAGGCATGGTTTCTAACATTCATTCACAATAGCGACCAAACCAGAAGATGTGAACTGTAAGACAGAGGGTTTAGTAGAGCAAGTTTGCCTTAAATGTCACACAATATCAGCAAATAAAGCCTGAGCCTCTTTCAAAATAAACATTAGGGAAAGGGTACACGATTGTTCATAAAACAGTATACAAACAAAAGGTAAATATTTACAGAAGATACTCTATTTGGTAAGAATCATATAAATGAGAAAACTTAGTAATATAGCATATATTATACTGTCTTATTTTGTTATGAATAAAATGTGTAATACATCATATGTTTTTACCTCATGGATTCAGTATCAGAAAATCAAACATGGCAAACCATAAACATAACAAATACAATGCAATCAAAAGAATAAAGTGACTTAAAATGAATGACTTTATGTGAATATCATCTCGTCTTGTTAGTCTACTGAATCAGCTTAACAACGATGTGTTGTCATATTTGTCCTTCCCATTTGTATTCAAAACAGGTTTCCCCAGAGTAGCCCTCAGAGAATTCTTCCCTGAAGGGTTCTTTTCTCTTGAGCTTCTGAGGCATATTAGAAAGTGGCTGTTTCTACTCAAATGGCGGAACCTCTTTCCACTTTCTCAGTATAAAACTACAAGTGCACTTCCATTTCTTCTCAGACTCCTTTCCCCCATGTCAACCCTTTTGTTCCAACTAAATGTCCCACAGCGACAGGTATCACCAGGCATCTGTGGCGACTGCTTTACTAGTCCGTAGATCCTCACCGCCATCCTACCTTTCCGTGACATCAGCTCTTCTGTTGAATTCAGTTTGGGAAATTGGCATAATTTGCACTTTCAATTTGCAATTTGTTTTCACTGCCTTTAGCCAAGACAATACTTCCAAAACCTTGTTAAATTTTGAAGGAGGGTTTTTTTGGTTGGTTGCTTGCTTGGTTTTTTGTTGTTGTTGGTTGGTTGCTTGGTTGCCATATATTTAACTGGATATAAAATACATGGTTATAATAATGTAAAGAAACTAGAATCTGCTTTAACAGGAAAAGCCCAAGTTTTCTGAACTCTTGAATCACTCTTGTTAATCTGGGGACCTCTGGCCTGGAGATGACAATAGAGAAAGGTAAGCCTAGAGAGAATGCACTTCCTCAGTCCTGAGCCAGAACTGGGCGTTTAGGGAGCAGAGAGCAGCTTTTGTCACACAGCAAGCCTCATCAGAATCGCCTTAGGAATCTTATTTTCCGAACTTCAATATTTGTCATTGGTATAGTACCCAGAGACTTTGATATATTGATATTAGGGGCTTTAGGTGGATTTGTGGAATATTTTTGTAATGTTCACATACCATGATTTGAAAAAAAAAATTCACTTGAATGCAATCATCTTAAGACCACCGTGTTCGCAAGCAGCACCCCTAAGTTCAGTGGAATGATTTTTCGCTGTTTATTTCTTTAAAGGTTCACAGAAATAGAAAAACCACGTGAGATTTCTTGGTGCAATTTCTTGAAATATTGAAGTCTCAAATTTAGGAGCCAATATAAGGAGAAGAAAAGGAGGAATATATTGTGCTGATTAGGTGACAAATTGAAAAACCATGGGGGCATCTCTGCTTTAGAGAATGAAGCTGTAGCAGTGGGAAATAAAGTCCTATGTAAATCACTGATGAAATTAATACATTTTAAAGTTATCAGAGCAAAACTGCTGAATCCTATAGTTTGTCATCAGTAAATTCAATGTAAAATCTCTAATGTAATTTGTGCAAATTACCAGTTGACTTCTAATGTATGGAATATAATAACTAATGTTATTTTGTGAACTGGAAATGAGACTTTTTCCAAAAGAGCAAAAAGACAAAAAATAAAGTTGATTCAGTGCCCTGACAACCCTTTAGTTATAGTAATTTGTTGATTTCTAACAAAAATATTATTTCTAGGTTTTATTTGCATTTTTTTTTCATTTAAATGTAATTCAGATGAAATGTAGGGAGGCAACTGACTTTCTCTCAAAACTGGGCGGGTTCTGACTCAGGAGGAGAGGGCTGCGAGCCGGGGTGCTGTGGGCGCTCGGCAGTTTACCCAGGAGGACCATCTGCACTCGCCTCTCATCCTGACGCTTGCCTGTGAAGAATAGGAAGTGGTGGTTGTTTTTTTCATGTTTTCCATTGAGCATGAAATTATGAACTGTATGAAACTGACTTAACAAAAGAGACTTTTGTGGCAATATCTGGGACAGAAAAATAAATTCAAATTCTGGAGCCTTAGCAAAAACTAGAATTACAGAATGTTAGAACTCTAAGGAACTTCAGAGACCATTTTTGTCCAATTACTCATTCTGTAGATAATGAAACAGACTCAGAGAGACTTATCAGATACTGTGTAGCTAGTTAGGAGCAGACCTTGAATTGAAGGCCACGGTGTGAAGCCAGGGCTTCTGACCTTTAATTAATTGCAAATTTAAGAGATCTCCATTAGAAAGGGACTTTTTTCTACATACACTTAACCCCCCCCCCCACACACACACACACACACCACTCTTAAATCTGGAGGCTGCTTAGGTAACACAGCCATGATCTCCTACCTAAAGTGATGGGAAGAAGCTACTATGTAACAAAGGCTGCTTTTTCTTGGAGTCATGTTTCCCCTAGTGCATCATCATCTCTTGAGATAAAATGTGTTTAGTATCTTCCTTAGTTTGAGGAGGGGGCATGCTGGCTGCAGAGAAATGAACTACAAAAAGTAGCTTCCCTCCTCTCATTCAGGCACTTGAGGATATGCCTGAGCTGCTCTGGAAAGTAACTGTCTAACTGGCCAAAGAAGTAAAGGGTGAAAACCCAAGAAGGATGAACGGCAATTTTATAAATTGTTTCCATAATGAACTGGTTTAACAAGAGAAGGTGAATTCTTTCAAAATAGACTGATACGAAGGGTCATTTGGGTTCCTAGCATGTGGTAGGCAGCCCTGGTCACTTCTTTTGTGTGTGGCTTTTTTCTTTTTCTATCACTTTTTCAAATAATTTTTTGGCTGTCAGAAATATACAGTGATTCCCTTTCCCACTGAATTTGTAACACTTAGTTTGACATGTGATAGAATTAACAAAATATCAGTCAGAAGTGACCACAGTGAACACCAGGATTAAGCTCCCCCCCCCCACTTTTTTAAGTGGGAAACTGAGTCTCAGTGACAAAGCTTGATTAAAAAAAAAAAAACACCCTAGCAGGGATTAGAACCCAGGTGTCCTGATGCCTACATTTCCTTGTGCTTTGAACTAATCATTGGCTACAGGAATGGTACAATGAGTAATGTGCGGGCTCTGGAGTCTGGGGGTCCGAGATGAAATCCCAGCCCTCACACATGGAAGCTCTTAGGCGAAGGAAGCCCCGGAACAGTAGCACAGCGTGCTGGAAAAGGAAAGCTCTCGTCGGGGGTCAGGTGCCTGTAATGAGATTTCTGTCGTACTTCTAATATGATATGAAGTTTGGCTTAATGGATAATCTGTTGCAGATGGAGGAAGTATGGCTTGATGGAAAACAGGTGAGAGAACTTATGTAAATGTCAGCAATTGTTTACAGATGTGTGGGTTTTGTTCCATGCATTGTCAAGGGTATAAATATGCTGTGCTAAATAAACTCGGCACCACAGTATTCACTGTGAGCCTTCCTGACTCACTCTCTCTCTCTCTCTCTCTCTCTCCCTCCCTCCCTCC